>CM033744.1:22590596-23190596 GCA_019671005.1 Hibiscus mutabilis | reverse complement strand
GAACGTAAAAAACACAAACGAACGAACATAAAAGGACATATACGAATAAATTTAAATGAACATAAACGAACGAACATATGTGAATAAATTTATTTTTTTTAATATAATACTTTTGTTATGAAAAATAATAAATATAAATGGATATATGTGAATAAATTTAAACAAACATAAATGAATGGATTATCGAATGTTCATGAACGTAAATGAACGAACAAGCCCTTTGTTCGTGTTCGTTCATTTAATTAAACAGGAAATCTTATTCATGTTCGTCCGTTTAATAAATAAACGAACATAAACGAACTTCACGCCGAACAGTTCACTGAATGTTTGGATCATTTACAACCCTAATTAGAACCCAACGAGTGGTCTAAGTGGAAAAGGCGATGATGTTCATCTTAGGTAACCCGAGTTTGAGTAGCTTTGTCTGCAAGGTGGGTTTCCCTTATCAAAGGACTAAAAAAAATATAAACAAATACTACATTGTAATCATCTTAAGACTATTAAAAAAATCATAATAACTAAAAGGATTTATATTAGTTTTAGGGTTTAGGGACTCAATTTAGGGTATATGGTTTAGGGGTTTAGAATTTAGAGGTAATGGTTAGAATTTAAGGGTTAGGGTTAGGATTTAGGGTCTAGAGGTTATAGTTTAGGTTGCAAGGTAATATGTTGATGATTTAGGTTTTAACCTATAAACCCTAAATTATAACCCTAAATTCTATTCACAGTTGCTAAATTCTAAACTACTAAACCTAAACTCCTAAACCCTACACCATAAACCGAGTCACTAAACTCTAAAATTAAGGCGATTTTGGAAATTAAAAGTTTCCGCCGCCAGTATATCAAATAATTATCCTAACTAAAAACAGACAATCGGAATCAATGAGGAAAAAATGGTTCGAACTTCTAAATATTGTAATACAAGCATTTTTTATCTATACATTTTAAAAAAAAAAATTATGAACGTAATATATGCTCAAATAATTATGATTAAAATTAAGGTTTAATGTCAAAATAAGTGCCAAAACTACATATTTTTCTGCTTAGGTGCTTAAATTATTTTTATCCCTTGTAGGTGCTCAAACTATTATATTTTCCCTTTTAGATGTCTAATTTTTTTTTTCTTTTTAGGTGCCCAAACTATTATTTTTTGTTTCTTTTAAGGTCAAACTGAGGCACCTATTTTGACGAAAAAGTGATAGTTTTGACACCTACTTTAACCAAAAAATGATAGTTTGAACACTTAAAAGGGACAAAAAAAGTTTAAGCACATAAAAAAGAAAACGGAATAGTTTGGAAACTTAAAAGGGACAAAATATTTTAGGCACTTAAAAGAAAAAACGGGATAGTTTAAACACTTATTTTGATATTAAGCCTAAAATTAATTATTATAAAATACGAACAAATTCAAACCATAACAAGAAATTTTTACACGTAATGATGACCCATTTCACTGATTCAATTCAAACGTTCATTCAATATATCAACACTGACCCAATATACAGAAACATGGATCCTGACTATTTTAGTTACAAATTTCATCTTATTTTTTTTATTTAATTCCATTATTAGCCGACCATTACTGCCCCAATGTCTAGCAACGCGACCCCTTCATGCAAACGAGTGGCCCGGCACCTCCCGTGAGCTCGCTCACCAGTGACGACGGCCTCGCACTCAGGCTCGACGCCTTGGCATAACTAGAAGAGGTCCCTTTGCCCGATGCCGTGAAGAATGCTCCATTCAACATCAAATCCCCATCCGACCTCCAATTCCATTGCTTCCATTTACTCTCCGGCGCATCTTCGTGTTTAGTCACTTCTTTGTTGTTTAGATTATCCGGTGCAAGAAACCTATTCCCCTGGCTGTTGATCGTCGGATTAGCACTCCCGCCGATTGCATACATTTGCCAGTGCGTGTAATCGTTGTTTACCACATGAAAATATCCATGCCTGCATCTATATTCGATCCAAGTCGAAAAATGAAAGCAATTAAGGCTAATATTCGGCTAGCTATATGTAATGTGTGTGTATCTATATGTATGTATTACCTAGGCATTCTTTGGACAAGTCCTTCTCCAAAGTGATTGAAGGCAATGGTGACTTGCATGTTCTTGTCCTGCTCATAAGAGTCGCTGTGGCCTAAGAGCATGACCTTATTATGATGGGTCATGTAATTGTTGGAAATGGTGATGGCTGTGGATCCTTGGACCGCATTAACCAGCCCGTTGGTGCAATTAGACAACAAGCAATGGTCGACCCAAATGTGGCTGCTTCCGAATATCAACACCGCATCACCGTCCGATTTTGTCCTCCAACCGTAATGGCTAGGAGAGTCTCTCACATAAGCATTCCCTCCTCTCTTGCAATCGTGTATGTTAATACCGTGGACTATGATGTTGCTCACGGACTGTATAGTAATGCACGGACCACGGGCGATGTGAACATTGGTGCCTCGGCCGTCGATGGTCTTGTACGAGTTCATTACCAATTCTTCCTTCAATTTAATAACCATGTCATAAGCAAAAACGATCCACAATGGTTCGATTTGGATAGTAGCATGCCGGAGAGTCCCGGGTTTGGGGTTGATGGGGTCACGGTCACTGGGGTCTGTGACTACATATATTTTTCCATCCCTGCCACCAATGGCATGCTTACCGAACCCAATGGCGCAATCAGCTAGCCTCCGACGGTTCTTTTCCCATTGAAGGTCGCACCGCCAGCAGTCATCAATGGGGTTGCCGGTTCCACAGGAAAGAAATCCCAAGCTCCTCCTAGCCATTGTAGCATTCATGATGCTCCTGTATATATCAAACATACGTCCATGTTAAAGAAAAAATGTAACACATTAATTGTCGGTAACTATTTAGAATTCGAACCTTGACATTCGTAACATGATAGATTTTGACATTTTATATACGTACTCATTGACTTGTTGGGCGACTTGGTCGGGGTCTTGAACTGGGGAAGAGAAAATGAAGATGGGAGCCTGAAGGAGAGGTAATATCAGGAGAAAGAGGGACAACGGAATTGCCATTTTCAGGCCTTTTTCTCTGAAAAATTAAGAGAGAATGTTGAAGGAGAGGAAAACTTTGTGAAACTGAGGAATGGAGCGGGGGCTTATAAAGAGTACTAATAATTTGTTACAAATGCTTTATAATAAGTTTGTCTTAATTATTAGTTTATGGGATGTTTTAGGTTAAAAGTCTATTAAAAGTGAACCCAATAAGTGTCCCCGTAGAAAAACGGATGATATTCATCGTAAGAGACACGGGTTTAAATCACTTTGTCTACAAGGTGTATGCATATTGTCAAATGTTTAAGAATATGTATGAACAGATACTACTCTGTAATCACCTTTAGACTAGTAAAAAAAGTCTATTAAAAGTCTTTTGTGTTATATGAAAAATTATAAAAATTAACATTTAACTCATCTACTATAAAAGGGAATATTTTAGTCTATATACTATATTTAAAAGGAAGGAACATTTAAGGTGAGTCTAACGTGCGGCATGTGTATAGTGCGGCTAAAAGACGACAAGTTTGGGACAAAGTATCGAAACTTACAAAATAAGTATCGAAACTTGTTCCTGAACTGAAAATGTTAGATTTCTTGATAACATTTTCGGTTGTTTTTCTTTTGGAGTTTTTTCTGCAAGTATTGATACTTATTTTGTAAGTATCGATACTTTAGACTTCTTGATAACATTTTCAGTTGGTTTTTTGAGTTTTTCTGCAAATATCGATACTTATTTTGTAAGTATCGATATTTAGTCTTTTGATAAATTTTTAGTTCGAGACAAAAGTAACGAAACTTACAAAATAAGTATCGAAACTTTGTTCTTGAACTGAAAATGTTAGACTTCTTGATAACATTTTAGGTTGTTTTTTTAGTTTTTTCCTGCAAGTATCGATATTTATTTTGTAAATATCGATACTTGGTTTTTTGACAAATTTTCAGTTTGGGACAAAAGTATCGAAACTTGTTCTTAAACTGAAAATATTAAACTTCTTGATAACTTTTTTCGGATTTTTTTTTTAGTTTTGTCTGCAAGTATCGATACTTATTTTGTAAGTATCGAGAGTTTTTTTACTTTTGTCCTAAACTAAAAATTTATAACAAAGTGAAGTATCGATACTTACAAAATAAGTATCGATACTTGCAAAAAAAAAACAACCGAAAATGTTATCAAGAAGTCTAACATTTTTAGTTCAAGAACAAGCTTCGATACTTTGTTTTTGTAAGTTTCGATACTTTTGTCTCAAACTAAAAGTTTATCAAAAAACTAAGTATCGATACTTACAAAATAAGTATCGATACTTGCAAAAAAAAACTCAAAAAACTTACCGAAAATGTTATCAAGAAGTCTAACATTTTTAGTTTAAGTACAAGTTTCAATACTTATTTTTGTAAGTTTCGATACTTGCCGTCTTTTAGCCGCACCATAGACATGTTGCACCTCAGACTCACCCATTTTAGTCATTGTGTTATACCTAAAATGAATATTTTAGTCCATCTATAAAAAGTGACAATTTATTCTCTATTAGTTTGAAAAAATAAATATTTTGGTCTAAAATTTTAAAGTCATAGTTAGTTGGCTTAAATATTTTGGTTTAAACACTCTTTAGGCACATCTCAACTTTGAACTTGAACAAATTAATTTCTCCCAAAATGCAATATATTGTGAATTTTTACAAAATTTTTTTGAACAATATGCCGACTGAATTTTATTAGAAATCAAAATAGAGAAACAGACCAAAAGAAATTAAATTGTAGTAGAAATAATAAAACATAAAATCTAAATTGAAAAAAACTTGTAAACGAAACATCAGACGAGCAAAACACGTCCAGTGGCTTGCAAAATAGTGATAAACATGAAATACTAGAGAAATAGAAGCATAGAGCAAGGCTTCTTGTTTCTATCCACCTATACGCTTCAGGATTGAAGTAGGAGTGGTGAGCAAAACCAATAATCTTGGAGGTTGCTTCACGAAACATATTTGACTGCATCAGCAAACAAACCACGAAAGGAGATCAAACTACTAAAGACAATCGACAAACCGCAAATTAGAACCAAGCATCATGAAAAACGTATCCGCGAACACAAATCTACCACAACGGTAGACGATAACGTGCCATAAGGCAAAAGCGTGCCACAAGGCAAAGAAAAAACGTGCCACAAGATAGATAAAAGAGTAGAAAAAAAATCAAATACATAAAAAGCAAGAACTAAATATATAAAAACAAAGGAGAATGAAATACCGACGGTGACGATCAGCACTAAGGCTGACGTCACCAACGATCAACCAAAAAAGAAAGAGAGAGGAGTGGGAAATCTAAATGCAAAATTAACTTTTATTCTAACTCCAAACTCTTTTATCTTCGCTTAGAACAATATTACATTTACCAGCTGAAACATAAAAAATATTTAATTGAAAAATTGTACATTAAATTTTCTTAAAATTTTTAAATTTAATAAGTGTAAAAGTTTAATTGAAAAATATGATAAAAATCATAAAAATATTTTGAATTTCATTAAAAATTTCAAAAATTATTAAAACATATTTTAGAATTATATAATTTTTTGACTTTTTATTTAAAAAATTATCCAATTACAGTTGAACTTATGTTATGACTGATGAAAAAGATCAACATCGTCATAGATCGTTCTTATTTACTTCACTTTAAAAACGTACATTGAATAAATTACTCTCTTTTTTAAGAGAGATCAATTTGCTCAATTTCAAAATTGTCAGAGACTAAGGGTGTTTAAAATAAAATATTTAAATCAACTAATTATAACTTTATATTTTTTTTATCAAAATATTCACTTTTCAAACATACAAAAACTATATTGACCCTTTTATAATAAAATGACTAAAATGAATTTTCAAGTATAGTACAAGGACTAAAATATTTTTCTATACTCGAAAAACTATAACAAATTTTATAATATAAAGACTTATAACAGATTTTAACCCATATTTTAAGTGTAATTTACTATTAACTTACGAGTTACTAATAATTTATTTATTTTTGCTATGAAAATAGTCTTTATATCTCAAGTTTATAGTACCTAATTGTGCTGAAAAATCGATAAGAAAATTTTAAAATTAATCTTATAATGATATTAAATTATTAATTATTATTAATTTTTGTTTAATTAATATAACTTATGCCATACTTAGACTATACTGATTATTAATTTTTTAACCCATCTAATTAACCCAAAAGAAAAAAAAAGGGAACTAAAATATGTTTTGTCGTCTTGTATTGTCTTGCCTTTGGGTAGTTATGGTTGTCCCTTTCAATTATAAAAGAAGATTAAGTAGTTAGTATTAATTTTTATTTCTAGTTCTTTCCTTACAAAATTATCCTCTAAGTTTGTGCCTTAATACTGAAATGATTTCTGTTGTCTGGACAACTTTCTTCACATATAAATAAAATTTGAGGCTCAAACCTTGATGGGGCATGTAGTTTCGTGGATATACATAGTTGAAAATTTCATTTTTCTAAAGCTTAGATAAGATATTATACATTCCTGTATGATGTTGGTTATACTCTAAATGATTAGTCTATGTATTTTATTAAACATATTGTATTTTAATTTTTCTAAATTTTGTAAAAAAAATTAATATAAATACTGAAAACTTTATTTAAATTTTTTTGGTTCATATTTTTTAAGTTATTAAAACTAGTACTTAGAAGTAGATATATTATTTATAATACTAGATATAAAACAATTTATGATTAATTGAATAATTACCGAATAAATTAATTTAAACAAAACAGTAACAGTTTACTAAATTTCAAAATTTTTATTTTGTCAGTAAACACTCCTAGCGATGAGGGACAACTACCGACAAAATAATAGCCTGAAAATACCGTTAAAATATGTTTAGAGGTAGGATAGAATTGACAAATAAATTTTGGTATTAAAAGTTACGAAATTAAACCAATTAATTTGTGTAGTTATGTATAAAAATTTGTAAACAAGTAAAGGAATATTCTTAGCGGGCCCCACGGTTCTGGTCGTTCATGTTTTTCCAACATCAAAAGTGAAACTTTATTTTCCCATCAAAGTAAACTTTGGTCTTTTATGTCGCATTTTCTTGCAATCATTAAGGACCCAGGAATCACGCATAATCGTTCATCATCATTATTATTACAATGAATTATCACACATAATGTATTTAGACTATGATCATAATAATTTTAGAAAATTTTTCTTCATCATCTCATTGGTCATATTACTAAACGCTTGGTTTGATTTTTTCTTTAAAAAGTAATTCTCATGTTTAGCATATTAAAAAAACAATCTTGAAATATAATGTGATAATTAAACATCTCGTTCTTTAATCATATGATTGGAGTTTGGTACTCACCCATAGGTAGGGGTAGTAATTCTCTATTATAACCAAGAAAACCAATCCATCGGCTTAGTTGATTTCGGTTTACTTGGTTCTAGCAGTTTTTCGGTAGGTCAATTTAGTTAATTATTTTAAACAATTTTCTATTTTTAAAATTATGATCCAAATCGACCAACAAAAATCAATTGAGAAATTATCTTACGAACCCTTTCCAGTTTTCACTATCTCATCTATAATCCTTATCTAATAAAAAGTATCCACGTCATTTTTCCCGCGTTAGATTTCAAAATTTTCAAGTTATCATACTCTTTTTTTTCTTTGAAAGTATTTGATTTAACTTTTATTCTTATTCTTTGAAAGTATTAAACAGAAGTCTTATGTTCACAAAATTTGCATAATTGAAATATTAAGTTTTGAAATTTTGAAATTTTAGAACCCAAAGCCAATGTTAATTTGATTCGATATTTAAAAGGGGATAAATCTCGACAACAGGAGATTAAAGCGTTGCTATATGATATTTGGTGCTTAGTTACAAGCATGGAGCTATGGTCTTTCGTACAGACAAAAATCTTTTGTATTTTTCTTGTCTCTTTTTATGTCTCAACACTTAAAAATTAAATCACAAGCTTTAAGTTTAAATTTTAAATTCTAAACCCTAAAAAATACACCATACACTCAAATGCTCTAGACTTAATTATAAACTCTAACCTTAATCCCTAAACTTATTTTTTCAGTATTGAGCATAAATAAAAACACCAAAAGAGGATTTCTACTCCTAGACATGTAAACAAGAAGGAAACTTTAAGAGATTATAGTTTTGTTAGAATTAAAAACCAATCATCTAAACAATTATAAAACCCAAAAAAAAACTCAATCATCTAAACAAAAGTTAAAAATCATAAAGCACCATAATTGGACTAATCGAGTAGAAGATAAAAAAAGTTACCTAATTGTTCAATTGTTTTATTTTGCTTCCAGTTTTACTTTGTTTTAGAAATGAAGTGAAATCGAAAGAAAATACTTGACAGAAGTAGACAAGATGAGAGCACAATAAAGCATCATAATATTAACGGGGTTGGTCTAAGTGGTAAGTAGCTTTTCGGGCTCTAGTCGTTGTGTATGCAGAAAATTTTCGCTGGAAGACTCACCCACTAAAACTATGTGTGCAACCCGGATCGGTTCGAATTAATCAAGGCTAAGTCCTAAAAAACGGAAAGGCAATAAAAAAAATAAAACACCATAATTGGATTTTTTTTTAAAAACGACTTTAAAAATGGAAGCTCTCATGGGTATTTTGCGGTAATTGAAGTAAACAATTTCATCATCTCGAACACACATATATATCTGACATGAAAAAAAGTTGATGTAAATATTTTTTATTATATAGAGACTATAGAAGAAATGGTAGAAAGGATCCATAAAATATTTTTTTCTATAATAAAAGCGTAAAAAATTAGATGGATCAAATATAACAAAAATAATGAAGTTCTAATATTAAATTTAGGGGAAACTACATATTTAGTACCCTAGCTATGTATGCGTTACTGTTTTGGTACTCAACTATTATTTTTGCAAAATGGTATCTAACATTACATTTTTGTTCTGTTTTGGTACCCGACCGTTAAAAACTAACGGAAATGGTGGCGTGCCTTGAACTAATAACAGGTTTAGTCCAAAAATTTATACCAACTATCAATTTAGTCTAAAATCCTATCAATTTAAACTGTAAATTCCTCATTTTTTCTTTCAAACGTAATTTGTAATTTTACCCCAAAATTAAGATGATATTTTAAATTGATAGATTTTGGACTAAATTGATTATATATATAAGTATTTTTGACTAAAATTGTGATTATACCAAGCCACGTCATCATCTCTATTGGTTTTTAATGGCCGGGATACTAAAACAGAACAAAAACATAACATTAGGTACCATTTTCCAAAAATAATAGATGAGGTACCCGGCATAGCTGGGTACTAAATATGTAGTTTTTTCCTTAAATTTACTAAGTATATTAAATTGTTACTTTTCTTTCCTCATAAGATTACTCATTCAAGCTAACGTTTCTCCAAATTCCAAGTGTACACAGTGGTAACAGTCTTGAAAATAAAATCCATATGGATAAGGCCACCTTTATACCATAATTATTGTCTTCTTGAATCTTATTTTTTTCTAAACTGATAATATATCTTAAACCTAAAAAATGTTAATTTTCTGGGAATTATTTTTTAAGAGATATAAATTTGAGTAATTTTATCTCTAAAATGGATGTAAATCTAATAAAGATTAAAAAAATAGAACAAATATTGTTGTGGACTGCATTAAAAATTCTTTAAAATTTGTAATTTATCTTTTTCATAATAATTGATTTAACACGGTAAAATATTAGGTTTTTAAGTAATATTAGAGATCCAAATTACTCAACCATTGAAATATATATATATGGGGTCCGCCAATATCCATCATAGCCATTGGCCAATTTAGGTTGCTCTTTGATTAGTGGTGAGACCAGGTCAGATTAATTTAGTTTGCTCTTTGATGGAATTATAGTGATTTAATTATTATAATGACAATAATGAATATTGTAGTGGTGAGTTTGATATTAATGGTAAAATTAATAGCTAGTTGGTCTAGTGGGATGATGTGTTAAATTTTTAAGCAAGATTAGAGGTTCAAGTTATACAGTTTAATCATTGATAACATTAATCTTCATTTTCATTTAATTTAATTATAATTTTTAACAATTTAATATATTTAATGGAACTCCACAAGTATCAAAGTCAAACTTATCAATGATAACATTAATCTTTTTATCCCTGACCCCGAGCGGTTTGAAAATAATTACATTTTTTACACCCATCATAATGACACCCATAAACATTTAGGTCTAAATTTTAAAAATATACGGTAGGAAATAACAAAAAAAAATAATAGGGTTAAAATTTTAAATAAGAATCTCTTTTAAAATAACTGCTCATTCTTTTCAGCTAAGAGCACAATTATAATTTATTCAAAATAAAATACAATTAGAATCGTATACAAATATTCTGTCCGAATAATTAACTTTAAAAATAATCATTTTAAAATACAATCGAACAAATAATCAGACACTGACTAGAAATTAAATTCATAGTGAAACATAAATTAATATCGAATCTGAACTAAAAATCCAAATACAATATTTGCGTATAAAAAACTTCAACTTAAAACATCAATTTTTTTTTATCAATGGAGTTGGTTTAAATGATAAGCAATTTGATATCACTTAAACATGTCTCGAATTCAAGGCCTTATGTTTGCATAAATTTTTTGCTGAGAGACCTACCCACTAAAACTAAGCATGCGACGCAGGTCGATCCAGACTAGTCTGGGTAAAGCTCGAAGATCCGGAGCAACCAAAAAAATCAAAAATTTCAAAACTTTAACATTATGGTTGAATCAATCTGCATTGATTATTTGTAGTTGCAACTAATAAATGCTAATGCGAATGATTGGATCTACTATTTACATTGGGGGAGTGGTTATATGAATACTAATAGTGTTACAAAATTCACTTTTATAACTTTAACGATATGCAGAATCATGAGCACAAATATTCACATCAATAGTAACTAAATGATGAAAAAGTAACCAAACAACGTGCTCCATCCCTCACTTTATTAAGCATAATCATGAGCACAAATATTCACATCAATAATTTTTACCTTCAAACAAAGCGTGAAAAGAAATACAAATATCATTGCGGATTATGGTGGAATTATTACACTAAAGGATGTATTATCAACAATCATTTAGTCTAGAGGATAAGATACTAAATTTTTTAAGTAATATTAGGGATTTAAATCTCCATGTTGTAAATTGAGCAAATTAGATGAGAGGGTTATCTTCCAGAATGAGTCTCTGCAATACACAATCTTAATTAATTAGCCAACGAATTAGATATCGACGATTAAAAAAAATAAAGATACATTATTTTTAAAAATAATTTATGGTATAACCTATTTCCTAGAGTTTAACAAATTATTTATAACGAATGAGAGATGAAAAACAACAAATTTTGTGTGTTTAAATTGGAAATGAGACATGATAATATTCTCAATATGCTCTTTTTAAAATAGTCTTAAATATACATTTGATATTTAAACTAGACACCTTCTTTTAAGTTAGTACTTAAAGAATTTTTGCTATCAAGTTGGTATCTGAACTTTAAATTCATTCATTGTTTTGGTACTTTTATTAACAGATTTAGTTTCAGAACTTATACATTCTATCAATTTGATCATAATTCAAAACAATTCAATTAATTTAACCCTTCATATTTAAAAATTACATCAATTTTGTCAATTTTTCATGATATTGTGTCTATTTAACCCTCCAAATAATTGGTTTATACTAAAGATTTATTTAAAAATGGTTCCAAATTCATTTGGATGCAAATAAAAAATCCACTTATTTAAATGCAGGTTAACATTTAAAGATTTAGTATGATATAAAGTAAAAAAATCTTACTTTTAGTGTGGCTATTTTGGCATTTTATATAATGTTC
Organism: Hibiscus mutabilis; assembly: GCA_019671005.1. Taxonomy (NCBI): domain Eukaryota; kingdom Viridiplantae; phylum Streptophyta; class Magnoliopsida; order Malvales; family Malvaceae; genus Hibiscus; species Hibiscus mutabilis. The sequence goes on along the minus strand of CM033744.1, from coordinate 23,178,682 downwards.
AAAAGCTTACCAAATAGAAAGAAATTTGAAAAAGAACAATTATAATAAGCACAATATCCACATCAACAAGAGAGGTGATTATTCTACAAATCAAAGAGAGTCGCAGTTCAAAATTTTATAAGCAAAAACATGTTCCAGATCAAACCATCGAAATACCAAATTTCAGTATTCGGATGGGGAAATAACATCATCAATTTTCAAATCATTTTAACAACCTATGTTGCTAGTAAGATCTGCTGATGCTTCCTCATCAGGTTTTGCTCAAGTATATCATTCATTGCAATCTATTCCAAAGTGAGTCCCGGCCCGGGTAAGGGCAACAAGGGCGCCCGCCCAGGCCCATCATTTGACAAAATTAAATATTGTATTTTTAAATTATATTTATTATTAAAGATTATTTTTTAATATTTGTTATTAAGGGTTGTTTTTTTTAATATTTGTTAATAAGGGATAAGTTTTTTTTCAATATTTATTATTAGAGGTATATTCTTAATATTCAATTTTTTTAATACTTGTTATTAGGTCCTATTTTTTTAATATTTGTTATTATCAATATAGTCTTAATTTTTTCAATACTTGTTATTAGGACCCAATTTTTTCAATACTTGTTACTATGGACCTACTCTTAAAATTTAATTTTTTTTCATTACTTACTATTAGAGACAGATTTAAATAGCGACATGCAACCACAACAACGACCGTTATATGACGGTAGAGGCCCATTTTTTAATACTTGTTATAGGTGATAAATTTTTTCCAATATTTATTATTAGAAGTCTACTCTTAATATTAATTTTTTTTCTAATACTTGTTATTAGTTCCTTAATTTTTTCAATATTTGTTATTATGGATATAGTCTTAATTTTTTTTTTCAATACTTGTTATTATGACCTAATTTTTTCAATACTTGTTACTATGAACCTACTCTTAAAATTTAATTTTTTTCATTACTTGTTATTAGAGAAAAATATTTAAATAGAGGTATGCAACCACAACAACGACCGTTATACGACAATAGTAGCACCATCTGAAAACAAGATACTTGTAACTGTTATATCCGCAACAGTGTATGTTATTAAAAAAATTTACAACCGCAATACTCGTAGTGACCAAAATAATATCTTTTATGTCCGCAATTAAAAAAATTTACAACCGCAATACTCGTAGTGACCAAAATAATATCTTTTATGTCCGCAATTGCGATAAACACAAAACAACCGAAAATACGACTGTAACTGCAATTACAATTTAAATCTTTAATTTAGGGCTTAATTTTTAAGACCGCTCAGGGCCTCCAAAAGCCCAGGACCGGCCCACTGTAAGGGTTGTTCTCCTGCAAATTCGCACGTGAAAATAGATGATCCATGATATTCCATGCCGATGAGATTATACAAATCGAAGGAATTACTAGCAACTTACCTTAATTTGCTGAGATTACACCGCAAATAGCGTCTCAATGGGTTGAAGGCCACTATTCTCAGCCAGGGCCATGGGGACAGAATCTAAACCATCGACAAATGCACGGATTGCATACTGCAAATAAAAAGAAATTGATATTGTATAATTAGTCCAGCAAAAGAGGAATGGTACGAAATTTAGATGATTAAATAGCCTCCTTAGTACCTGTTTAACGCCTGGATATTTAGATGCAGCAGCCTCTACAACAATAGAACAAGAAATTTGGGTTGAGCCACCACCATAGACAATAGAATTGTTGCGAATGAGATTCCTGGCCATGGATACTATGCTTCGTCTCCTCTATCATCATCGCATCATCAAGTATTTCCTGTAAAATGGTTATATGCTAGGCAATTAACATGAGATTTTTTTTAAAGGAAAGCTGACCTCGTTAAAAATTCCTCTAGACCTAATTAGGAGGAAAAGAGTGCCCAAATTTTATTAAAAATATTTTAAGCATCCTCAAATTGCAGTATCAAAACCGTACAACAACCAGATACACATACAAAAACAAAAGGTTCCCTAGCTAACCCTGGTTCATAGATCACCTTGACCACAAACGGGGTTTTGAATCAATCCAATCATTACATGTGATCTGCACAAACTTCATCCAACTCTTTAATCGTCACTGATACTCCATAGAAAATCATGGGTACTCTCTAAGCCTTGCTTCGCTAGGGAATGGGCTTCACCGTTCCTCTCTCTATACTCGAAAACTATTTTCCAGTTCTGCTTCATGCAGAACTCTTTGCATTTCATCACAGTCACCTTAAAGCTAGATGGAGCCAAATTGGGAGACTCAATCCATTTTACTGCTAACAAGCTCTCAGTTTCAATGACAAAGGAAGCTTTTCCATACCACTTTGAGGAATGAAACAAAATACAAGCCTCTAGGATCCCAAACAAATCAGCCATCGCTGGATCAGTAATCCCAATGAATTTCAAAAAACGAATTAGGGGCTTACCTCGATGATCTCTGAGAATACCTCCGATTCCGGCGGATCCAACACTTCTGCGAACTGCAGCGTAAACGTTGAATTTCAGGGAGCCTTGGGCAGGTGCAATCCAAGCCTCCACAAGAGGCCTATGCTTCGACCCAGGTAATACGATTGCTAAATTTGGGTGACGGGTGAACTCGAGGATTGAGGGGAAGGATTTCGGCCTCTTACTTTTGCACCAATGCCCGATTCTGAGCACAGCCATATAAAAAATTTGGTCCTCTTTAAACACTTTTTTGTTGAACATAGACTCATTCCTGCACAGCCAAACAGTCCACATTATCCCAAAGAGAGCCATCATCCAGATCGGTTTTGAAGTTCCTTGAGGAGGATGGTTAGTGTAGGTCTCAATTAGCCACTTTACAGAGCTAGGAACGACGAGATTGATATTTCATAGAGCGCACTACTTTAGCCAAACATTCCACGCCACAATGCAGTGCAAGAGAAGATGATTAACTCCCTCTGATTCCTTGGAGCAGAAAACACATAGATTAGCAAAGACTTCAACTTTAAGAGGGGCCAAGTTCGACCATACAATCTTCCAAGCTCTGTTTTCTGCATCTCCACCCCTAGTAACAACATCACAAAAAGCTTTAGGGAAAAAAGACCATTTGTGGATCCAATCCACTTAATAGAATCATTTCCAGTCAGACATTGAATTGCCCTGTTGATGGTATTAAGGAACCCAGACCACACTTATAATTCCCATTCAAAAATCCTTCGCCGCAACTCAATGTTCCATTTCCAGCCTTCATTAGTCAATGACCCAAAGTCTTTAACTTTTCCTGATTTCTTAACAGCAATAGCAAAAACTCTAGGGAACGCTATTTAAGGGACGGGACCTCAGTCTATCGATCCTCCCAAAAATGTATGCAGCTCCCATCTCCTAAAATAAAACGGATCTGACTAGTTAGAGCATCTTCATGATTGGTCAGAGGCTTAATGATGTTTCTCCAAACCCAAGACGAAATTCTCCCAAGTTCAGTTTTCGGAACCAACGTCAAAGGGTCATACCCGTACTTGGCTACAACAACCTTTCGCCACAAGCTTTCTCTTTCAGTGCCGAAAAGCCATATCCATTTATTTAATAATGAACGGTTACGTAGTCGAAAATCAGCAATGCTAAGGCCCCCCATCAGCTTCGGCTTGCAAATGTTTTCCCATTTAATCCAGTGGATACATCGACTCGAATTTGCCCACCAAATAAAATTGGCAATTAGTTTGTTCATTTTTAAGGCCACCGCAGTAGGCAATTGGAACAGCGACATGTAATAAACGGGTAAATTAGATAAAACTGACCTTACCAAGGTTAATCGCCCCCCAAACGATAGGCTTTTCCCCTTTCAACTTTGTAATCTTTTCTGAACCTTTTCAAACACTGGTTTCCATAGATTTCCAGAATTCCGAGAAAAACCTAAAGGAAGGCCCAAATACGATGTTGGAAATTTGTCCCAGCCGCAGGAGATCAGCTCGGCCCACGCTTGTACTCTATTGTCCTCCACACCAATGCCATACAGTTTTGTTTTCCTCGTATTTAATTTTAGCCCAGCTGCTAGTTCAAAGATCCTTAGAACCCTTTTAATGTTTTGCATTGGCAAAAACTATTAGATCATCTGCAAATTGAATGTGTGACACTTTGAGATCACTGTTACCAACTGAAACACCAGTAAAAGGCCCAACAGATTCTGCCTCACGCAGAAACGCGCTCAGTGCTTCTCCCAGTTTCCTTGATTGATTTTAAAATTTATTCCATTCTTCCTTTCTTCATCAAACATAAATTGCTAGTTCAAACCAGCACCGATCTACTGTCAGATAGAAAGATAATTAGAACCAAAATAGCCCTTATAGAGGGTGAAGGGGGTGTTCCATACAACCGAGTAAAAAAAAGCTATGACTAAACAAAGACGTGTTTCAATGTTTCATTTTTTTGTCCTAATTTCGATCTTTTTTTTATTCTATTTTTCATTTCTATTGATTGGTATGGATTTCAATCTCTTTCTTGTCAAACTCAAATCCTACAACTAGGGACTTTTGTCCTTACTAAAAAGCATCCTATTCAGTCTCAATAACTAAAAGTCATTAAATGTTGGATCGTCTCATTTGAACTTTCATCAATTGTCCTCTATGTGATGCAAGGAAATTTTTTCAAGAGATGAATTTATCCGGTATACATTTTAAGAAACGCAATATGGAGCAAACATACACTTCCCAGCTTTTCTGAGGTCAACTCCTGGAACCTTGGCACAATCCTTCCACCTATATGATAAAACCACTGATAAGGTTGCAAACTTTATTAGCAGCTAAATATGTATCTATCTTGAAATTGGTTAGCATGTCTTCAAAATGAATCCAACCTAAAAATGAACAAACCTGTAGCGATTTCTATGAACTATAACTCCACACCGTCAACCCATCTGACAGCAGGCAAGTTTCGGTGCATTAATAAATGATTTACCTCATCAGGGGCAAAACTCAACTTTATTTTTGGGGACCATTTAAAAAATTTAAATATAAATAAATTCACTAAGATATTTTAATAATTTTATCAATATAAATCATATATATAAATATTATACCAATAAAATAAAAACTTAAAATTTATCGGTTCACATGAATTCAAAGAAACAAATACATCAATAATAATGTAGTTTAAAATTGCAAACGATGTTCTTTTAAAGAAACAAAATCCGCAAGAATTGAATCAGAAGTAAATGTCCCGACAATTTCTTTTTCGATGTTAATAACCAAATTATCTGCAAGAAACTCATCTTTCATCTTATTTCGCAATCTTATTTTGATGATCTTCATAGCTAAAAATGACCGCTCACTACTTGTTGTAGACACTGGAATAATTAAAATAAGTCTGATTAATTTCTCAAGAAGATAAAAAGCTTTTGATTTTCCTATCTCTGTCAAGGCAAAAATAAAGCCTATCAAAATGCATATAAAAAGAATATATATTACCATAAAAAAAATACTATCATACCCATAAATATATAATAGTAAAAGTATACCAAAAATGAAAATAACCTTTATAATTTCTCTTTCAAAAATTTTGGATCAAAATCAATCCCATGTTTTTCTCTAAACACATTAAAAGTGTTCTTCATAAATATATAATATGGTCGAGCAGGCCGCCCTCCACCGGCGTTGGTCGCCCTCAGCAGATGGTGAAAAAATTAAAAAAAATATTTTTTTCGATCTTTCTAAAACTCGAACTTGAATCTACCTTCTAAATCACCCAAAAGGTTTTAAATAACTTCAAATCTTAAAAAAAATTAAATCTCAAAGAAGAAAAGAACTCCGGTGGTTCAAAAAAATGGGTAAGAATATCCCTTCTTTTTTAAAAATGAAAAAAATATTTTTAAAAACAAAGAAATATATCTTGAAATTCTGCACTTCTTGCTTGTATTCCCAAAAAATTCGTAGTGATATTACAATGGAATTGTTTAGGCTTTTATAGCCATTTTACATGCCTAATTTACAAGAATAAAATCCCCAAATCCTGGTAAATAATTTTCATGTTTGGTTGACTTGCTTTCCATTTCGACGTGATTTAGTGGATTGGCTTGACCGATTCCTTTCCATCTTTGTTTCAATCCAATTTGCTTGATTGATCTCCCTTTTTTTATTTTTTCTTTGATTTGCCTTTGACTGAGTTTTCATTTGATTCAGGCTAAAATTCAGTAACTACAACTGCCCCTATTTGCTTATTCCAATGAAACAGGAATAGAGCAAAGAACAAAAGGCTCTAATTTTATCCGTATGATATGCAAACCGGTAACCGCGATCTTGTCCAAAAGCAATGGGGTGTCGCCCGTCTATAGCTTCTATACTGCAAAATGAAGTGGCATAGGATTTCATTCAACTATGACCTCTTCGGAAGATACGATGTCTTATCCTTGAAGGAATATAGGGTGTCTTTCGCCTATTGCTCCTTCTGGAAATGATGCGGGGTGTCTTACCCCTGAAGCGGTATAGGGTGTCTTTCGCCTATCATTTCTCCTAAAATGATGCCAAAGTGATAGGGTGTCGTTTGCCTACTACTTTTGCTGAAAATGAAGTGACATAGGGTGTCATTCGCCTATTGCCCCATCTGAAAATGGTTCTTGTATCCCTATCAAAATTCATCAAATGCTATAATTGTGATGGGATAGCATGTTCCTAGGAATTTTAGAAATACTTTTGGTTTTAAGAAAAACATTCTTAAGAAAGGATAGAATTAAGAAATTCCTGTGTTTTAAGAAAAACATCCTTAAGAAAGGATATAATTAAGAAATTCTTCTGCGTTTTAAGAAAAACATCTTTAAGAAATGATAGAATTAAAAAATTCTTGTGTTTTAAGAAAAACATCCTTAAGAAATGATAGAATTAAGAAACTATTTTGCGTTTAAAAAAAATTCTTAAGAAAAGATAGAATTAAGAAATTCTTATGCGTTTAAAGAAAAACATCCGTAAGAAAAGATATAATTAAGAAATTCTTTTGGGTTTTAAGAAAAATATCCTTAAGAAAGGATAGAATTAAGAAATTCTTTTGCGTTTTAAGAAAAACATCCTTAAGAAATGATAGAATTTGTTTTAAGAAAAACTTCCTTAAGAAAGGATAGAATTAAGAAATTCTTATGCTTTTTAAGAAAAACATCCTTAAGAAAGGATAGAATAAAGAAATTCTTTTGTATTTTAAGAAAAATATCCTTAAGAAATGATAGAATTAAGAAATTCTCCTGTGTTTTAAGAAAAACATCTTTAAGAAATGATAGAATTAAGAAATTCTTCTGTGTTTTACAAAAAATCCTTAAGAAAAGATAGAATAAAGAAATTCTTATGTGTTTTAAGAAAAACATCCTTAAGAAAGGATAGAATAAAGAAATTTTTTAGGGTTTTCTTCTTGATTTCTGCCCTTGAAATATTAGATCGATCTTCATGCCCAACAAAATATTTCCCCATAATTTTGTTGTTCATTCTTTACTCAAACCTTCAAGTCACATGACTTCGATCAATATTATATCTTTCCCCCACTTCGAGAAGTCATCTATAATCTTTTCCTTTGCATCCTAAAATCAAAACAAACATAATTTTCCGAATTAAGCACGTGATATAATTAGAAATTATAACAAAATGTATATAACTATGACCTATCAAATTTCCCTATACCTATTTCACGCTTGTCCTGCGGCATACCTCAATTCAATAACACTGACTCTCCTATCAAATTACTTTTCGTCTCGTTTAATATCCTAGAATACTAATAAAGTTAAGCATACATCAAGGATTTAAATCACAATGACAATTAAGAGAATAAGCATTCATAGGATAAATTTTGCAATAAAAGTCAAACATTTCGTCAACACAAGATTTAATACCCTCGCATGGTTTCACTCAACACTCTCAAAGTGTTTAGGGTGCATTTAACTCTCAAGACCAAAACATAGCACGATCTTACCAGAAGCTTGCAAATGAATCAAATCTCCACCACTGCATATGAATGTGATGCAAAAATCAAAAGCTCTTTACAAGGTTGTAACGGGGCTTGGGTAAGGGTATGGTAAAAGATAAAAATGAAGATTTCACAATCAAGACAATAGTACATATTTGCATGATATCAATTCCACATAGAACAAGATAGAACATACCACCAAGATTCTTGAAAATTTATCTCCACATCCCATTTAAGCACAAGGAATTCGGAGAAATAACATTCAATTGCTTTTACAAACATAGCTCTAAATATCTTTCTTTCTTTCAAGAAACAAACTCCAATTTCTTTTTTCTTTTCTTTTTTTTTTGCATTTTCTCTTCTCTTTTTTTTGGAACAAAATTTTCCTTTTGTCTTGACAAGGGTAGCAGAAAGAAGGGATAACAAAAAGGCTTTGGGTTAAAATGTGGTAAGACAAAGAAAAGTGAAAATGGGCTCAAATTGGCTAACTAAGGGGAAAACACATGGGTAGGCTTTTTTTGAATGTCCAAAAAATTGGTTAAACCTAATTGTCTTTATCATATTAAAGCATCAATCCAAAAATGTGGTCTCAAAATGCATTCACAAGCAAGTTCTAGAATAAACACGCTAAGTTTGACACACTTAGCAAAAAAAAAATGAACAAGATATAATGAATTGCTCTTAGGCTCAAAGTCTCACCAAAGTGTGTTTTTTGCATCAAGTCTTGTGCATTTTTCAACTAATAAACCAATAAGATGTCATTCAAATTTTAAGAAAACACTAATCATGCTCATCACTTTCATGCATTGTAATTCAAACCAAGATGTATCCAAAACTTAGAAGGTATTCCAAGATATTAGACAGAGATTCAAGGTTTCAAAAGAAGAATTTGCATATAGGAATTGAAGCAACCAAATTCCAAGTGCAAAAACACGATTTTCAAAAAGAAAGTGAAAAAATTTGAAAAATTTTCACAAACTTAAATGAAAATAATTTGAAAAGAAAATCATGTAGAAAGTATCTCCCCCACACCTAAACCCTAGATTGTCCTCAACGTATATCAAAATAAATTGCTCACAAAAAAAATTAAAGGAGTAGGAAACCCCCTGATGTATGAGCAGACTAGACTGAGAATGAACCCTTAGAAAGTATGCAATGTGGATGGAAGAAGAAAATATGCAAAACAAGAAAAGAAAAAAAAAGGATTGGTACTCTAAAAAATAATAAAGCATAAAGGTCCAATTTCATTGTTCTAATAATAACTGAGAAGCGCATTCCAACATTTCTGGAGACGTCTCCATGAATTATTCTTACGAAATAATTTTGACCGAATTCTAATTTTAGGATTTTCCACATAGCTCTATTTGGGTAGGCTCCTAGATACACACAGAGGTTTGGTTCTAGAAAGGTCCCCGAGCTGTCCTTGCTGCTCCTACTAAGGGTAGCAACGTCCTCGATCCCTATCCATTATAGGCTCTTAGGAATCAAGTTCAACTCAAGGGGACCCATTTTCCTATGTCCATACGGAGAATCAGTTTCTCATAAAACATAGGGCATATGAGCCCCAAAGGTACTTGCTAGGCCCATACGAAAAATCAATATTCTCACGAGAGCAATATCGTTTCCCCTCACTTAGACGAACGAGACGAAGCTCGGGTATAGAACTTATGTTATACCAAATTTTAAATTGCGTAAAATGAAGTCACATTCACAAATGGATAATTAAATTAAATTTTACAAGAACTTGCAAATTCCGACATTAAGACAAAGTGTAATCGGCTTGTGGCTAGACTCCCTTTTTTGTAAAAAGTCTCCAGCGGAATCGTCAAGCTGTCACAGCCTTTTCAAGCTCGACATTTAAAAAATAAAAAAACAGAGTCGCCACTAATCTTTTTCGAGGTGAGATTAGATTACCTAAAAATGGGTTATTTTAATAAAAACATTTTATTTTATTAAAACAATAATTTTGGTCTGCAAAAACACAAAAAACGGGTTCAAGAGTCGGTTACGCTGGGGAAGGGTGAGCACCCCCACAACGCCCAAAAATTAGTACCTAGCCAATTACAAGTTGTCTTAATGTCGGAATTTGAAAGTTCGTGTGAAATTTAAATCAATATCCATTATGAATACGAATTCATTTTAACGGCCCTACCATCCGAAGAATAAACTATAATCACCGCCAACACTTCTGGCGCTAACCCGTTTACCCTTTTGGTGGAACACCGTATTGACAGCTTATATATCCGAACAAAATTAAAGCATGACATACGTAAGTGGGAATCAAAAGATACGATAATAAATAAATAATATACGTAATAAAGTACACATTATACGAAACCAATTTATGATATATACGTAAAATATAGCTATACAATAATATATATTACATATATTAAATATTAATAATATAGAGTAAAAAAAGAAATGCATATATATGCACGTATAATATAATACATATATTATTATAAAAATAAGTAATGGATTATATAATCTAGTATAGAAATTTAAAAGGAAACACATCATACATATATATAAGGCAAAAATAAAGCCTATTAAAATATATATAAAAAGAATATACATTACCATAAAAGTACTATCATACCCATAAATATATAATACTAAAAGTATACCAAAAATGAAAATAACCTTCATAATTCCCTTTCAAAAATTTTAGATCAAAATCTATCACATGTTTGTCTCAGAACACATTCAAAGTGTTCTTCATGGGATGAAGAACACAACTGAAACCCGTCGCGCAGGTCGCCCTTCACCGACGCCGGTCGTTGTCTACCGACAGCGGAAGAATTAAAAAAAATTCGACCTCTTTTTAAAACTCGAACTTGAATCCACCTTCTAAATCACCCAAAAGGTTTTAAATAACTCCGAATCTTAAAAAAATTTCAAATCTCAAAGAAGAAAAGAACTCCAGCAGTTCAAAAAAAATGGGTAAGAATATCCCTTCTTTCTTAAAAATGAAAAAATATTAAAAAAAAATAAAGAAATATACCTTGAAATTCTGCACTTCTTGCTTGTAATCCAAAAAAATCATAGTGATATTACAACGAAATTGTTTAGGCTTTTATAGCCATTTTACATGCCTAATTTACAAGAATATAATCCCCCAAATCTAAGTAAATGATTTTCATGTTTGGTTGACTTGATTTCCTTTCGACGTGATTTGGTGGATTGGCTTGACCCGATTCCTTTCCACATTTGTTTCAATTCAATTTGCTTGATTGATCCCCGTTCCTTTTATTTTTCTTTGATTTGCCTTTGACTGAGTTTTCATTTGATTCAGACTAAAATTCAGTGACTACACCTATCTAGTAAAATAGAGAGGATAATATTTTTCAGCAAGAATGCAAATACTATAAATATTAAAAGATTTATAATCTTTCTTTGGATCCAAGACAGAGCTGAGTTTCAAAAGATCCATTGCCTCCATGATAAACCTATAATTTAGCTCTTGCAATTGAAAGTCAATCACTTCATTGAATATATCAAAATGATAATGATGTTCCACATTTATTTGGCCCAGTTGGTATTGTCGATGCCTACCTCAAAAATATTGTGCATTTAATTAAGGAATATTCAATTCATTCTTTTCACAAAAGGATAGTACCTAACTCAACAAACTTTTTCAATTATTCTCTCTCAAATTTTGGATCAACATCTTTGTACTTGAAACCAAATGCATGGCATTTATAATGTCTTGAGACTTTTGCTGCAAAGCTTGACATAATATATTAGTAATGCACATATTCTCTTTCATCAAATGCAAAATGAAAATGAATTTAAATGATGAATTATTTTGGCTGCACTAGAAGCACCCCTCGTTGAGAATAAGTGGATCATTCCCTTATAATTTTTTCAAGCACCAAACAAGTTGCATCATACATTGTTATAAGCTTGCATATAGAATAAAAATATGAACCTCAACGAGTATCTCCAGCCTGTTGTAAAGTGCCAATTTGATTAGTACCTTTTCCAGTTTTAAGCTCATTTGTAGTTAAAATGTGTGCAATTGTAACTTATTGACTAGCATGTAATTCTTCATGACGTTTACATGAGGCATTGACAAAATGATAATGAAGCTTAAATTAGTAAAAAATTCATGAACAAAATGAACCTCTCGAGATGCGCCAACAAGAGCCAATTGTAGTCAATGAGCAAAGCAATGCACATAATAAGCACAAAGACAATCATTAAGGAATAATGCTTGCAATTCTTTTCACTCCCCACATATATTACTAGCTCTATGGCAACATTGACCACAGATATTTTGAACATCAAGACCATGGCGAGCTAGAATAACACATATTTTAATCTTAAGATTTAATGCAGATGTATCTTTAACATGAGCAAGATCAAAAAAATGCTATCTAATAAAATCACCTTTATCAACGAATCTCAGAACAAGAACCATTTCTTTTCTTTTGGATTCATCACAAGCTTCATCAACAATGATGTAAAATTTTGAATCTACAATATTTTCACGATTCTTCTTCCGAACTTTATTAGCAATAACGTGAAAAATCTCTTTTTGGATTAAAGGAGAAACATACTTAGCATGTTTAGGAGCATTTTCCAATATAAATTTTTTTTAACATTATCATTATATGACGCAAAAAGTTCAATCAACTCAAGAAAATTTTCACGATTTTTTAAACCAAGTGTCTCATCATGACCTCTAAAAGCACAACCTTGAAATGCAAGCCATCTAACAGCATCTATTGAAGTTTTAACTCATAGCTTGTTATTTGAAATTTGTTTTGAATTTTGTCGATCCATTACTTTATCAATATGCCCAGATTGCTTCATCAAATCCACATAAGATCTCATAGCATTATTGTGCGATAAACAAAGACCATCTCCGATGTGATTAAGAAAGGTAGAATTCTTTCCAAAGTTCACTTTTAAACCCTTTAGCAATGAATACATCCCAACTGGATTGCCCATTAGATTTTAAGCTAAAAAGATAAAATGACAAACAATATGCAGTATACTTAGTCAAAGAATACTTGAGCCAAGAAGAAAATTGAGCAAACCAAGAATATTAAAAATGTCTATGATGCTTTTCTTGAGAAAATGGATAACTAGAGAGATAAATTTGATATGAACCTTCATGCAAATATGCTCGTCGAATTTCATCTCGCTGATTTACTAGATATTACCATATTGGTTTACGTAATCCGGGATCATGCTCTATAAACAGAAGATTAACTTTTGAGATTCAATAACTGGAGACTTAGGTGGAGATTGACTACAACTTAAGCCTTGGAGTTTTTGATGATATGCCAACTTTTATATTACCATCTTTTTTCTATAAAAAAAGAATCTAGTCTTTTTTATTTGCCCATGAGTTCACACTACTTGTAATAATACAAATATATCAATTGAGAATCTATTTCTTTCCATTCGAATCGTTAAACATATTTATGTAACAAATATAAATCTAGAATATTCAAAACCTAAAGGTACAAAATTACTTAAGAGAAGAAAGATATGCAAAAAGAAATACCTCAAGACCACTACACAACGGTAATTCAACTTGTTTATCGAATTGAAGAGTTGAAGAGGAACTCGTGTTTATCTATATAAAATCGAGTAATCAACTCAAGCAATACTTTCAATATATATGAAAATTGATTAGCCTTCGAACCACTGTTGCATTTAACCTTTTTAGTTTATAAGCTTTAGATGCAACTAGGTTTTATAATAATATTAATATAATAACACAATAATAATTAAATTACTATTGTTTTTTAAACATTAAATGACTATTAATTGTTTCTATAAGAATTTATTTTTGTAATGATAGATATTTATTAGGATACAAATTTTAAATTATTTATAGACTTTTAGGGGCAAATCATATATTTAATATATATATAATATAGATTTTTTTAAATTTTTTGGGACCATGGCTGCCCCAGTCCTACACAACTTTTACCCCTAAAGTTAGGAGAAGAAATCATAAGCACAATAACATGATTCTTGACGGGGAAAGAAGATTTTAGGAAAGATTCTTAAAAAATATCTCGACCAACCTCCCATATGAAGGTGAGAGGATAAAGGCCAAACAGAGAAGGTAATAAAAACATAATCCCTTTGGATGGCTCCCATCCAAAAATAGATGCCAAAGGTTGGTTTCGAAGGCAGTCGGAGAGGCTGGAGGAACACATGAGGAGTCAGGCATGACGAAGCCAAGACAATGGCCCTTGAAAAGACAAGCTTAAGGCGTCTCCACAAAAACGGCCATCAAAGAAGAGGGAACCGAAAAAAATCAAAGTTGACCTCATCGATGAAAGAAACAACATTGGCTTTTGTTAGCAAACCAACAAGAAGCACATGCAAAAGAGAACAACATGCAAGAGATGAGAGATAGCAAGGATCTTTCGTCGAACCTTCAACAGAAATTATCGTCGTTGAGGAGATCTTGCCTTCACCACATCCTGGCTCCGAATGAATGACCCAAAAATATCATGAGGGAAGGTCTCTAGTGAATCGTCAAAGAGATTCTTAAATGAAAATCAAGGTCGGGGTGGAAATGAGAAAATCACCTGTAGGCAAGAGGGAAAATAGAAGGTAGACAGGGGAGATCGGCTGACGCCCCACGACGTCGTAGCTATCGAGAAACAGGTTCCTCAAACTTACAAAATGAAAGAAAAAATATGAGAGAAAAAGTGTTTTTTTTCCTAGGGTTGAGAGCTTTGAGGATTGTTGTTAGTTATAAGTCCATTACTAAAAATAATGAGAAGAGTACAATATAATCATTTGGACGCATCTCTTTGTACTTTTTTTTGACAAATTTTAATTTTAATCATAATCTTATTTAGAGAGGAGGGGAAATGATTCTAGAGGAAGAAAATAATGCTCCTAATAGGTTTAGAAATCATAACCTAAGAAAATACGAGGGGATAAAGATGAACAATTTGACCAACCAATCAAATGTGTTTGTTCTTTGTGTAACCCCCTAAACCCGACCTAGAAGATATGATCGAATCTAAAATGTCGCAATTAAAATCTTTTACCACAAGAAACCAATTTTGAATATAATTTACTATAATTTATAATAAAATAACTGTAAAATAATTCATCTCTTTATAATTCATAAAACTCAAATGTTATAACGAAATTCGAAAGTTTAATAAAATTAATAAATGCATGTTGAAAAATAAATCTCAAATATTAATAATTCCAAATTTAATAAAGCTGATAAATGCGAGATCTTCCGAGTACCAAGTCGTCTAAAGTCTAAAGATATATGTAAGAGAAAACTATGATGAGTAAGCTGAAGAAATTAGCGTGTCTCTAAATTGCAAGCAACCACAAAATAAAATAGAATTTTATTTTTCTTATAAGGCCTTTTTAAAAATAGAGTAAACCATAACACAATAATATGGCGATGTCACACGCACAACATAATACCCAACTACATTCCACAGGAGGAAGAGTAAGGTTCCCTAGAATCACTTGCTACATCATCACCACCTCGAGTGATATTCAGCCCGAAGGGTGAAATCACTAAACTTCCCCGAATAATCCCAACCTATGTACACACAACGATACGATGCTGATTTTAAAATCTGAATCTCGACACAAATTTGAATTATTAAAATCCTAGTCAACACAATTATGTAAATCCGATCTCTAACAATTTATTAAATCTGATATTTCACAATTCGGTAAATCAATTTTAAGTTAAAACACACTTAAGGAGCCAATATCTCTATCGTCGAGAAGGACATCTCCTACATTCATATCTAATACTAGGTTTTGATGTATTGGTACATATGATAATAACTCTATATTAATACTATTATAACTATGACGAAGGAATTATTCCTAAATGCTTATTCAATAAAATTTAATGGTACAAGTACACTTATTTGATTCATATCATTGATCTCCAAATCAATTGAAGACATGGTTGGACTGAATGAGTTAGAATAGTTCGAATCAGACGAGTCAACAAATCGAACATTAAATTTTAAATTGATCCTATTTTAATCATTAGCCGTTAAAATTGATCCTATTTTAGCCATTTAACTACGCAATTCGTCAGTAAGACTATTTAACTTTTAAATTGATCCTATTTTGATCATCAGCCGTTAAAATTTAAAGGAGAAGGTTACATGTCAATTAACGAAAATTTATATAATTACACATTTGATCACTGCTAGTTGCTTATTATATCACTTTGATCCTATTTTTTATTTGATTAAATAAAATTAATCAACCAATCAGAGACTCATGTCATCACCCGATTAGATGAATTTACTCTAAATTTTAATTTATTTAATATATTTATTTTCCTCCAATCAGGTGGTGACATGTGTCACCAGTTAGTTAAAGAAAATGAAAGAGAAACAAATGACTTTGGTGGGAGTTGATCTTACAACCTCCCAGGATAATTCCTAAGCCTTTATCACTACACCAGCCAATCCTTTATGATATTAATTGCACTAAATGTTAGGGAAAAAGAAATAAAATGATCAATACAGGACTCGAACTTGGGCCACATGGAAATTATAAAAATAAAAAACAACTGAATCAATTCAAGTAATCAAGATAAAAAAGAAAATATTTTAAATATATTTAAAGTATAGTTAAAACAAGATTTAAAATGAAAATAGATTTATATTTTTTTTAAAATTAATTTGAACATTTTTCTTTATCACATTTATTTTAATAATTTCATATATATAATATTGAATCGAGTTCTTTAATTAAGTAATAATTTTATTTTTTATTAAATATCTTAAATGCAAGACCTCTATACTTAATCATTTAAACCCTAAACTCTAAACAAAATCCTTAAACTCTAAAATTAAAGCATTTATGAAAATTTTTCGTTTCCACCACCGGTGGTGCATGGGATATTTGGGTGATTCTTTTTCTTCATTTTTATAAATATTTCAGTGCATCATGGTATATGTATCAAGTTAGGTAGATTGACAAATGATGTTTACATGGATATTTTTTTAAAATTTTAAATTAGTAGATTATTTAAAAGATTATAGATCACAAATGAAAATTTTAAAAGTTGCCTACGAAAATAAAACCAAATGTAGGCATTTTTCCTCAATGTTCAAACGACAAAACAAAATAAATTTTTTTTGCCTAAACTTATTTCTTTTGCCCTCCTAATTTTCTAGAATTTTGTCCGGATTAATTTAGACCAACCCGCGTCGCACACTTAACTTTGGTGAATAAATTTTTAACAAAAACTTTTTGCATACACAAGGCCTAAAACTAGAGACCTACTGAAACGATACTAAATTACTTACCACTTGGACCAAAAAATTATTTCACTATTTTGTAAACAAAAAGTTCGCTTTTGAGATTTTAACAAACTAATAATTAGACTGATTTGAAACTATTTATTTATTTTTATAAAATAAAGTTATTTTAAATCAATACTAAAAATAAATAAGAAATAATTCATCATCGCAAGAGAAGAATATCGATGAAACTGAATTAAGTAACTAAAGAGAAAATATATCGTAAATATTTACCATGTCTTAGCGTATACCCGTATTTCGTTTCTCAAGCATTTTATTGCCTAAATATGCAGTGGTTTTCCTGATTCTTCGCAAAGTGCTCCAACTTAAAATCTTTGAACTCTAATTCATATCCAATTCTTCCCCATAATTCAAGGTCTATATAAATTGTATCTAAATCTCTTTTTGTAAATCAGTATTGAAAAAGAGTAGATCTCTATTGTTTAATCAAATCACAAATAAAGATCAAATGTCACGCCAAATCCTTGCTTTTGCTTTGGCCTTAATTGCCATTATTGGGATGGTTTCTGCTGACACCAAGGCCGTTGCCAGCCCCACTGTCATCGCCGCCACACCCGGTCCCATTGAAGATATCGTTAAATCTGCAGGTGCACCTGCTGCCGGCAATAGCGGTACAGTTGAAAGCCCCGCTGGTAGTGCTGCTTCGGGTTCGGATGCGGGTGCGGCTGCTGCTACTGCTGGTGCTATGAATGGTGCTGCTACTGGTCAGGCTCCTAGCAGTAATGGTGCAACCACCATTACGGTATCGTCGGCTTTTGCCGGAGCTGCTGTCATTGTCGGCTACTTTGTCTTTTGAGTTTGAGATTTGCAGGCACAAGACCTGTTAATTAGCTTATAATTTGTCCGGGTCATATGAAATATTCATTTTAGTTTAAGTTTTTCTAAATTAAATTTTAAAATCGTAATGTTAATCATAATTTTACGTGTAGTATGATTGCTGACTTACTGATAGTATGATCTTAGTAATCCTTATGTAGCAATATTGTCTTGTGCTCTTAAATGTAAAATCGTATAATCAAACATTACCATCGAATCCGTTCGCAAACCATTCGAGTTTTATTAGGTTCCGTTCCTGTCCTGAAATCACAATCACCTAATTGCAATAGTAGCTGATGCCCATTGGCTAACTGTTTGTGCAATTAAAATATATCCCTACACAAATTACAAGCAACCCATAGTTGAATATTAGCCAACTTTTCATCAGTATTACACAAAAAGATCAACACCAATTACAAAATGTCATTACAAGAAAACCCGATTTCTAACTCGATATTCGTGCCCTGTTTACTAACAGACAGTGCTTATGCACCACTGGTGGAAGAAAGGCACATTATCCCCACCGGGTTCGCTGCTGCTCCCAACAAAACACAGCCATCCATCTTACTCCCGAGCTACGAGATTTTATTTTATTTACCCATATCTAAGCTGAAAAGTTAATCTGCAATTCAGCTCAAACATTTTTTATCCAACTATTTGATACTCCACTCGATCCGTAAGTGTAGGCTGGTAACAAATATGAATGCAATCTATAGGCTGCTTTGAGGACCCTTGACTCCTAAACTAAAGAATGAATGTAATAACTTTCCTTTTCCGACCACTGCTATTGAGACTGGCTAGTGGCTACCTAACATGTTACTCCTGCTGACCTCATACGACCAATACACACGAGCACCAAGCAAATCAGGAATAACAGTAAAAAACTGATGAGCAGTAAGTCACCACCTTGAGCGTCATAGGGGAATGGTTTTTCATTGATCACCTGAAAGGGAAATTTGCCTCAATACATCCCCTTAAACACAGACAGGATTTGTGCGGCAAATGCTTGCTCCATATTCCTCGTATTCTGCTTTTGTATGAGATGCCTGCACACAGAGGTCAGGAGATTTTCAACCATAATGAGTTTTAGCTTATAAATTAAGATTGCACATAGAAAGAACAACGGCCAACTACAAAAGCCAAACTCAATCCCATTCAGCTGCCTATATAGAAACATGAGCAAACTATGAATTCAGAAATGCATACCGCAAAAAATTCAGGTGTTGATGCAAGTACAGGACCTCCAAACCACACTGCAAACCTTTGGATAGGATGACTGACTACATTAACTTCCACAGGTTGTACCTAGAAGGTGAACCTCAAAAAGAGATTAACACTGAGTTTTTCTTAAATGGTGCTGGGATGAAAATGTAAGTTAAAGCTCCAAAGTCCTTGCTTTTACTTCCCCACCATGCCGAGCACCAGAAGCAAGTACTCGGGCATCCACAATCTTTCTCAGATCCTGCTGCAGCCTTCTGTGGAAGTCTTTGAACATGGTTGATCCACCCGATAACACTTTATTCTGAAAGAGTTAAACAGTGGGAAAAGAACTTTAAATCTTATATTAAAATAAAGAGAACAATGGGGAGATTTCCCTTAATCTTCTGAATCCATTCAAAGTCTATGAACATAACTGCAAGCTTTAACTTATCCACAAATAAATAAATAAATAACTGCAAGCTTTATTTGCCTTTTGGTCACTTTCAAGAAAGTAACCAGCAATCGGCACAGCCAAGTACAAATACCTTTCAACTAGGCTACGAATTGTTTTGCTGTAAAAGTACTATTCAACTAGATACATTTTCAATATATATATATAGATTAATACCAAACCAAATTTGAGAAAAGAAATTATAATCGACTCATCAGTAAAGAAGAGACATTGATGCAAGAGATTAAACTAAAATAACCCAAAATTTCAAGTACTCCATCCATGAAAAAATTGAAAGTTGCTCTAAGTAGCCATTAAGATGCAAAGTTCAAGACTACTAGTTTAATCCTTAATCAGTTCATCTAAACCCTCAAATAAAATACTTTCTTTTTGTTCATTTAGATTTATATTGTCTAAGAATGAAATTTTGCGATATGCTTGTGTTTCTCTTTTTCTTTTGAGCCTATGAATACTTCATCTTATACAAAGCTCTTCTTGTGTCAATTGGTGCTAACTGAATGCACTTATCTATTACAACTGGTAAAGGAGTTGTAAAATCACTGCTATAGATCTCAGGACTAAACAAAACATGTCAAACCAACCATTAAGGAAACATCACTTACATGAAATATTTGAGAAGCAATTTATAAGGAGATAGATAAGGCAAAATAAAGTATATCATCACATACCTAGTTGCATCACCAAAGTACGAAAAATGACAAAGAATGCCCTTAAGAAATGTAAATAGCACAGGGTCATCGAGATTTTTCCCATATATAAATGTATATATCAATCCTAGGCTAACTGCCACCCCCTAATCCTAATATTATGAGATTCATATATACACTAATATAAAGGAATACTGCCAGTAACCTTAAACTCTAGGAATGAGTTTACAAGGAAAAATAGGACAAACCTCAGGGCCCAAAAATCTTTCATAACCAATATCACAGGAGTATGGTTTCCCTGTCTTTGGTCTAATACCTCTCCACTGTTTGATGTACTTTGAAGGTTCTTTATCATGTTTGTTGAACTCCTGATATAAATATAAGAAATAGTTATTATCAAATTTTCATAAGAATGCAGAACTTGTGAACATCGTTAGAGTCATGCTGGGCAAGAATCGTACAGCAAACAGGTGTTTCCAAAATTCCAACCCAACGAAAGCAAAAAAAAGAAAAGAAAACCCTTGATAATACCAGAACAAGTATAGCAATATCTCTCCTTAACTTTCCGAGCAACTTCAAATTAGTCCTCCGGCGGAATTTCTCTCCTCTTTCCTGCAAATAACAGATAAAAAGGGAGAGAATTCATGATTACTGAACACATTATTTTACAATCTCCAAATTTACAAATCTAAGATACACAATAACTAATAGAAGAGTCGATGTTTAAGCCCAGTGTTAGTGAGCCTTTACAGACAAAGCCATCTTGACGAACAGATACCACGAAGAAACAGAAAGACGCTTTAATTTAGCTTGTCTCCGGAGAGCAGCTCCTGTTCTCAAATTCAAACTAGCATTGCTTCAAAAGGCAACAAATTCAAAACAATAAACTTAACATGTGTAAGATGATGGCATGTTTCCTTAAAGAAGCTACCACACAGCCAAAAATAAATTTGGAAGGATACAAGAATCTGTCACAAACTGGAACAGAATGTTTGAAAGCACATATAAAAAGTTAACTGCATAAACATATAAATCCGAATGTTGTCAAGGGTGCACTCTAGGTGCTAGAAACCTCATACTGCCTAATGTGAAAGGCACGCTGGGCATGATCCCGGTCATATGTGACTCAACTGAAAAGGTCTAAGGTGCTTTAGTTGTGTAGCACTAAGGCGTAGGTATGCCTAGGTTCACAGCTTGAGAATACCAATAAATCCAACCATAGGTAAGGATGAGTGGTGCCAAGGAGATTATTTTTCTCTTTATGACATAATAATAACCTTAAGTACTTGCCAATTGAATAAATAGCAATCCAATGATAGCAAAGCACAAGTAATGAAAGAAAGAAAAATACCCGCATGAGCTGCTGTATGAAGAGAATAACATCTTTTCCTGCTATTGGTATTGACTTAATGCTGCTCCCAATAACATAACCATCTGCAACAGGTACGATATGTGTAGCCCCATCTCCAACATCCACTCACACTTTAGAAAACTGTAGGTTAAACTAAATGAAAATGATGATTAGCAAGAAAAACAACACACAAACAGTAGGGTATGAAGCTAAATAGAAGATAGTGGTTCTTTAAACTCTACAAGCATAAAGTATTCAACATAACTCACAGCTTATGCCCATAAGATTTGCAACAGCTATATGCCTTCAGCATGATTCTCTCCGATAGATAATTAAAGATACAACAAATAAACAAATGTAAACATATCGAAACAGTATAAGGCAGGCACCATATGCATTAAGCTATTAACATGTAAATGAATAAAGTATAAAAATTTGTGGGAGTTGGCAAAGACTTTTATCTCATAACAACCTCCAAGCTTAATGTATTTTAAATGTAAAGACTGTAAATTTTATATAAATTATGTAAGCATTTTCTACAAACATAGAACTGTTAATTATTATAATTACTCCAACAATAATATCCGTAACATATTCTAAAGCCGATACAACTAATTACCATGCTATAGAGAATTTAAGACATTAGATTAAGCTAAAAGCAATACTACAATTCTTTCCCAACGAGTAAATGGATTTAAATCAATTGCTAGTTGACTGATGAATACGTAACCAAGATTCACCCTAGTGATTCAATGTTAAAAGGTGCAGTTTATAAAAAAAAAGAAATACTAAAAGTCATGGACAATCAAGGACCCTAATCGATTCATCTAACAATTCTAGTAGACAACTAACGGACCTCAGAAAACTAAGACACGGACCTGTAGCGATCATTTTTTTTCGCTAAAAAAATGAGGTTTTAAGGTGTTTGGGGTCCTTTGGGTATGAAAAATGTCTTCCATTGGGGTTTAGAAAAAACCGTATTATTTTAAAAATGGAGTCGCCACTGGCCACTAAGATAGGCCGGACACCATAAAAACCAGAGATTTTAAAAATGTCGGGTTCGGAAGTCAGTTACGGATGGGGAAGGATTAACACCCTCACACCGCCCAAAATTGGTACTTTAATAATTACCGCTTTAATATTAAACTTTCCGGATTAAAGTGACAATTAAATTAAAATTTGGTTATAAGCACGAGTAGATTTTAAAGGCCCTGTTATTCGAGAGTAAACCGAAAGACCACCATCGCTACGCTTGATACTGGTCACGTTTATGCTCGAATAAAAGGGCACCGCATTGACAATAATATATCCGAAATGCAACTTAAAACATGGTAAACATAAATAAATACAATGCGATGAAAATATAAATAAATACTAACATAATAAAATACTAATCTAACATAAATAAAATACTACTCTAAAACATTCATAAATATTAATCTAACTTAAAAATATAATAATTAAGGTAAAATATTTAATACTTAAACCTATAAAAAATATCTAGATATATTTAAAGTTAATAGTTTATATATATGTTATTTTTACAAAAAAAGTATTTATTTAAATTACATATGTAGCAATTAAATAAAATACTATACATATTTTTACAAATAAGCATAAAATTATATACATAATATAAAAATAATAATAAAGTCATTATACATAAAAAATTTGACATAGATAAAATATATATATATATATATATATATACACCTATATCTTATATCAATATAATATGTACAAAATAAGTTACTTTGTATAATAATATATTATATGCATATAATAATAATAATAATAATAATAATAATAATAATAATAATAACATTAGTAATAATAATAATAATGCTAAAACATGTGAACCAAATAAAGAAGCATGAGTTAGTGATTAAAATGCATGATGTGATAATTTACATGGCATAAATGACAAACATTATGGACTAAAATGAAACAAAACGTAAAATGCATGGGCTAGAAAGTAAATAACATTAAATAGAAGTGCTAGGAATCAAATTTGACATAAAAGCAGTAACTAAATTGCAACATAACAAAAATTAAAAGCTAACAAAAATGAAAAAAGGTGAAAAATAAAAGGGATAAAGGTTCGAAGGACCGTGTACGTAATTAACCTTGGACGAAAATTTAAACCAGGTAAAAGCTGAGGACCTGTATGGTAATTTAACCATTGACCGAAAAACGCGGATCCTCCCCTCGGGTCAGGTCACCGCGCGGGTCAAGGCCCTATACGACGTCGTTTTGTCTGCCAAACTAATATAATCAAAAGGGTTAATATTTTTTTTGTTAAAACGGTTCAAATAAAAAACCCTAATCTACAATCTCATTCTTCTCTCAACTCGAGACGGTAGCCGCCGCACCTCTCTCGTTCCTAGTGTCGTTCACCGGCCCGGAGGCTTCACGGCGACCTCGCGGCCTCACGGCAACCACGCGGCGACGCTCAAACGACCAGGTAAGATTCGAGTCTTTCTCTTTTTCTTTCGATTAAGAGTTTAAAACAAAAAGAAAGAAAAAAAATAAAGTTTTGATTCGAAAATAAAAGATGAAATTTAAATTTTTATTTCAAAACTGGTATTTTTTCAAGAAATCTTACATTTTTTGATCTGAAATCCCTCTTTTTTACCTCCTTTTTTCGATTTCTATGATTTTTTTTCGACCCCCTTTACATGATTTGGTTCAGCTTATATAACCCCAAAAAATGTACACTAAAATAACCATTCCCCTATTTTAATACTTGTTGCAGATCTGATATGATGAGATCTAGTTTTAGAGGGATGTTGCCGAGTGGTTAGGTTAGGGGTATGAGAGCATGGATGGTAGGTTTAGGTTTTATTTTATTTAGGGTTTGGTAGGATTTAGGGGTAGTAGATTTAGGGTTCGATTTGAATTGGGGCTATGGTTTTGAGGTTGGATGTCGAAAATGGTGAACGACGGTGGTAGCAGTTGGATGAAGATGGGTGGCTGTATAGTTTAGAGTTTTCTAGAAATTAGGGTTTTTTGGCTACCGGGTCAGGTTTACGGGTTTGGATACGGGTCGAGTTTGATTGTGAATGGGTTTGGTTTAGGGGCCCAAATGAAATGGGTTATTACAGCTGCCCCTCTTTGCTCGTTGTTGTGCAACAGCAATGAAGCAAAGACTAAAAATGACCTATTTCATTCGGTCTGGCTGGTTATCTTCCCTTGACGTGTGTCTTCTTGCTTTAGTAGACATTCTTTCTCTTCGATGCATGTCTTCTTTCTTGACTTGGTTGATCCACTTTGTCACTTTTGGGAAGTAAAATTCTTCAAAATGGGAGGTCGTCTGTTAGGGAAGCAAAATGAGTCCAACTCGCTACATTATTGATGATGAGTTGATACCTAAAGAGAATTTGACCCAGCTGCAGCACTGACGAGGAGATAGAGTCTACAAAATTTGATCCAACTGCAACACTGACGAAGCAACAAGACCAATGGATGAAAATTCTAATGTCTGATCCAGCTACGACTCTGACGGAGAAGCATGATCAAAAACTAATTTTTTTCTCTTCTTTTTTTTCTTTCTCTTTTTTCTTATTTTTTTCATTTTTCTTCTCTTTTTTCTTTTCTTTTCTTCTCTTCTCTTCTTTTCTTTTCTTTTTTTAAGCTTTTTCATTTTTGTTTTTTTTTTCATTTTTTAGCTACAACATTAATAACAGGAACTTGAAGGTCAGTAAATTTGAATCTAACCACACCATCAACGGAGGAGTAAGATCGGACGATAATTTGGATTCTACCTTGCCATCAATGGAGAAGCAGAACACTAACTAGAACCCTACTACACCATCAACGGGGGAGCAGTATTGAATAGCAACTTGGACCCAGCCACACCATCAACGGATGGACTAGATCGGAAGGTAATTTAGATTCTACGATGCCATCAACGGAGAAACAGAATATTAACTGGAACCCTACTACACCATCAACGGAGAAGCAGGATAGCAACAACTTGGACCTCAGCTACACCATCAATAGAGGGATAAGATCGAATGGTAATTTGGATTTTACCTCGCCATCAACGGAGAAGTAGAACATTAACTAGAACCCTACTACACCATCAACGGAGAAGTAGGATAGCAACAACTTGGACCTCAGCCACACCATCAACGGAGGGATAAGATCGAATGGTAATTTGGATTCTACCTCGCCATCAACGGAGAAGCAGAACACCAACTTGAACCCTACTACACCATTAATGGAGGAGTAGGATTGAATAACAGCAACTTGGACCTAGCCACACCATCAATGGAGGGACAAGATCGGAAGGTAATTTGAATTCTACGACGCCATCAACAGAGAAGCAGAACCGCAACTTGAACCATACTACACCATCAACGGAGGAGTATGATTGAATAGCAACAACTTGGACCCCAACCACACCATCAACGGAGGGACATAATCGGAAGGTAATTTGAATTCTACTACACCATCAACGGAGGAGTACGATTGGATATCAGTAACTTGGACCCCAGCCACACCATCAACGGAGGGACAGGATCAGATAATAATTTGAATTCTACTACACCATCAACGGAGAAGCAGAACATTAATTGGAACCCTACTATACCATCAACGGAAGAGCAGGATCGGCGAATGATAACAACTTTTTTTTCTTTTTTATTTTTGATTCTTTTTTTTTACTTTTGTTGTTCTTCTTTTTTGTTGAATTATTTGATTCTTTTCTAATTCTTTATTATTATTTTTTTATTTGATTTTTTTCAATTTTTTTGACCTACAACTATAAGGAGGATACAAGATCCGAAGAAAAACATTAGTCTAGTTGTACCATCAACGAAAAAATAAGACCTTGACAAAAATTGATCTGTTGCACCAGCAACGAAGAAACAAGATCTTCAAAATTTGATCTGCTACATCATCAACGCTGAAGCGAGATCTGGAAGAAAGGTTTGGATTAGTTGCACCCTCAACAGTGAATCAAGATCTTTAAAATGTTAGATCAGCTACACCACCGGCGGAGAGACAATACCTACAAAATGAGAAAACATTAATTAATAATTGTTTAAATTTTTTTTCGATAATATCCTATATTTAGAGGTTCTAATTCTTTTGTATATCTGGTCTCCCCCAGGACTGAAGGTCGGCCATTGTATAATTGATCCCCATGTTGAGGAAGTTTTATCTCTTCTTCTAACCTGTTTGTATATACAAGAAGAAAATGAATGCATCTTCAATGCATGAGTCTATTCTAAATGTGTGGTGACTTTAGCATATGTACTAAATCTAAATGCATGATGGTTTTCAATGTGTGCCTAAAAATGATTTACAAGATGAATGCAGCTAAATGTATGAATACGACATTTTTTGTGGCCCTCAAAGGGATGCCCTTGACTTTCCACTAGTCCTGCTGGGCAATTGGCTTTGATCACAAGGATGCCCCAGTCTTACTTAGGTCCAATCTTCTTCCTTGAAGTTAATCTTTTCAGGAGAATAGCCCCAAAATTCCCATATAGAACATTACATGAAAATCTTAACACAATGCCCTCATATTTGGTTCTTAGCAGCATAAGTCATTTCCATCATTTTTTCAGCTTCTAGTTATGTAGGAGTGCGATCGAAATATTTTTCTGAACAAAATGCATATTTTATTGAAACTTGTAGTTTTTGGCCCTAACAAAAGATTCTCACTACCTTTGGGCTTAGGATAGCGAGACTGGTCCAAAAAGTATTGATTTGAAAGAGGTAAAAACTACAAGGGACCTATTGGTCATGGTCAAAATAATTTGACGACTAGCCTGGCCAAAAAGAGTCCTAAGAAGGCATACCCCCATATTTGGTCATCGAGAATCTTAATTGGGACCTTCATACTTCGGCAAGGGATTCCTGATAGTAGATGGCCCTGCAGGATTTTCAATACTTACAACACCGACCTTAATGTACCTCTCTATTAGCCTCTTAAAGCCCCAACAACTCTCAATTGAGTGGTCAACTTGTCTCGCATGATAATCACATCTTGCGCTGGGATCATACCATTTCAGAAATGGAGGTTGTAATGGGGTATGGTGGAAAGGTGCCACTACGTGAGCATTGAGCAGCTCTTTGTACAAATCACCGTATGAAATTGGTAGTAAAGTAAACTCAATCTTCTCAGTGTTCTTTTTCTGACTCGGATCCTAGATTGAAGAACCCTGTGCATTTGCAACCTTGGGAGGGACCACCGTCATTGGATTCAAATAAAAAGCATTATAAACTCCTAACGAGTTCACCTCATTGTATCTCTTTCCATACGAAGGCTTCTTGTAAGACGAACTTCCACCAACATCGTTCTTTCCATTTTTAACGGCATTTTCAATGAGCTCACCAGATAGCACTAGATCAGAAAAATTGGTAGTTGCATTACCTATAAAGCGGTCTAAGATAGGACCCTCCAAAGTCTGGATGAATATGACTACTATTTTTTTCTCACCAAGAGGGGGTTGGACTTGTGCAACTATGTCTCTCCAACGTTGCACATACTATCTGAAGCTTTCATTAGACCTCTGCTTCATGTGTTACAGAGTCCAAAGATCAGGTGCCATATCACTGACGTGTCAGTACTGAATTTTGAAGGTTTGGGTTGAGAACCACGAATTTCTATTCAATGGAAAATTGTTCAGCTTTTAGAGATCTATCAATCAAGGTAAGGATGGTTAGTTTTGGTGGAAGAGTATGTTTTTGTGGGGTTGATGAGGCAGAACGAGAATGGGTGTTTAGGGGCTTTATTCTTGTAAAGGTTTGAGTTTTAACATTCCTAATCCTTCTTACATAGTGGTAACACGTTTGGTGACATCTCTTGTAGTGAAAGAGGTTGGAAACTCTTCAAATGAGCAAGGGAAGAGCAAGGTTTGAAGCTGTGGTTAAGGGCTTCATTCTCAGCTATGGAATCCAGGTTAGTGCACTACTAACTCCCATAGTTTTCTGGAAATCATGAAGTTAGGCTTTGAAGCATGATTTGGTGTTTTGGCTTTGATAAAGCTTAAGTGGTTGTTAATGGTAAATCTTGAAATTGTTGTTTTAATGGCCTAAATTTGGTAGTAATCCACCTAATACTATCACCATAACTTGTAGGAGCAATTTGGGGCTTAACCATAGGGGTTAAGCAGGGTTCTAGGTGAAACTCGTACCCAGAGTTTGAAACTCGGGCTCACGTACCGGTACAAAAACCAGGTATCGGTATACCTTAGTATAAAGGGAGAAGGGTTATGAGGGGAGTACCGGTACGCCTTCTCATATATCGGTACTCCTCGCATATTAAGGATTCTAGTAATGTTTTTGCATACCGGTACGCGAGGTGCGTATCGGTACCCACTATTACATTGTATGGGTGAGGCTTTAGCGTACCGATACGCGAAGGTAAGAGTACCGATACGGGTTAGAATCAGTACGAGGCGGTCCAAGTATCCATAATGCATATCGATACGGGGTAGAGCATATCGATACGGCTTGAGGGTTAAATTATTTTAAACCAAAATTAATTATCGATACTCGTGGAAGAGTACCGATACCTAGAGGAGAGTATCGATACCCAAGTAGGAGTATCGGTAATCGCTGGGCAATCTGCCCAAAAAATGTGAGTTCGTATTCGGGGGTTCTATAATTCGAGGCAAAGAGCCCTGGGGGTCTTTTAAGGTATAAAATGAATACTAAAACTAAGAAACAAAGATTTTAACCCCGTGTGAGAAATAATTGGCTAATGATTTGGTAAACATTGGGTAAACCGTGTGAGGTAGTAACCCATAGGGATCCTAGGTGGATCAATCGAGGTTGTGTGGTAATTAGGGTCCTTGCTGGGTGCTGATGAGAAGCCTAGATAGTTAAGCCATCCTTTGTTGTTGGGATTTGGATACCCTAAGTGTGTTGCAACAGCTTAAAGATTTTCGAATGTAGGATCCCGATGCTATGTGGACGCGAGCATCATTCGAAGATGCTTGATGAGCAATCCCAAGCATGGAGTATAAGAACCCGATGTTATGTGGACCCGAGCCTTACTCATAGTGTAGGATCTCGATGCTTTATGGACGCGAGCCTCACTCAAGTGTAGGATTCTAATACTTTGTGGACCTCACTTAATGTGGTAGGATTATCTGTGTGGTGCTATGTAAATTACGAGATACTTATATAAGATGTGTGCGTGATCATACTTTCATGATATTATGCGTTTAGGCAATTATGGTAGCGTCATGTTATCTTGCCATGATATCATTCCTCTTGCATTGCTTTATTTATCATTTGCATGGAGCATGGTTGAGTGGCGATGTACCCACTGAGCTTTGTTAGCTCAGCGTTCAGAATTGTTGTTTTCATTCGCAGGTAAGTAGGTAGCCGTGAGGCTTGAAGGAGCACCATCAAGGCTTGGATTTTAGCATCGACTCTAGTGGTTGAGTACAAATACTAGATGAAATGGGCTATGTATTTCGTAGGACCCTATTTGTATTTTGTAACTTTTATTTTGTTTT
Organism: Hibiscus mutabilis; assembly: GCA_019671005.1. Lineage (NCBI taxonomy): Eukaryota > Viridiplantae > Streptophyta > Magnoliopsida > Malvales > Malvaceae > Hibiscus > Hibiscus mutabilis. Next base: position 23,148,515 of record CM033744.1, on the reverse strand, counting down.
AATTGGTCAAAGTCGAATGTTTTAATACTTATAATTGAAGCTCCATGAATATTGTTTTGAATATCCGAATCTACTATGTTTTCAATGTATGGGCCTATGTTTTATTGGACCTATCATGCTTTTGGTTTGAAAAAGGAAAGATTTTTATCGTATGAATTTTAGTCTTAAGCCCCAAATATGACATTCGGGTCAAGGGTGTTACACTAACAATCCACTCGACGTGGGGCATAGTTTCAAGAATGAAATTGATGCAGAAATCTTGGACTTGAATTTGATGAATGAGATAGAGACAAGACTAAAAAGGGAGTTTGAAAAGATGTTTGAGGAGCAACGCCTCCAAATGGAAGAAAGGGTCAGCTCGATACAAGCAGTCGATAACTTCTGAGTTGATGCCTATTAATGGAGCTTAGTATCTTATTTGGTCATCCTACCTAAGTTTAAACTGCCAGATTTCAAGAAGTATGCTAGGACCACTTGCCCTTTAGCTCATTTGACCATGTATTGTCGTAAGACAGTGGCACACTTGAAGAATAAAAAGCTTCTTATTCATTGCTTCCAGGATAACTTGACCGGGGTAGCTGGCCGTTGGTATTTATAGCTAAGCTGAACAAATGTGAAATTATGGAAATATTTGTCAAGAATATTCATTGAGCAATACAAGCACGTGAATGACATGGTACCAAATAGGACATTGCTTCAAAGATTGACTCAAGGGCAAAATGAGAATATTAGACAGTGTGCCCAAAGATGGAGGGACATCACAGTGCAAGTTCAGCCACCCGTTATGGAAAGTGAAATCACCTGCCTGTTTGTGAACACACTGTAAGGTCCACTCTATGAGAAAATGATTAGCAACATATCCTTGGGATTTGCCAAATTTGTGAACACGACAAAATCCATTGAGGCAGCTTTCAAGAGTGGCAAGGTCAAGATCGGAGAAAATCTACAAAAGTACCCAAAGAAAAGAGACAACGAGGTGAGCAATGTGAGTACTCATAGCCCGAGTAACATCATGATTACACCAAAGCCACCAGCGACAAGTTCACAAGGTCCTAGTAGAAGAAAACCTAAAAAGAAAGAAGTTTTCACTCCTCTACCCATGACTTATAGTGAGTTGTACCCCAAGCTTTTTGAGGCAGACTTGTTTCATCCTTATCACCTTACTCCGATGCAACCTCTTATCTATCATGGTACGACCTTAAGGCTAAGTGTGGATATCATGTGAAAATCACTGACCACCACATCAACAATTGCAAAGTATTTAAGAAAGTGGTTCAGAACTTGATCAATATCAAAGTTCTGTAGTTCAACACACCATATATGGCAACCAATCATTTGCCTAATCACAGTGGCCACTAAAGGGTTATGTTCTTCTGAGAGGTTGAAGAATCGGGAGTCAAGATCTGTCCCTAAGTTGCCGAAAACTTTAGATGCATCTTATCTTTGTATCTATTCTTAGATGTCAAGTTGCATGAATGTCCTTGTATTTTTAGTTTCCCTTTTTTATGTTTTAAATCGATCTTACTACTTTTGGCCCGAAGCTAGCAATGATCTTTTGTAAAGGGTGCTTGTCTTGTTTGTGAATCTTTATTTCAATGAAAAGATGCATTTTGTTAAGTCATGAGTATATATGTATATCCCTTCTTACCTCCGAAGGTCATTGGATATCACATGCTTGTTTTGACATTGATTCAGATGCGAAGATCAATCGAATATTATGATCACGATAAATCATGATTTTTTGCTCAGCCCACTCCGGTCGATAAAGTGCGAGAAGCAAGACTACTATTCCTTTGATCTTGTTCAATGATAAGAAAATCTCGTAGGAAAAACCGAGGGAGTTGCTTAAATTTGAGAATTTCTTTAACACTTGAATTAATATATATATATATATATATATATATATATATATATATATATATATATATCAAGAAATGAACAAATAATGAGGCTATGGGGAAGAACAAATCTAATAAGGAGTTAGGGTCCACCTGTTCAATACCCTAGCATCATAGATGAATATTTAAAATCAATGGACATTTGAATAAGTCTCGGCAGCATCCTGATGGAGATGTGGGGGAACAACAAATCTAATAAGGAACTAGATTCCATATGTTCAATACCCTAGCGTCAAAGATGAATCTTTGAAGACATTGACAGAATCATAATTGTAATTAATTTTTAATTTACGTTTACACCCCGAATTCTCAAATGGATGATTGTAAGAGGAGAAAAGTGTTGAGAACTAGAAGGAGTAGTTTTCTAACGAATCAAGCAAATACCACAATCATGGGGATGAACCGAGCCATCTGAGAATGATATCACAACTTCAAATATCGCTACAACATTCAAAGGCAAGCCATTGATCACCAGGGCTTGAATCTAAGACACTCCCGCATTTGATATCCAAGGAATCCTATTCTTTTTCTTTTTTTTTTCAAATTTTGGGTTTCTATGTCATGTATACTAATTTAAAAATGCATTATTCATTAGAATGTCGGTTAGCAAACTGACCTTCTTAAAGAAATAAAAAAACTCTTTTATTCAAAAATAGATTTCAAAAATGCAAGGGTGCTGATGTAAGTGATCATCTTAGATTTACAAAGATTGATAAAGCCCAAGCATGATGGGGCAATATGTGACGTGAGGTGATGAGGTGTCTCTTGAAGAAGTGGGGGCCACTCTGTTTTCAAAATAGCAAGATCTTTTAAACTTGAGAGTCTAAGTCATAATTGATGAGAGAAGACTTTTTAATCCAGTTGTTTGATAAAGTACTAGCAGCAAGAGAACAAGAGTAAGCAACAAAATTTTTGGGGCAAAAAATTTGTTGGGGCATAAAGATGACAAATCAGTTGAGATACTTCCGAGACAAAAATTAAGCAATTGAGCAAAGTTAAAAAAAATAATCTACAGTGAAAATTTTGAAGATACACTTTAGAAGGTTGAACCTGAGTGTGAGAGTGTGAGATGGGGTACTCTAGCCACAATAGAGCCTCATTGAAGAAGCAAGATCGAGATTTTTTAGTAAACTTCCTTAGAAAAGAAGACCCGCTCAAGTGGTCCTTAATTGGCATTCATTCATGCATCATGCATAATCAGACATCCTTGGGTTAGGGGACATGCTAATACATAGATCAAATCATTTTATCCTTTTGACATGTATTCAAAGATTCAAAAAGATTCTATTCGGTAACTTTTCGGTTAAAGAAGTAAATTCTAGCAAGATCTCAATTCCACCTTCATGAAACCAAGCAAAGATTTCAGTTCATAACTTTGTGAAAAGCAGATCACACCAAAGAATCAAGAGTTCCTAATGAGATGTTACCCATCCAATAAAGTTTAAGGGTTCCTAATGGGAAGAGCCCGCTCAAAAAGATCCTATATGTTACTTCAAGATCTCTACCAAAGCCTTTAGTGCATGGTTTCATTTCTGAACTGTCAACCTTTAGTGTCAGATGTTAATCTATCAGTAGCTTCCAGTGCTCGGCTTTAATTTTTTGGGAATCAATAAGACCTCTAGTGCATGGCAATCCAGACCATCAGTAAAACCTTCAGTGCATGAAGACTTAAACTTACAGTGAAGCCTCCAGTGCTCGAACTTTAGTTTTTCGTTCATCAGTAAGATCCCAATGCATAGTGAGCCGGACTGTCAATAAATCCTTTTAGTGTTTGACTTTATTTTCTAGTCATCAATAATACCTCTAATGCATGGTGAGCTAGGTTGCCCACAAATCCTTCCATGTTGGACTTTTATTTTTCTAGTCATCGGTAAGACCTCCAGTGTATGGTGAGCTAGACTTTCTATAAATCCTTCAGTGTATGACTTTAATTCTTCAAGTCATCAGTAAGAACTTCAGTGCGTGGTGATTTGGGTTGTCAACAAAGCCTCCAGTGCTTGACCATTAGTAGGGCCTTCAGTGCATGGTGATTTAGACTTCAAACAGGGAAATGGGACAAAATTAGTGATTTTGGTCTTTGATCTATCCTTGATATACAAGAATGAGCAAAGATAGGCAACTATAATCACTAATTTTGTCCGGGTCTTTAACCCGTTTTTATATTATTAATTATTATAATATTGGGCCATAGTTATTATAGTATGTTATTATTATTAGTATTATTATGATATATTATTGGTTATTATGTTATTATTAATTCTTATTTTCTTTCTATTACTATTAATTATATATTTTCTTAAATTATTAAGTAATAGTAGTGTTATTATTATTAGTATTTATTAAATTTTTCATTATCATATTTTGTTAGTTATATTATTATGTTTATTATATATTATTATTATTATGAAAAAAACTGAAAAAACAAATATTAAATTAAATACAATAAGCAGCCCAAATATATTAATTTAAAAGTCCAAATTACATTAAAAATCCAAAAAATGTTACATAGCACGTTAGGAGCCCAAATCTAAAACCCTAACACCCTCACATGTCTTTTATGTAGCCACACAAAGGCCGTTAGATCTGCCCCTCGATCTAACAGCCACGATCAATGCGGAGAACCTTCTAAAACCCTTAGGTGTTGCATGTGCGCTCATTCATCTATCCCCCACGCGCCCACGTGCCAAACCTTTTCAGTTTCCCGCGTGAGTGGAGCTCACGCGTGTGACCGTTCCACCCCTCCGCTCTCTCCAGCTCCTCTAGTCCCCTCCTCTGCCATCTCTGTCACCGGATTTGGCATGAATTCGGCCAAAAAGGACAATTTCCCCTCACACACCATGGCACATGCAAGCAACCAGAAATGCCAGGAAGCATACATGAATACAAACAAGGATTTTCAGAGGAAAACAGAACCAATAAGTTTTTTTTTGTTTTTTATTTCGACAAATCCATTATAATTTCAGATATATAAACCGAAAGCAACAACATGTAAAGAAAGTGGGCATTCAAGATATCAATACAACAAAAGCATTTATGAGGTATATTTTTTTTATTTATTGCATGCATGTATTTTAAAAAGAAAAATGAGAGGAAAAGGAGAAGAGGGTTTGTTTTTACCTTAGAGGAGTCGTCGTCGTTGGTTGTCCGTTTGCCTCCCTTCGCCTGGTGATAAACCTTGGCCTTCGGGCCGTTTGTGGTGAACCGACAAGGAAGGAGGCAGAGCCTTACTTGTAGGTCAAAATAAGGGGATTCAAAAAAGTGGGTTTTTGGCCGCTGTTCTTCGATTTAAAGGCGATTGAAGGTTTTTTTAAAACAAAACTCAGATCAATGCTTTTAAAAAAGGGAAAGGTTTTTTGGGCGGTGTTTTTTGGTTTTCAGCGTTGATGTACGATGGTCGGCGGTAGTTGTTGCGGCGGAGCACAACAAAATTCTGGGTTTGTTGAAAGGTTTCTGGGTTTGTGGATGAACGTGCGGCGGCGTTCATCCTTATTTCAGAGAAATGATAGCTTTTGGGGAGTTAGGTTTTAAAACAATGGAAAAAGGTTCGGTTTGGTTTTACATTGAGTTTTATACTCTTGTAAAAATTAAAAATAGGTTAATTCTGCTTTAAAACCCTCCGGCCGTTTTCATTTACGCCTCAAGGGCTTCCGCGTTTTAAAACCACGCCCCTGGTCCCCAAATCTTTTGATTTATTTGCAATCTCACCCCAACGCATTTTGGGAACTACATCCGAAGCCATTCCGTTTTTTAATCCTCCGCGTAGTCCTTGAACATTTCCAAAGCGTTTCAATTTGTTCATTTATTTGCTTTTTTCTTTTCACTCGGTTTCGGTCTTTAATTTCGTATATGTTCCGTGTGGTCCTTATTTGCAGCATTCATTCTGTCCCTACATTCCTTTAATTTCTGCATTACTTTATTTTATGCTGTTAGTTTTGTTATTCTATTAGATTGCCTTTTTAGATTTTATTCGTTTAGCTTTTCTTATATCCATAATTGTCGGTTATATTCCAAATGCCTCATTCCATTAATATATTAAATGATAATAGTGGTTGCCTTGTTTGTAGTAACGTGTATATATATATATATGATGCGTAGTATGTAGTATATAATATATTTATTTATTTATTTCTTGAATAGTATATTTTTATATATTATATCATTTTACTTGAAGGATCGCATTTTAAGTTACTTTGTTCTTTTCTCTTTCATGTTCTTATGCCTATTTATTTGCAATGCCATGTGTTATATGTTGAATCCATGATATAAATTGTTAATGCGGTGCCCTTTTATTCGAGAGTAAACTTGGCTAGTACCAAGCGTAGTGGTGGTGATTTTTTCGTTTATTCTCGAATAATAGGGCCCTTAAAATTTACTCACATGTATAACCAAATTTTAACCTAATTATCACTTTAATTCGGAAAATCTAATATTAAAAAGCGGTAATATATTTTTGTACGAATTTTGAGCGGAGTAGAGGTGCTGATCCTTCCCCATTCGTAACCAAATCTCATACCCATTTTTATCTGTAGTTTCTTTTTGGTGTCCGATCTACCCCTTTTAAAATGACAGGTGGCGACTCCCGCATTTTAATTTTTTTCTACAACTTTTCCCATATTTTATTTAATTTCCTTCTTTTAAAAATAAATAAAAAATGTTTTTCAAAATTCAAAATGCTAATTTATTTTAATTAATTTTTTATAAAATTAAATATTTTTTAAAATTAAATATTTTTTAAAATCAAATTTATTTTTTTAAAACCTCAAATTTAACTTATTTAATCTTTTAAAAAAATTCAAAAAAATAATCACTACAAGGCTTCCCCAAATAATGTTGGCTAACACAATTTATTCATACCGATCGACAACAAGAGAGACGAATAACTGCTGAATTCAAGAGGCAATTTTGTTATCTGAGATGAAGGATACTGACCAACCAAAGATAGACTTGAATAAGTTTTCTTATGAAATGCTATGTGTCAGCATGAGAGAGCCGCATTCAGTCTATATTATTTGGATTTTGGTGATTCTGCATAGCCGTGAAGAATCCGTTGAACTTCATTTAGATTCAACGGTGTAGGTATACATTTCCTTCCGAATCATTTTACTTGGATGAATGTGTTAGAAAATACACTACCGCAAAACCAAACATTAGCATTATTGACTGGAAAGTAAATAAATAAATAATAATAAATTATGCTTAACTATGCTGTAGTAATAAATTATTGTCTTAAAAATAAATTCATCCTGATTGGTGTAATCGTTATACTGGATGATGCCCTTGAGGTTAATATAGTCTTTCTAAAAAATTATACACCTAAAAACTAGAGCGGACGATGATGATATTGCTCTTCTCTAAAAACTCTAAACTCGAAAGACTTTTAAAAAGTAAAAAAAAAAAACCTAAAAAAGCTTTTAAAAAGCATAAGAATAAGATAGTGTTTTAACAAAGATATATTTATTGTAGCCCAATAGAACGAATTGAGAAAACCTTAATTTATAGGCTAAATTCGGAGGGTAAAACGTCTATTTATAAAACATAGAATTAAAGCATATTTAATTCACTGCCTAAAACGGATAAATTTATTAACTTGTCATTAAAACTAGATTAATACTGCAATAATAATTATTGTAACAACCGAATTAAAGGCTGAAAACAATCCAATTCATTCTTAGAATAATACTGTAATACAATTATATTTAAATCATCCAACAGATTTAAATAAGTTTCAGTCCATTAAATAAAGAAGTGAAAAAATTCTTTCACAGATTACAAATGCAAGAAAAATTCTTAAGATTTTTTTTTTAAATAATTCCACATACAATATGTGGCGAAGACACTTGTAACGTGATACATGGTGTTCGCGGGACTTGTTACCTCACTATTTGAAAAGAAGTAAAAGGAAATGCCATATATAAATCTATATCAAGACTCATTCCTACCTAATGTGGGATTTACATGCACTATCAAATTCTTGTGTATTACGGACAGAAATAAAGGGGAAGAAACAAAGCAGAGGTCTTAACATATATCTTTAAGGCTTTGCTTGGTTGGGTGAAAAAACTAAGTGGAAAAATAAAAGGAGGAAGGAGGGAAGAAAAAATTAGAAAAAATAAATAAATTTAATGGTTATTTGGTAGAGTGAAAAATTAAAAGGGAAAAAATAGGAGAAAATGTAGTTTTCCTTGCTCTTATACAAAATTTTCTCTCCAAATGGGTAAAAAAATAAGAAAAAAGTGAAATCTATCATACTTCAACAATAAATTATCAAATTATATTTAAAAAGTATAATTTTATTTTCACCATATTTATAATTAATTTTTATAGTTTCATCTAATATTTTTATTATGATTTAATTTTATTCAATTTAGTCCCTAAAAATTTTATTTAATCTAAAATTTACCCTTATTTTTTAATTTTATTATTAAATTTAATATTATTAATATAATAATATTTTGTTCATTTTAGTCCCTAAAATATTTATTTAATCTAAAATTGACCCATATTTGTTTCTATTTTTTATAATTTTATCTAACATCTTTATTATGGTTTTATTTTTTTCAATTTAATCCATCAAATTTTATTTAATTTGGAATTGACCTCTATTTATTTCTATTTAATAAGTTAATACAATACCTTATAATTGTAAATTTATATTTTAGTTACCAATTTTATAATTGCAATTAAGGACTTGTTTTAGCTCGGATTAACCTAACACTTGATCTATATGTTAATGATGATATTGATTTCATAAAGGAGGGTTTAATTTCACTTTTTGAAAAGCTGGCCCCATCATTTTATGCATGTTTTCAAAATGGCCCATAAACTACTTATTTTTGCAATTAACACTCTATTTCAAATCTGATTTCAAAAAGAATTTATCTAATTAGAATTAATGAGTCTAAAACGGACCTAAAGCTGAGTTTTTAACTTAAAATCCAACTTATGAATTATTTACATTTTAGTCCCTAAACCTCGATTTAGTTAAATTTACTTTGATTTGAACTTCTTTTTATTATCAAAACAGAGGTATAAGGTGTTCTACTTAGATTAAACTTGTATTTAAGTTTTGAATACTTTTTTGGGTTTAAATCTTGTAAAATTACCAAAATGCATTTTTGTTAAATCATTTATTTTTCTAAAGTTTTTAAAGGTTTATTTTCTCGGGTGACTTTAGTTAATTGTTTCCTCTTTATGTTCATATTAGTTATTTACTTTCATGTAATCGAATATGGGCCATTTTTAGCATTCGATATTCGGATTGGATTCGTTTTTACTGGTATTAGGTGTTACATTGGTAGTGAAACTCTCGAGATTAAATTATAAAAATTAGAAATTAATAGAGGACAATTTCAAATTACATAAAAATTTTATTGACTAAACTAAACAAAAATAAAACCGTATTAAAAATATTGGACTCAATTATAAAATATATAAATAGGTCAATTTTGAATTAAAGAAAAATTATAGGGATTAAATTGAAAAAATAAAACTATATTAAAAATATTAGATTAAATTATAAAAAATAGAAACAAATAAAGGTCAATTTTAGATGAAATAAAAAATTTTACGTACTAAATTGAATAAAAATAACCATATTAAAAACATTCAACTAAATTATAAAAATTAAAAATAAATTATAGTTTGTTAGAATTGTGATCCAAATTCTTTTGGGGCTTGGTTTAAAGTTAAAATCCTACTTTTAGTAGATCTTGTTTACTTTATATTAATTAAAGGTAGGAAACTCAGTTTGTGTAGAATTTGTTTCTATGCAAGTTTCCTCTGTAAATAAGGAATCTATCCCTATAAATAGATATTAGGGATTAGGGGTTTAGACAGAACATCATAAGTCAATTGTAATCTTTTTCTCCATCATAGTGAAAGTTCCCATCCTCTGCCCGTGGTTTTTCCCTTTTGGGCTTCCACGTAAATTCTTGGTGTTATTTTTCTTTTCTGCGTTTGCGCTTATTTACTTGTATTGTCATTATCGTCTCGGTAGTATAACAAATTGCATTAGAGCTTTTCAGGTTACTCGGGATAATGACGACGGTGAAGTATGAAATTTTGTTGTTGGATCGCAACGTCAGGTTTTCGCTATGGCAGGTAAAGGTTCGAGGTGTTCTTGTTCAGATGGATTTAGACGATGCATTAGATGGGTTTGATAATATGTCGAAAGAATGGTCGAATACAGAGAAGTGCCGCAAGGATAGGAAAGCTGCTTCCCATATTCGTTTGCACTTATCAAACAGTATTTTACAGGATGTTCACAAAGAGAAGACAGTTGTCGACTTATGGGAAAAATGGAATAAATTTGCATGAAGAAAACTTTGACCAGCAAGTTGCTCCTGAAGCAATGCCTATACTCCCACAAGTTAGCATAAGGTTCGTGTCTTGACAACCACCTAACCGATTTCAAGAAGATCGTCTCAGATTTGGAAAGATGGAGGTAAATTACAATAAGGAAGACTTATGTTGGATTTTACTTTGCTCATTGCCCGCTTCATATTCGTCTATTAGAAGCACCCTCCTACACAGTCGTGATACCCTTACTCTTGAAGAGGTATATGATAATTTGAATTCACATGACAAGATGCAACATCTTACCGGCTCCGAGTTCCAAGCAAAAGGTCTCATGGTGCATGGATCGACTAGTTCAAACCGCGGAAGAAAAGATGATCGTAATTCCGACAGTCAAAATAGAGGCAGGTCCAAGTCGTCAAATCGAGGTAAAATATGTTATTTCTGCAAAAAAGAAAGGTCATATTAAATCTGAGTGTTACAGATTACAGAATAAGATAAAGAGGGAATATGAGATCAGAATTCCAGTGAAGATGAAGCTGATATTGCAGAGGAGTATAACGATGGTGAACTTTTAGTTGCTTTCGGCGAAGACTCTATAGCGAGTGAGGAGTGGATTCTTGACTCTGGTAGTAGTTTTCATATGAGTCCAAATCGGGATTGGTTTGTGACGTATAAACCTGTGTCTACAGGTGTTGTCTTGTTGGGAAATAATGTCTCTTGTAAAGTCGCAGGTATTGGCACAATCAAGATTAAGATGTTAGATGAGATTGTCTGAACACTTGGTAATGTAAGGCATGTTCCAGATTTAAGAAGAAATCTGATTTCGTTAGGTATTCTGGATTCAAAAGGGTACAGATACTCCAATGAAGGCCGAGCTACAAAAATTTGCAAGGGCGCTCTTGTTGTGATGAAAGGTATAAAAGAGCTGCCAATTTTTATGTTCTGCAAGGTTCAACTGTTTTAGGCGATGCATCTGTTGTTTCCTCCTGCGTGTCAAATGATGATGTTACTGGTGAAGGCGTCTTGACTTAATCAAGTAAAAGAGGATTTTGTGTTGAACGTAACAGCCGTGGGCATAACGATTCTGGTAGGAAGAAAAGAGTTCGATTTTGTAGTCATAACGAATTTGAAAAGAAGAATAAAGTTGAATTTCGTGGGTATAACGGATTTGAGAAGTTTAAGAGAGTTCGATTTGCTTCAAAGATAAATAATAAGAAAGGTAGTAGTGCCATTGATGATCAGGGTCGTGTTATTGCTCGTGGTGATATATTTGTGAGCAAAGTTGGCACTAATGTTGATCTTACCGACATGAAGACTAAATTACCTTGTACATCCAAGCTTGGGCAAGGCTTGGATTCGGCCGGTGTTCATTGCTAAAGACTACCCCTTGAAGGGGTTTCGTGGAAGAGGTGGAGATATTGTTCGAGAGGAATTTGTCTCAAGGTGGAGATTGTTAGATTTGTGATCCAAATTCTTTTGAGATTTGGTTTAAAGTTAAAATCCTACTATTAGTAGATCTTGCTTACTTTATATTAATTAAAGGTAGGAAACTCAGTTTGAGTAGAATTTGTTTCTATGAAAGTTTTCTCTGTAAACAAGGAATTTATCCCTATAAATAGATACTAGGGATTAGGGGTTTAGATAGAGCATCATAAATCAGTTGTAATCTCTTTCTCCATCATAGTAAAAGTTCTCATCCTATACCCGTGGTTTTTTACTTTTGGGTTTTCCACACAAATTCTTGGTGTTATTTTTCTTTTCTGCGTTTGTGCTTATTTCTTGTCTCGTCATTATCGTTCCTGTAGTATAACATAGTTTTCAAAGCCTAATTTATTTCTTTTCACGCTTTTATTGTACCAAGCAATAGAGAGGAAATAAATTTATTTTCCTTCTAGTTTTTCATCCTCTCAACCATGCACACAAATTGAAAGAAATAATATATTTTCTATCATTCTAGTTTTTCATCACTTCAAATTTTTATCTTTCTAATTTTCTGCCCTCCCTATCAAGCAAAGCCTAAAAGTGAAGGAATGAAAATTAAACGTGCAGTAGCATATCTGAGGCAAACTAATGCAGTAATGCTATAAGAAATCATGAGGCTAAAGAATGAGAAGGGACTAAATCAATTTTCGATTTCTGTTTTTTCTCTCTTTCATATAGATTTGGCAACATTATGGAAGGGGAGATCAATGTTTGGTATCCTATTGGATCCTGTATATACCTTAGCAACCTGGGAAACGGCGACGCAAATTACCTGTGGAATAAAGTGTTGATTTTGTGTTCTAATCCGCAAGAGCTTTGTGTTAGTAGAATCCAGAAACCTGGGTAAGAGGGGGAAAAAAGGTTCCTACTATTTGGTATTCCAACTGACAAGAAAGTGTTAATTTCTTGCAAAACTTTCTGCTGAATCTGGTGTTCAAACTGGGAGTCATATCTGCCCGTGTGTTTACTGTGTAAGTTTCAGGATACTGACTCAAGTGAACATGAGGTGGATACCATTAACTCGACATGTGATGATCTTAAATTCTGGGTTTGAATGGCAGCAGTTTAATGTTCTGGGAGCCTAAGTTTTTTAGGGTTTATTTTCATTTTAACTGAGTGTAATTGTAAATGAACTGAGTTTGAACCAACAAGGTTATGTTCATATCCGTTTATTTATTTTTGAAGGTGTTCATATTCGGTTTGTGTTTGTTTATTTTGAAGGTGTTCGTTTGTTTAGTGTTTGGAAACATGTTCGTTTATATGTTCGCGTACAAGTTCGTTTAACGTTTGTGAACATGTTCGTTTATATGGCCGCTAACATGTTTATTTATATGTTCAACAAAATGATGAAATTGCACCACTAGTCCTTAAGCTCATTAAGATTCATAATTTTAACTCTAAAGTTCATCATGTGTTTAATTTAGTCCCTACGTTCACCAATATTTAAAATGTAATAAAATAAAAGAAAAGGAGTACCGAGTAAACGAGCTCATGAAAGAGTCGATAAATAAACATGCTTGTGAACATAAATAAACTGAATACATCTTTATTTGTGTTCGTTCGTTTATTAAACAAACATAAAAATTTTGTTCATACTCATTTATTTAACTTAATACGAGCAATTCTTGAACAGTTTTTCTAACGCTCTATTCATTTACACCTTTTACCCCGACCACTCTCATTTCAAGCATGTTGTTGCTTTCACTAGTTGTGGTTCAGTTGCTGCTATGTCGATTGATGTAATCACTCTTAAAAAATGGCATTCACATGTGTTTGAATTCGAATATCAACTTAAGGAATTCGACTTTTTTTTTATAATGAAGGGAAAAAAAGGACTTCACTTTACATGAAAATTGGGTGTAGTGGGAGCATATGTTAGGAATGTAAGTAAATGGAGCCCATGTGTTTCAAATTCAGATGGGAAAAGACATAAAGCTGCATTACCATAGAGCTAAGGTCCACCCTGCAAAATACCAGTACCTGAAGCTCTTACTCCACCTAACAGTGTTAACTAACACGTTGCTCGAGTTTATGCAATATTACATTTACATTTACATCCCCTCGTAATATTCATGCTCGATCAAGGTTAACCCAATATAATGAGGGCATTTCTTTCTTCTCAACTAAAAGGTTGATTTTTGCAAAGAGAAACTTGCAGAAAGGACTGTATCTTTTTAAAGTTGCCAGAACTTTATACAAATGCCTTTTTTTTTAATTGCCTCAATCAAATATGGAGGTAATTGATTGCTTCTAAATGTTAAAATTTAAATTTTACTTACAATGCTGACCCTTAAAAATATTTATTTTTATTATTTTTTATATCTATTTTATGGTTTTTTTGTTCCGAGTTTATATTTTTAGAATTTTAAATTTCAATTATCGCTTTAAGAATATAATATATCCTACTATTGCATCTAATACTTATTGATATTCACAAAAAAATTATATGATACAACCACAAAAAATTAACTAAAACACGATATAATGTAATAACTCAAATACCATTCAAATAAAATGACGAATTATTAATATGAGAATTGTTTTATAAAAATATAACATCTTCAAGAAGTATTAAAAAATAATGAGAAAATGAGGCATACGTAATATTCCCTCATTCATAAAAAAAAAGAACAATGGGGAGGAATAGGGAAATCCAAATATGTGAGCGATTGAGAGCAGGAGCAGTTAGGCCAGATTCCATTTAATCGAAATACGAGTTGTTTCTGTCCTTAAAAACCATGTTTTTGTGCACAATATTTTCCCACTCCTTCACTATTTACTCTGTAGTACTATATTTTTAATGTTTCGCAATCACTGTGGATTTGGGGAGAAGGGAAAAGAAGCCAAATTTAATACTGCAAAGTGGAGCTCACTTTTCATGATTTTATAGTCCAATCAACATTCTTGGTCATAGTGTAGTGTTTTCCTTTTTTTTAAAAAAAAAAGCTTAAAAATCTAGACTTCCCAATATATAAGAGTAAATAAAGGCGGGAAGCGAGATGTCTGACCCTTCTTCGATTCGCCACGGGGACCGAACACGACGACAAGCACAAGCTCCTTACTGGCCACACGCACACCGATGTTGTAGTAGCAAGGCATGGCTTAGCTCTCCCATTGCCGATGCCATTCATTACCAAAGCCATTAGCATTGGGATCTGGATGATTTTTAAATTTAAAGGCTTAATAAATTTTTACTGCTCTTAATATTTGATTTTAGTTTTATTTTTGTGGCTAATTAATTCGAATCGAATAATGCAAATGCCCATAATGGGAATGATTCTCTCAATCTAATTTACTTCATTCACAATATCAGAATTCAAACCCCAACTTGCTTAAAGGATTTAGTGTCTCATCCCCTAAACGAACTTGTTGTTGGTTAATTTTTTATTACTTTTTACCTGTTCTTATACGATCTCAACTTTTATAGTTATCTTTTATAATATTCCATATGTATTTTTATTTTTTATTAATATACTAAAATACACCTTCAGAAAAAAGATACTAAAATACATTATACATATTCAAAAAATTACATGGTAATTATTTGTATTCATATAGTATTTATATTTGTCATGTTAGATTATCAAAAACAAAAAATAAATTAATTTGTATCGTAACCCGTAAGTAAAAAAAAATCTAAAATTTATATTTTACGAATACATATCATGACTTTCCACGTTAGCTTTATTTTCTAATAAGTCTATCATCAATTAGAAATTAGTTATTTTGGATATCTACACATATGTCACTAACACTTTATTTATTTATTTTTTTGACAAACAAGAACAAACATTCATTCTAATCAGGAAGAGAAAACAAGCCCTAAAGGGCATACAACAGGCGGTGTCCCATGCAAGGGCCATGTTAGGCACAAGCAAACTTTGCATGGGATCAAACCGAGAAAAGCAAAGCATGCAACAAGTAAACCATACAAGGAAACAACACTTAGAAAGGCAAACAAGGCCAACCGAAAGAGAAAAAAACCAGAGAACATAAGCAGACAAAGAAAAGCACAGGATTACAACGCTCGGTCAACTTCCATGCGAGAGCTCCAAAGGGAGGCAAGCTCCTTTGTGTTAGAATTGTGATCCAAATTCTTTTGGGATTTGGTTTAAAGTTAGAATCCTACTTTTAGTAGATCTTGTTTACTTTATATTAATTAAAGGTAGGAAACTAAGTTTGAGTAGAATTTGTTTCTATGCAAGTTTCCTCTGTTAACAAGGAATATATCTCTATAAATAGATACTAGGGATTATGGGTTTAGACAGAACATCATAAATCAGTTGTAATATCTTTCTCTATCATAGTGAAAGTTCTCATCCTCTGCCAGTGGTTTTTCCCTTTTGGGTTTTCCACGTAAATTCTTAGTGTTATTTTCTTTTCTGTGTTTGCGCTTATTTACTTGTCTCGTCATTATCGTCCTGGTAGTATAACAAATTGGTATCAGAGCTTTTCAGGTTACTCAGGATAATGACAAAGTGAAGTATGAAATTTCGCTGCTGGATCGCAACGTCAGGTTTTCGCTATGGTAGGTGAAGGTTCGAGATGTTCTTGTTTAGATGGATTTAGATGATGCATTATATGGGTTTGATAATATGCCGAAAGAATGGTCGGATACAGAGAAGCGTTGTAATGATAGGAAAGTTGCTTCCCAGATCCGTTTGCACTTATCAAACAGCATTTTGTAGGATATTCACAAAGAGAAGACAACTATCAACTTGTAGGAAAAATTGGAACAAATTTTCATAAAGAAAACTTTGACCAACAAGTTACTCTTGAAGCAACGCCTATACTCTCAAAAGTTAGCAGAAGGTTTGTGTCTTGATGACCACCTAATCGATTTCAAGGAGATTGTCTCAAATTTGGAAACGATGGAGGTAAAGTACACTGAGGAAGACTTATGTTTGATTTTACTTTACTCATTGCCCACTTCATATTCGTCTGTTAGAAGACACTCTTACACAACCGAGATTGTAATACCCCTTTCCTGTATTCATAGCTGAATACGAGTCAGAGATATCACAAAACATTTGTAAAACCCTCTACATTTGTAACTCGGTAAAATTTTGTTTCTTTAAAAATGTTACAATAAGTTTTTATGAAATAACTCTGAAGTGCTTAGCACCCGTAATAAGTCTGTATACTCAAACCATGCATGAGTATACTCCTCAATGAGTATTTATAAAATTTTCACTTTAACTGAAGTGCTTAGAATCTTAATACAGCTGTTTATGACTCTATGGCTAGCCAACTATACCTTTGAACCTCTATATCATACTTGAGCTTTATATCATCAAATATTTCATCCATGGCAATGTATATCAATTTATATTAACATGAAGCAGTTCATAACCGAATAACATTAATAGTAAATCATCATCAATAACTAGTGATCAATGCATTTATTTTCAACCTTTGACATATTTAAAGTATGTCAAATGTATGATCAATGACATAATTATCATGAAAATATATAAACCAGGTAGACTCATTGCAAGTCCTACTGGTATTGTATGAAACATCCATGTATAATGTTATGTATGCATTGCACTCACGTGGGTCATGTATTAGTATGTCTCACTAAGTCCTCTTTGATCATTTCCTTCATTGTACCTCAAACCTCCCTTGATTCGAACTTAACTTCATAATTCAAATAAGTAAAATATTTGTTAGATCACAATCTAACAATATTTTAGACATATTGTCCAATATAATCATTTGAGCACAAAATCTCCAAACATTTTCTTTTCTTCTTTGTATTGTTCAAAAACTCCTTATGGTCCTTAGTAACCAATTTTAACTTCCATTAACCCTTTTCAAGCTTACTAATCAACCTTAGATACAAAGTGTATCAATTCTCATTTTTTTCTGGCAGTTTGGAGTACTTCCAAAGAAATATTTCTATAAAATAGTCTACAACTCAGAATTCGATTCCGTTTGTTCTGATAGAAACTAGATTCAATAAGATTTTCAACCATATAAATTAATCGCCCAAATTCAACTTGTATGATTTATGGAGAATTTTCAAAGTCAATTTCCAGTATTGAATTTCGGAACAGCCTGCTATACTGTTTTCTGACCTTTCACCACTTAAAAATTCATATCTTTTTACTCGAACTCAAAATCCGTTTCCGTTTGTTGGACACAAAACTAGACGAACAAATCTTTACATCGGTATAAAATTCACCTTCTAACCATTTGTTTAGAATTTATGGTGAATTTTCAAAGTTACTACCATAAACCAGTTTTTCTACACAACTTCCATAAACAACTTCAACTTTTATACTTACTTCTCTACTTTTCAATTTAGTCCAATCACTAGCTTTAAACCACCAACTCATCACATTCTTCACCAAATAATCATTCACAATAATTCTCCTAATTTTCCTTATTTATCGAAATAGGTACTAAAATGCAAATATAAGGATTCATGCTTCTTAACTTTGCAATTTAGTCATCAATTCAACGTTACTACCTTAATTCCATCATTACAACTAAAAATCAGATTTAGCCCCCATACAAAACTTCCATTTCGATTTGGTCACTTAACTTTGACAAATTGTCAAAATGGTCACTAATTCAATTCAACATCAATTTGGCATTCTAACTTCATTTTCTTATCTCTAACATCATTAATAACATAAATACACTCAAAATTCTAAAAATTCAGATTTGGTCCTTCAACTTTTCAATTTTCCAAAATGGTCCCTACACAATTTAACTTAGGGTTTTGCTTCTAAACAACAATTCAAGCTTACTAGATCATTATTTCAACATCGTAAACCCTACATTAAACTTGAATCCATAAACCCTAATCATCTTCATAATAATCAAAACATGTAAAACTTAAATCTCAACTCAATATCATGATTTTTAACATCATACCGGCTTGATTTCAACTTGAATTCAATCATGGAATCATAAAATCTCAAAAGCCCTAATTTGATCCATAAACCCTAATTTCTTTATCATGTAAATTCTCATCAATCAAGCATGGATTCCATGAATTATTGATATCAAAAGATAGAGCTTTAAGACTAGAACAACTTTGTAGTTGAAGAGATTACTTGAAAACCGAGTTTGGGGCTTGAATCGAGCTTGGAAAAATTTTCTCTTTCTTTCCCTAGACCTCACGTTTGTTGCTAGAAAGGATGAACATTTGGTTCATATTTTTACCATTATTTTACACATATATCTATTAAATGAATATTAAATTCATTTAATAGTGAAATTTAATTTTGCCCTTTTATCCAATGGTTGAGATTGATTTTATAATCAATCAAGGGCCAAGATTTAATATTCCATTTTCTCTTTCCAAAACCCATAATTAAAGAAATCCCAACTTTCGCATTTTTGTCATTTTAGTCACTAAGTTAGCTTTTAAGCTATTATCTTAATACTAAATGACCCTTAATCAACTTAGTAAATTTTGGGGTATTACAATTCTCTCCCCCTTAAGAAAATTCATCCTCGAATTTTCAACATGCACCTGATTCAAAAGGTGAGGAAACTATTTTCTTATATTTTCTTCTTATTTCTCTCAAATCGTTTCTTTAATCTTATGATTTTTTTGTCAAAGAACTTTAACAAACATGATTGCCTTGTTTTATTAGTTCTTTGGCTCCATGTGCTAGGATCTTTACCAGTTCTTTTTTATAGCTTAAATACGGTTGAATCTCTATTTTCTCTGGAGTAACAACATGTGAGGGGTCTAATCAATATTTCCAGAGCATCGATACATTATTAATCTTGTTCATTTCCAAAGATAAAGTTAACTATTAAGTTTAACTATCAGACTAACTCATTTCACAATTTCTTATAGCCCAATAAATTTTGAACTTAACTTTCTCTTTGTCTAAACCATAACACCTTCTTCCAAGGTGAAACTTTTAAGGAATACTTTATCCTTAACTTCATATTAAATATATTTCCTTTTAGGGTCAACATATAGTTTCCATCATTGAGATAGAAATTCTTCCTTGATAATACAAATATCTATCAAACCTAACTTCCAAGTTTTCAGTTTCACTCTTTTCCACTTGTTTGAACCTTGACAACATTTCTCATCATTTCTTTAAAGATATCTTATTTAATCCAATATGGTAAATTTTATTCTTAACTTGACAATCAAAACACCATATTCTTTTAATGCAAATCTTGCATTCATAACTCTTAAGACGATAATTGTCTTTCGACCGAGAGCGTTAGCTGCCACATTAGCTTTTTTTCTGGATGTAGTCAATGACCATATCATAATTCTTAAGAAACTCAATCCAACTTCTTTGTGTCAAGTTCAACTCTTCTTTAGTAAGCATATACTTTAAACTTTTATAACCTATATAAATATAGCATCGTTCCTTTGTATAAATAATGATGATATATCTTTTAAAGCAAATACAACCATTACTACTCCAAATCCCAAGTAAGGTAATTGCTCTCATATATCTTAAGTTGTCTCAAGCATAGACCATTACTTTTCCTTTTTGCATAAGTATGCATCCCAAACCGTTATGAGAAGCATCTCTATATACTACATAATCTTTACCCGATTCTGGTTGTACTAGTATCGTGGCTTCTATTAAGATCTCCTTTAATGTCTCAAAGTTTTCTTGGCATTTATCTATTCAACTAAATGGCATTTCTTTCCTCAATAGCTTGGTTAATGAGGAGGCAATCATCAAGAAATTTTGAACCTCTAAAACATTCTTCAGAGGTTTCCATTCAACTATAATTTGTACTTTCCCGGGGTCTACTCTTATTCCCACTGCCAAATCCACAGATCTAATAAAACAGCCTTTGGCAACCAAATTCATACTTTAATAATTTACCATATAACTTCTTTTCTCGAAAGGTCTAAAAAACAATGCAAAAAATGGGCATCTTATTCTTTCTTTTTCCTTCGAATTGACCATAATATGCTCAGTGAACTCTACCAAAAATTGGTCCAAGCAAAATTAAAATACCTAGTTCATTAGGCCTATAAATGTCATAGGTATCATCACGAACTCATAGTATTCATACCGAGTCCGAAAAGCTATCTTTAGAATTTATTCTTCCTTTATTTTTTTTAACTAATCAAAAGATCATCAGTCTTCGAAAGAAGATATTTATTCTTTACTATTTTCTTCTCGAGCTGATAGAAATCAGTCTTTCTTTTTCACAATTAACATTGGTGTGCCCTCAAGATGACACACTTGACTTTATAAAACATCGACGTAACATTCCTTGCAATTTTTACCTTTAAATCTCGAAGTTCGGTCGAAGCCATTTTATACGGGGCCATTAATTTAGGCGCAATACCTTGTATCATCTTTATTTTGAATTTTACTTCTCAATCTAGAGGTAATTCTGAGTAACCCATCTGGGAATACATCCAGATATTTTTGGACAGTCATGTTATTTTCCAATTTAACTTCAACAGCCCGAGTATCCACTATATTTGCTAAGAAAACTTAACAACCTTATAACAACAATTTCCTTAATAAAATAACTGAAATTACATTGGAGAAGGGATTTGCCCTTTTATCAACTGCTACTATTTTTGTACCTTTCGTGTTTTTCAATACTAATCGCTTTATGCGACAATTCATCATGTCTTGATAGGAAGGTAACCAATTCATGCCCACAATCATCTTAGACTCATCAAAAAATAATTCCTTTAAGTTTATCGGGAACTCTATTTCTTGTGTTTTTATCGAGCAATTCCACATGTTCAGCTCGCCCTTACGTTACAACCCAACAAATTCGTGACCACTATATTACTTGAAATGGGTTCTATAAGGATATCCCATTCACCAGTCAACTTCGTACTTATATACGAATGTGTAAAGCTAAGACCCATCAACATCAGTACAGGTTTATCCACAAAGATGAGATGTACCTTCTATGATTTTCGAATCATCCCAATATTTACCAGTCATGATGTTATAAACTCGAACTGATATGTGCTATCTTGGCTAAGAAGCAAATTCAGATGGTTTTCTAATCTAGCTTAAATCTCGGAGCAACAAAACAAACTCCATCCAATTTCTCGGTATCCAAACAGTGGAATCCGTCTAGTGTAATCCTTAGATTATTTAGTTACAAATCAAAAATCACTAGACCTTAATATGCTTTTCCTTTCAATTCAGGTGTTTCTAAACTTTTCAGTTCCTTAATCTCGCACATGCACTTCTTGTTGTACCAGTGCCCTTTTCTTGTTCAGATTTATCCAAAGGGTTATTATTAACCTTATTGTTACTACTCTTGATTCCTTCCAAAGCTTCCAATTTACCAGTTCAACACGCTTTCTTTACTCAAATATTTCTTATAATTCCTCATAATTTACATTAGTAAGGAGCGACATTAATCAAATTGTAAAAACATCGATCAAGTAATATTGATATCCTAGTGGCATGTATACTCTTTTTTTAACATAAAACCATTTTCATTTAGACCGAGAATCGCTAAACTGTAGCTCGATACCAATAAATATAATACCTTTTCCCGTATTCATAGCTGAATACGAGTCGAGATATCACAAAAACATTTGTAAACCCTCTACATTTGTAACTCGGTAAAATTTTGTTTCTTTAAAAATGTTACAATGTATTTAGTTTTTATTTACAAATCTAGTTATTCACGTAAAGTTTAAAAATAATATTTTTTATCTTCAAATCGAATTTATTTTCATGCAGCAACTTATCAATTTAATTTGACTTGATATAATTAATAAACTGCCTAATTTAAAATTTATCCAAATACCAAATAAAATACAAATTCTATCCGAAAGGGACATACCCTTTTAATATACATGCCAACTAGTAAATATCAAACAGTATCAAAAGATATCTTACTAATATGGATGTACCTGTTATTGATTGATGATGTCCGTATATGCTCCTTACTCCAATCATTTCTTCTTTCCTACGTGTAAAATAGTTACACGCTAAGTATTTACTTAGTGAGGCAATAATTCAAATTTAAGTGCAATTGTCATAATATCAATCTCAATATTAATTATTAATAATGCATATGATCACCTTACCATTACATGCTCATTAATATAATTAAATATGTAATAGCATATATGTATATCAAAGTGATAAGATTAGATCTTACCAATATTGGTGCCATTTCCATCCGTAAGCTTTCAATGCTTACCAATACCTTTTTCCAACTCTGTCTGCAAGCTTTCAAGCTTATCATTCTATCTTTTTTATTTCAATTCAGTTTACTTAGCCCAAGGTATCGAATTAAGAGATTCTATGTACATGAGTCATCCCCTCATACCCAACCTTTCTTGAGTATGTATATTATTTGCACTCTACTGTGAGTGCTTAGACCGAAGTGCTTCTGTATACTTACCGGAGTATACAATATATCCCTCATTGAGTTTTTATGAAATTACTCCGAAGTGCTTAGCACCCGTAATAAGTTCGTATACTCAAACCATGCATGAGTATACTCCTCAATGAGTATTTATAAAATTTGCACTTTACCTGAAGTGCTTAGAATCTTTATACAGCTGTTTATGACTCTATAGCTAGCCAACTATACCTTTGAACTTTTATAGCATACTTGGGCTTTATATCATCAAATATTTCATCCATGGCAATTTATATCAATTTATATTAACATGAAGCAGTTCATAACCGAATAACATTAATAGTAAATCATCATCAATAACTAGTGATCAATGCATTTATTTTCAACCTTTGACATATTTAAAGTATGTCAAATGTATGATCAATGACATAATTATCTTGACAATATATAAACCATGTAGACTCATCGCAAGTCCTACCGATGATGTATGAAACATCCATGTATAGTGTTATGTATGCATTGCACTCACCTGGGCCATGTATTAGTATGCCTCACTAAGTCCTCTTTGATGCTTTACCTTCATTGTACCTCGAACCTCCCTTGATTCGAGCTTAACTTCATAATTCAAATAAGTAAAATATTTGTTAGATCTCAATCTAACAATATTTTAGACATATTGTCCAATATAATCATTTGAGCACAAAATCTCCAAACATTTTCTTTTCTTCCTTGTATTGTCAAAAACTCATTATGGTCCTTAGTGACCAATTTGAACTTCCATTAACCCATTTTCAAGCTTACTAATCAACCTTAGATACAAAGTGTATCAATTCTCATTTTCTGGCAGTTTGCAGTACCTCCAAAGAAATATTTCTATAAAATAATCTACAACTCGAAATTCGATTCTGTTTGGTCTAATAGAAACTAGATTCAATAAGCTTTTCAACCATATACATTAATAGCCCAAATTCAACTTGTACAATTTATGGAGAATTTTCAAAGTCAATTTCCAGTATTGAATTTCGGAACAGCCTGCTATACTGTTTTTTGACCTTTCACCACTTAAAAATTCATATCTTTTTACTCGGAACTCGAAATCCGTTTCCGTTTGTTGGACACGAAACTAGACGAACAAATCTTTTTATCAGTATAAAATTCACCTTCTAACCATTTTTGTAGAATTTATGGTGAATTTTCAAAATTACTGTCGTAAGCCAGTTTTTCTACACAACTTCCATAAACACTTCAACTTTTATACTAACTTCTCCCTACTTCTCTACTTTTCAATTTAGTCCAATCACTAGCTTTAAACCACCAACTCGTCACATTCTTCATCAAATAATTATTCACAATAATTCTCCCTAATTTTCCTTATTTACCGAAATAGGTACTAAAATGCAAATATAAGGATTCATGCTTCTTAACTTTGCAATTTAGTCCTCAATTCAACATTACTACCTTAATTCCATCATTAAAACTAAAAATCAGATTTAGCCCCCATACAAAACTTCCATTTCGATTTGGTCACTTAACTTTGACAAATTGTCAAAATGGTCACTAATTCAATTCAACATCAATTTGGCATTCTAGCTTCATTTTCTTATCTCTAACATCATTAATAACATAAATACACTCAAAATTCTAAAAATTCAGATTTGGTCCTTCAACTTTTCAATTTTCCGAAATGGTCCCTACACAATTTAACTTAGGGTTTTGCTTCCAAACAACAATTCAAGCTTACTAGATCATTATTTCAACATCAGAAACCCTAAATTAAACTTGAATCCATAAACCCTAATCATCTTCATGATAATCAAAACATGTAAAACTTAAATCCCAACTCAATATCATGATTTTTAACATTATACTAGCTTGAACTTTCGCATTTTTGTCATTTAGTCAGATTCAATTTCTTATAGCCCAATAAATTTTTGAACTTAACTTTCTTTGTCCAAACCACAACACCTTCTTCCAAGGTGAAACTTTTAGAATACTTTATCATAACTTCATATTAAATATCTTTTCTTTTAAAGTTAACAAACAATTTCCATCATTTGAATAGAAATTCTTGATAACTTAAATATCTATCAAACCCTGACTTCCAAGTTTTGATTTATCTTCTCCACTTGTTTCAAACAGTTCCAACATTTCTCATCCAAAACCCGTCAATCTTATTTAATCTAATGTAAGTTAATTTATTTTTTTTGGCATTCAAACACCATCTTCTTTAATGCAGAATCTTCATTCGCTAACTTTCTTGGGCAACGGTGTCAACTGGCGAGGCGTCATTGCGATTAACTGCGGATGATGGTCGACCATATCACTGGTGTAAGAAGGCGATCTATTTCTTTGCTAAAGTTCAACTCTTCTTTAATCAAGCATATGCTACAAACTTTTATAACACAATCACTGGCATGGATTCCTTTGTATAAATATTGATGCTATATCTTTGAAACAGGCCCTTGATGTAAGTAATCCAAGTGAAGCAGTGCTCTCATGTAGTGACCAGCCTAGACCACTTTTCCTTTTTGCATGAGATATGCATCCCAAACTTAGGTCCCATGAAGCATCTCATACCATGTCTTGCTGATTACAGGCCCAATACTATGCGTGTCTACTGGATCTCTTTTAATGTCTCCAGGTTTCTTGGCATTATCTATTCAGCGAATGGCATTTCTTTCCTCAGCGAAAAGATCAATGAGCAATCATCAGAAGGATACAAACACTCTAAAGCTATTCATGAAGTTGTTTCACTTTAATCAAACCTTTATTCAATTTTGTAAATCTAAATCTAAGCAAGCCTGTTTGCTGTGAAGTCAACGTTTAACAATTTGATCCTTCCTCTCAACTATAATCGAAAACAACATTCAAACCAACAGTCCTTTTTGACTGAAAGTGTAATGAACTCTACCAAAAAGGAAATGCAAATTATTAATCCAAGTTCATTGAAAAATATAAATATATTAAAAATGTAAAGTACTTTTCATTATTCAACCGATCAAAATTGAGTTGTTGCTTTTAGCCTTTGGCTTATTAGGGGAATTAGTCTGTTATGATTATGGTGGAAATCATACTCAGCATTTTAAAAAGAAAAATAAATGGAAAACTTAAAAAATAAGAATGTAAAGAAAAAAGAATTTTATAAAACTTAGAAAGCAAGAACAAAAACTAAGAATGAGATATTTTCTAACTTACCTTAGAAGTAGGTGTTTATAGTATTTTAAAACCCTAAAAATAACTCTAGAAATGATAAAACAATTCTTGAAAATATTCAAATTAAACTTAAATGATAATTCTAAGTATAAATGATACCCCCATTAAATTCAAACTTAATCCTAAAATCCCAATTAAAATTTTGTTCATATATTTAGATGATACTACAAATCAATTTTGAAGCGTGAAACAAAAATCGCATATTTTTATTTTTGTCACGCCTTGTATTTAATTTCATGTGTCCACCCTTGCTGCCTTCTTGCATAATAAAAAGTCGCAAAGAAAATGATCTTTTTATCTTTCGCTTTCAGAATTTGGAAGTCGAAGCGCATAAGCGATGAATAAAATATCTTCCAAATAAGCACACATAAAAGTGATAATACCAACAATTAACTATGAAATGCTGATAAAATATAACACTTAGTAAGGCTCAATCCTCATGGCTCGAATATTCCCCACCCATATCGTATTGTGCTAGTTAGCTCAACCGTTACGCATTTTATCTCACCTAATGTAACATCTTCAACCCGAATGTCATATTGTTTCCATTTTCAAAACTCAACACCAAATATTTCCGACTAAACTAGATTTCTAGCCCAACACGTTTTTATGAAATAACTCAAGTGCTTAGCACTGTAATAAGTCTGTATACTCAAACCATGCATGAGTATACTCAATGAGTATTTATAAAATTTTCACTTTAATCAAGTGCTTAGAATCTTAATACTGTTTGTTTATGACTCTATGGCTAGCCAACTATACCTTTGAACCTCTATATCATACTTGAGCTTTATATCATCAAATATTTCATCCATGGCAATGTATATCAATTTATATTAACATGAAGCAGTTCATAACCGAATAACATTAATAGTAAATCATCATCAATAACTAGTGATCAATGCATTTATTTTCAACCTTTGACATATTTAAAGTATGTCAAATGTATGATCAATGACATAATTATCATGAAAATATATAAACCAGGTAGACTCATTGCAAGTCCTACTGGTATTGTATGAAACATCCATGTATAATGTTATGTATGCATTGCACTCACGTGGGTCATGTATTAGTATGTCTCACTAAGTCCTCTTTGATCATTTCCTTCATTGTACCTCAAACCTCCCTTGATTCGAACTTAACTTCATAATTCAAATAAGTAAAATATTTGTTAGATCACAATCTAACAATATTTTAGACATATTGTCCAATATAATCATTTGAGCACAAAATCTCCAAACATTTTCTTTTCTTCTTTGTATTGTTCAAAAACTCCTTATGGTCCTTAGTAACCAATTTTAACTTCCATTAACCCTTTTCAAGCTTACTAATCAACCTTAGATACAAAGTGTATCAATTCTCATTTTCTGGCAGTTTGGAGTACTTCCAAAGAAATATTTCTATAAAATAGTCTACAACTCAGAATTCGATTCCGTTTGTTCTGATAGAAACTAGATTCAATAAGATTTTCAACCATATAAATTAATCGCCCAAATTCAACTTGTATGATTTATGGAGAATTTTCAAAGTCAATTTCCAGTATTGAATTTCGGAACAGCCTGCTATACTGTTTTCTGACCTTTCACCACTTAAAAATTCATATCTTTTTACTCGGAACTCAAAATCCGTTTCCGTTTGTTGGACACAAAACTAGACGAACAAATCTTTACATCGGTATAAAATTCACCTTCTAACCATTTGTTTAGAATTTATGGTGAATTTTCAAAGTTACTACCATAAACCAGTTTTTCTACACAACTTCCATAAACAACTTCAACTTTTATACTTACTTCTCTACTTTTCAATTTAGTCCAATCACTAGCTTTAAACCACCAACTCATCACATTCTTCACCAAATAATCATTCACAATAATTCTCCCTAATTTTCCTTATTTACCGAAATAGGTACTAAAATGCAAATATAAGGATTCATGCTTCTTAACTTTGCAATTTAGTCATCAATTCAACGTTACTACCTTAATTCCATCATTACAACTAAAAATCAGATTTAGCCCCCATACAAAACTTCCATTTCGATTTGGTCACTTAACTTTGACAAATTGTCAAAATGGTCACTAATTCAATTCAACATCAATTTGGCATTCTAACTTCATTTTCTTATCTCTAACATCATTAATAACATAAATACACTCAAAATTCTAAAAATTCAGATTTGGTCCTTCAACTTTTCAATTTTCCAAAATGGTCCCTACACAATTTAACTTAGGGTTTTGCTTCTAAACAACAATTCAAGCTTACTAGATCATTATTTCAACATCAGAAACCCTACATTAAACTTGAATCCATAAACCCTAATCATCTTCATAATAATCAAAACATGTAAAACTTAAATCTCAACTCAATATCATGATTTTTAACATCATACCGGCTTGATTTCAACTTGAATTCAATCATGGAATCATAAAATCTCAAAAGCCCTAATTTGATCCATAAACCCTAATTTCTTTATCATGTAAATTCTCATCAATCAAGCATGGATTCCATGAATTATTGATATCAAAAGATAGAGCTTTAAGACTAGAACAACTTTGTAGTTGAAGAGATTACTTGAAAACCGAGTTTCGGGGCTTGAATCGAGCTTGGAAAAATTTTCTCTTTCTTTCCCTAGACCTCACGTTTGTTGCTAGAAAGGATGAACATTTGGTTCATATTTTTACCATTATTTTACACATATATCTATTAAATGAATATTAAATTCATTTAATAGTGAAATTACAATTTTGCCCTTTTATCCAATGGTTGAGATTGATTTTATAATCAATCAAGGGCCAAGATTTAATATTCCATTTTCTCTTTCCAAAACCCATAATTAAAGAAATCCCAACTTTCGCATTTTTGTCATTTTAGTCACTAAGTTAGCTTTTAAGCTATTATCTTAATACTAAATGACCCTTAATCAACTTAGTAAATTTTGGGGTATTACAATTCTCTCCCCCTTAAGAAAATTCATCCTCGAATTTTCAACATGCACCTGATTCAAAAGGTGAGGAAACTATTTTCTTATATTTTCTTCTTATTTCTCTCAAATCGTTTCTTTAATCTTATGATTTTTTTGTCAAAGAACTTTAACAAACATGATTGCCTTGTTTTATTAGTTCTTTGGCTCCATGTGCTAGGATCTTTACCAGTTCTTTTTATAGCTTAAATACGGTTGAATCTCTATTTTCTCTGGAGTAACAACATGTGAGGGGTCTAATCAATATTTCGAGCATCGATACATTATTAATCTTGTTCATTTCAAAGATAAAGTTAACTATTAAGTTTAACTATCAGACTAACTCATTTCACAATTTCTTATAGCCCAATAAATTTTGAACTTAACTTTCTCTTTGTCTAAACCATAACACCTTCTTCCAAGGTGAAACTTTTAAGGAATACTTTATCCTTAACTTCATATTAAATATATTTCCTTTTAGGGTCAACATATAGTTTCCATCATTGAGATAGAAATTCTTCCTTGATAATACAAATATCTATCAAACCTAACTTCCAAGTTTTCAGTTTCACTCTTTTCCACTTGTTTGAACCTTGACAACATTTCTCATCATTTCTTTAAAGATATCTTATTTAATCCAATATGGTAAATTTTATTCTTAACTTGACAATCAAAACACCATATTCTTTTAATGCAAATCTTGCATTCATAACTCTTAAGACGATAATTGTCTTTCGACTGAGAGCGTTAGCTGCCACATTAGCTTTTTCTGGATGTAGTCAATGACCATATCATAATTCTTAAGAAACTCAATCCAACTTCTTTGTGTCAAGTTCAACTCTTCTTTAGTAAGCATATACTTTAAACTTTTATAACCTATATAAATATAGCATCGTTCACTGTATAAATAATGATGATATATCTTTTAAAGCAAATACAACCATTACCAGCTCCAAATCCCAAGTAAGGTAATTGCTCTCATATATCTTAAGTTGTCTCAAGCATAGACCATTACTTTTCCTTTTTGCATAAGTATGCATCCCAAACCGTTATGAGAAGCATCTCTATATACTACATAATCTTTACCCGATTCTGGTTGTACTAGTATCGTGGCTTCTATTAAGATCTCCTTTAATGTCTCAAAGTTTTCTTGGCATTTATCTATTCAACTAAATGGCATTTCTTTCCTCAATAGCTTGGTTAATGAGGAGGCAATCATCAAGAAATTTTGAACCTCTAAAACATTCTTCTTGAGGTTTCCATTCAACTATAATTTGTACTTTCGGGGTCTACTCTTATTCCCCTTTGCCAAATCCACAGATCTAATAAAACAGCCTTTGGCAACCAAATTCATACTTTAATAATTTACCATATAACTTCTTTTCTCGAAAGGTCTAAAAAACAATGCAAAAAATGGGCATCTTATTCTTTCTTTTTCCTTCGAATTGACCATAATATGCTCAGTGAACTCTACCAAAAATTGGTCCAAGCAAAATTAAAATACCTAGTTCATTAGGCCTATAAATGTCATAGGTATCATCACGAACTCATAGTATTCATACCGAGTCCGAAAAGCTATCTTTAGAATTTATTCTTCCTTTATTTTTTTTAACTAATCAAAAGATCATCAGTCTTCGAAAGAAGATATTTATTCTTTACTATTTTCTTCTCGAGCTGATAGAAATCAGTCTTTCTTTTTCACAATTAACATTGGTGTGCCCTCAAGATGACACACTTGACTTTATAAAACATCGACGTAACATTCCTTGCAATTTTTACCTTTAAATCTCGAAGTTCGGTCGAAGCCATTTTATACGGGGCCATTAATTTAGGCGCAATACCTTGTATCATCTTTATTTTGAATTTTACTTCTCAATCTAGAGGTAATTCTGAGTAACCCATCTGGGAATACATCCAGATATTTTTGGACAGTCATGTTATTTTCCAATTTAACTTCAACAGCCCGAGTATCCACTATATTTGCTAAGAAAACTTAACAACCTTATAACAACAATTTCCTTAATAAAATAACTGAAATTACATTGGAGAAGGGATTTGCCCTTTTATCAACTGCTACTATTTTTGTACCTTTCGTGTTTTTCAATACTAATCGCTTTATGCGACAATTCATCATGTCTTGATAGGAAGGTAACCAATTCATGCCCACAATCATCTTAGACTCATCAAAAAATAATTCCTTTAAGTTTATCGGGAACTCTATTTCTTGTGTTTTTATCGAGCAATTCCACATGTTCAGCTCGCCCTTACGTTACAACCCAACAAATTCGTGACCACTATATTACTTGAAATGGGTTCTATAAGGATATCCCATTCACCAGTCAACTTCGTACTTATATACGAATGTGTAAAGCTAAGACCCATCAACATCAGTACAGGTTTATCCACAAAGATGAGATGTACCTTCTATGATTTTCGAATCATCCCAATATTTACCAGTCATGATGTTATAAACTCGAACTGATATGTGCTATCTTGGCTAAGAAGCAAATTCAGATGGTTTTCTAATCTAGCTTAAATCTCGGAGCAACAAAACAAACTCCATCCAATTTCTCGGTATCCAAACAGTGGAATCCGTCTAGTGTAATCCTTAGATTATTTAGTTACAAATCAAAAATCACTAGACCTTAATATGCTTTTCCTTTCAATTCAGGTGTTTCTAAACTTTTCAGTTCCTTAATCTGGCACATGCACTTCTTGTTGTACCAGTGCCCTTTTCTTGTTCAGATTTATCCAAAGGGTTATTATTAACCTTATTGTTACTACTCTTGATTCCTTCCAAAGCTTCCAATTTACCAGTTCAACACGCTTTCTTTACTCAAATATTTCTTATAATTCCTCATAATTTACATTAGTAAGGAGCGACATTAATCAAATTGTAAAAACATCAGATCAGTAATATTGATATCCTAGTGGCATGTATACTCTTTTTAACATAAAACCATTTTCATTTAGACCGAGAATCGGCTAAACCTGTAGCTCTGATACCAATAAATATAATACCTCTTTTCCCGTATTCATAGCTGAATACGAGTCAGAGATATCACAAAACATTTGTAAAACCCTCTACATTTGTAACTCGGTAAAATTTTGTTTCTTTAAAAATGTTACAATGTATTTAGTTTTTATTTACAAATCTAGTTATTCACGTAAAGTTTAAAAATAATATTTTTTATCTTCAAATCGAATTTATTTTCATGCAGCAACTTATCAATTTAATTTGACTTGATATAATTAATAAACTGCCTAATTTAAAATTTATCCAAATACCAAATAAAATACAAATTCTATCTGAGCAGACATACCCTTTTAATATACATGCCAACTAGTAAATATCAAACAGTATCAAAAGATATCTTACTAATATGGATGTACCTGTTATTGATTGATGATGTCCGTATATGCTCCTTACTCCAATCATTTCTTCTTTCCTACGTGTAAAATAGTTACACGCTAAGTATTTACTTAGTGAGGCAATAATTCAAATTTAAGTGCAATTGTCATAATATCAATCTCAATATTAATTATTAATAATGCATATGATCACCTTACCATTACATGCTCATTAATATAATTAAATATGTAATAGCATATATGTATATCAAAGTGATAAGATTAGATCTTACCAATATTGGTGCCATTTCCATCCGTAAGCTTTCAATGCTTACCAATACCTTTTCCAACTCTGTCAGCGCAAGCTTTCAAGCTTATCATTCTATCTCTTTTTATTTCAATTCAGTTTACTTAGCCCAAGGTATCAATTAAGAGATTCTATGTACATGAGTCATCCCCTCATACCCAACCTTTCTTGAGTATGTATATTATTTGCACTCTCTTGTGAGTGCTTAGACCAAGTGCTTACGTATATACTTACCGGAGTATACAATATATCCCTCATTGAGTTTTTATGAAATTACTCCGAAGTGCTTAGCACCCGTAATAAGTTCGTATACTCAAACCATGCATGAGTATACTCCTCAATGAGTATTTATAAAATTTGCACTTTACGAAGTGCTTAGAATCTTTATACAAATTTGTTTATGACTCTATAGCTAGCCAACTATACCTTTGAACTTTTATAGCATACTTGGGCTTTATATCATCAAATATTTCATCCATGGCAATTTATATCAATTTATATTAACATGAAGCAGTTCATAACCGAATAACATTAATAGTAAATCATCATCAATAACTAGTGATCAATGCATTTATTTTCAACCTTTGACATATTTAAAGTATGTCAAATGTATGATCAATGACATAATTATCTTGACAATATATAAACCATGTAGACTCATCGCAAGTCCTACCGATGATGTATGAAACATCCATGTATAGTGTTATGTATGCATTGCACTCACCTGGGCCATGTATTAGTATGCCTCACTAAGTCCTCTTTGATGCTTACCTTCATTGTACCTCGAACCTCCCTTGATTCGAGCTTAACTTCATAATTCAAATAAGTAAAATATTTGTTAGATCTCAATCTAACAATATTTTAGACATATTGTCCAATATAATCATTTGAGCACAAAATCTCCAAACATTTTCTTTTCTTCCTTGTATTGTTCAAAAACTCATTATGGTCCTTAGTGACCAATTTGAACTTCCATTAACCCATTTTCAAGCTTACTAATCAACCTTAGATACAAAGTGTATCAATTCTCATTTTCTGGCAGTTTGCAGTACCTCCAAAGAAATATTTCTATAAAATAATCTACAACTCGAAATTCGATTCTGTTTGGTCTAATAGAAACTAGATTCAATAAGCTTTTCAACCATATACATTAATAGCCCAAATTCAACTTGTACAATTTATGGAGAATTTTCAAAGTCAATTTCCAGTATTGAATTTCGGAACAGCCTGCTATACTGTTTTTTGACCTTTCACCACTTAAAAATTCATATCTTTTTACTCGGAACTCGAAATCCGTTTCCGTTTGTTGGACACGAAACTAGACGAACAAATCTTTTTATCAGTATAAAATTCACCTTCTAACCATTTTTGTAGAATTTATGGTGAATTTTCAAAATTACTGTCGTAAGCCAGTTTTTCTACACAACTTCCATAAACACTTCAACTTTTATACTAACTTCTCCCTACTTCTCTACTTTTCAATTTAGTCCAATCACTAGCTTTAAACCACCAACTCGTCACATTCTTCATCAAATAATTATTCACAATAATTCTCCTAATTTTCCTTATTTATCGAAATAGGTACTAAAAATGCAAATATAAGGATTCATGCTTCTTAACTTTGCAATTTAGTCCTCAATTCAACATTACTACCTTAATTCCATCATTAAAACTAAAAATCAGATTTAGCCCCATACAAAACTTCCATTTCGATTTGGTCACTTAACTTTGACAAATTGTCAAAATGGTCACTAATTCAATTCAACATCAATTTGGCATTCTAGCTTCATTTTCTTATCTCTAACATCATTAATAACATAAATACACTCAAAATTCTAAAAATTCAGATTTGGTCCTTCAACTTTTCAATTTTCCGAAATGGTCCCTACACAATTTAACTTAGGGTTTTGCTTCCAAACAACAATTCAAGCTTACTAGATCATTATTTCAACATCAGAAACCCTAAATTAAACTTGAATCCATAAACCCTAATCATCTTCATGATAATCAAAACATGTAAAACTTAAATCCCAACTCAATATCATGATTTTTAACATTATACTAGCTTGATTTCAACTTGAATTCAATCATAGAATCATAAAATCTCAAAAGCCCCAATTTGATCCATAAACCCTAATTTATTTCTCATGTAAATTATCATCAATCAAGCATGGATTCCATGAATTATTGATATCAAAAGATAGAGCTTGACTTTGTAGTTGAAGAGATTACCTGAAAACCGAGTTTCAGGGCTTGAATCAAGCTTGGAAATTTTTTTCTCTTTCTTTCCCTGGACCTCACGTTTGTTGCTGGAAAATATGAACATTTGGTTCATCATTTTACCATTATTTTACACATATATCTATTAAATGAATATTAAATTCATTTAATAGTGAAATTACAATTTTGCCCTTTTTATCCAATGGTTGAGATTTATTTTATCATCAATCAAGGGCCAAGATTTAATATTCCGTTTTTTTTCCAAAACCCATAATTAAAGAAATCCCAACTTTCGCATTTTTGTCATTTTAGTCACTAAGTTTTTAAGCTATTATCTTAGTACTAAATGACCCTTAATCAACTTAATAAATTTTGGGGTATTACAGTGATACCCTTACTCTTGAAGAGGTATATGGTAATTTGAATTCACATAACAAGATGCAACATCTTACCGGCTCCGAGTTCTAAGCAGAGGGTCTCATGGTGCATGGATCGACTAGTTCAAACCGCGAAAGAAAAGGTGATCATAATTCCGACAGTCAAAATAGAGGCAAGTCCAAGTCGTCAAATCGAGGTAAAACATGTTATTTCTGCAAAAAGAAATGTCATATTAAATTTGAGTGTTATAGATTACATAATAAGATAAAGACGGAATATGAGAATTAGAATTCCAGTAAAGATGAAGCTGGTATTGAAGATGAGTATAATGATGATGAACTTTTAGTTGCTTCCGGCGAAGACTCTATAGTGAGTGAGGAGTGGGTTCTTGACCCTGGTAGTAGTTTTCATATGATTCCAAATCAGAATTGGTTTGCGACGTATAAACTTGTGTCTACAGGTGCTGTCTTGTTGGGAAATAATGTTTCTTGTAAAGTTGCAGGTATTGGCACAATCAAGATTAAAATGTTCGATGGGATTGTTCAAACACTTAGTAATGTGAGGCGTGTTACAGATTTAAGAAGAAATCTAATTTCGTTAGGTACTCTGGATTCAAAAGGGTACAGATACTCCAATGAAGGTAGAGCTATGAAAATTTGCAAGGGCGCTCTCATTGTGATGAAAGGGTATAAAAGAGCTGCCAATTTTTATGTTCTGCAAGGTTCAACTATTTTAGGTGATGCATCCGTTGTTTCCTCCAGAGTGTCAAATGACAATGTTATTGGTGAAGGCGTCTTGACTGAATCAAGTAAAAGAGGATTTTGTGTTGAACATAACAATCGTGGGCATAACGGTTCTGGTAGGCAGAAAAGAGTTCAATTTTGTGGGCTTAACAAATTTGAAAAGAAGAATAAAGTTGAATTCCGTGGGTATAACGGATTTGAGAAGCTTAAGAGAGTTCAATTTGCTTCAAAGATAAATAATGAGAAAGGTAGTAGTGCCATTGATGATCGGGGTCGTTTTATTGCTCGTGGTGATATAGTTGTGAGCAAAGTTGGCACTAATGTTGATCTTACCGACGTGAAGACTAAATTACCTTATGCATCCAAGCTTGGGCAAGGCTTGAATTCGGTCGGTGTTCATTGCTGAAGACTACCCCTTGAAGGGGTTTCGTGGAAGAGGTGGAGATATTGTTCGACAGGAATTTGTCTCAAGGTGGAGATGGTTAGAATTGTGATCCAAATTCTTTTGGGATTTGGTTTAAAGTTAGAATCCTACTTTTAGTAGATCTTGTTTACTTTATATTAATTAAAGGTTAAAAACTCAATTTGAGTAGAATTTGTTTCTATGTAAGTTTCTTTTGTAAACAAGGAATCTATCCCTATAAATAGATACTAGGGATTAGAGGTTTAGACAGAACATCATAAATCAGTTGTAATCTCTTTCTCCATCATAGTGAAAGTTCTCATCCTCTGCCTGTGGTTTTTTCCTTTTTGGGTTTTCCACGTAAATTTTTAGTGTTATTTTTTATGCGTTTGCGCTTATTTACTTGTCTTGTCATTATCGTCCCGGTAGTATAACACTTTGCCATTGAGGGACAAAGGACTTATCATCATGATCATTGAAGGAGAAAATTCAGGCTTAGCTAAGTCGATAATGTCTCCATCACGAATCCATTCAAGATTCACCCAAGGAGATGAACTTTGAAACATAAGAGGAACCAAAAGATCCAGCAAAAACCAAGGATCACAAGCGAAATACTCAAACAAGTGATTCAAGGGGAAGGAAAACATCCCAAGGCTATCCTTCGATCCTTTTAAAACACGAATCCATTAGAGTTGCGAATAACCTTGACAAAGGTTATCCATATTCCCAAGTCCCACAACAAATAGATCACTTGAAGAAGCATCCTTCCCACATTGAACATCTTGTCCCTCATCATCACTAACCACCACTTCCTCGCATAACTTAAGATTTTCATTAATCACTAATAAAGGAATTCTAGTAATGTCAACACTATAAGGGTCCTTACCAAGTTCGATTATACCCACCTAATCTAAGGTCATTTTGATTATTTCTCGGACATCCTTTTGACTTGCTGCTTGTTTGATAAGAGTGAGCCTTTTGGTCCCGAAAGCAACCCCTTTCTTGGACCTTTCAATCTTGTCAATAAGAGGTGAAGCGTTGGTGAAAAAAAGGGAAAGAAAGCAAGCTGCAGCTTTCGACGTGCTTCCTCCAACAAACTTCTTTTGCCATAAGACATCTCTCGTTTTGATTTTTCAATATGGTAAAAGAAGGGGGAGGCATCTTTTTTCCTTTTCGTGTAGGCTTTTTGCTTAATCAAGGTTTGACTTTCCAAAAAGACTGCTCTTGGGTTGAAAACTCCCTACAACCTCGTATAGTGCAAGAGAAAGCTAGCAATATCTTTCAAAAATGGAAATAAGATCCCGAAAAGTTGGGATAAAAACTATGAAGGTAAATAAATTAGCCTTTGGTGCAGACACAGATGTCATATGCATGTAGTAGTTAGCCGAAGCATGTGAACATGAGGAGCCAGATGTGCGCATTACCTTGTCTTTCGGAAACCAAAAGGTTAGAGTGCAAAAAGACAATGGGACAAAATTTCTTGAATTCTAGACAAGATAAACATGACATGATATTGTTCAAAAATTTTAGCATGTACGCTCATCATGCTATCTCTGAGTATAATGGATAAGTACCAAAGTGCCCTCACCTTCAACTTTTGATCATTGTCGTAACTTGCTTGGCAACTCTCATCAGCGTCAACTGGACCATCCTCGGACTGAGAACTTGAGGCCAAAAGAAATCTTTTCTTTACCTTATTTGCACCACTACCGCTTGCTTCGCCGACTAGGAAATCACAAGGGGTTAAATACTTGGTCGACACTAGTGCATCACCCGTCAATCGTTCGACCTTTAGACGAGATCTTAACTTCAGAACCTCCAAGGATTGGCGATATCCATGAAAATGAAACATCGCCTTTTGGGAACTTGTCGAAATCTTTCCTCACGAACAGGGGCCAAACATGACAAGATCTTTTTTGAACAACTGGCCGCAGAGGACCTATACCAAGCTGAAATTCCTTTCTCCCGCTACCCACATAAAAGAACCATTTGGGATAAGAGTCAACAGATAAAACACTTTCTTGACCATGAGAAATCCACTTCTCACTTTGTTTCCCAGAGACCTAAAAGTCGTAAAGGCCCCGGAGGCAATTCGTGAGACCGAGGCTCGCTAGTAAGCTCAAAAGCGTTTTACCCTTCCATGAAAAACCACCCTCTATCTTCAAGTTCCACGATGATACAAACGTCAAGATCACCGGAAGAACCGTGGCTCCGACCTGGGGGAAGACCCAAAACACAAAATCGGGGGAACGACCAACAACCGCCGTGCCATGAACGACCTGTACTGTCGAAAAACTTAGAGCTTTGGGGGTTTTTCGAAGTGAGAGAGAAAACGAAGAGAAAACCATATTTTTCCTTCACTCTTACGAGCTGCTGCCGGAGGATATGTTTTCCGTGAACTAGGATCGATTGCACTCCTCTATCACTAACACTTTATTTAACTACCGAAGCCCAATTAACTTTAATCATGTTAGATCACTTTTAATTTGAACTAATCAATTTATAATAGTACTTAACATACAATTATTGTTTATTATATATAGGTTTTGATGGTATTTTGTCCTTATAGTATACTCATATACTTAATTTTGTCTTTTATTTTTAAAGTGCATCAATTTTCACTTCGCCCGACATTAGTCATTATAATATTGATGTAATAATTAATTAATGGTGTTGATTGTTGATATGGTAGTCCATGTGAAGTGATAGAGGGGTTTAATTTTTTGTATCGAGTTCGCAAGTATAATTGATTTTGATTGAAAGTTTAATGAATTATTTAATATTTAATAAATTATTTAATATTTAATAAATTATTAAAAGTTTAGAAATATTAAAATAGTAAAAAAACACTATTAAAAATTTAAAATATATTTAAAAACTAAAAAATAGAAATATCATAAGCTGCCAAATGATAAATTATTAAAAAATCAAAATTTATAAATATTTATAAAGTATTAAAAAATTTGAACACTTACATAAAAAAAATTTTCTATTGTCTCTCATTAATATGAGTCTACTACTATTCTTTAAACATATTTTCCGTGCAATCAATATTATAATTTAAAATAGATCCTTTAATTGGCCAAGTGGCCAAGAATATTCATTCACATCCATCTTGTGTGGGTCAAATCCTGATATTTATATTAAGAATATTTATTATCGCTCTAGTGTATCAAAAAAACATTATAGTTTAAAAATAATGAGATAAAGTTTGCACCAAGATAATTTAATGAGTATTGTTTTGGACCTTAAATTTTAGTGGTAATTTGATTTCTTGTAGGTTACCAAGTATATTCTTTTTCCTTCATTTAGGTTTAGAAAGGTTTTTTAACGCCTGATTACCCTTCTTTTCTATATCAAAAATATATTTTAAACCTCATTAATCTTATTTAATTGAAAAAAAATAAAATTGATTTTATCTTGTATCGATTATATATGTGAAATTAAAATATGAGATCCAAAATAGGACTTGAGGATATTAATTCGATGCAAACTTTATCTATCATTTTTAAATTATAGTAAGAAATCTTGAAAGTCATAGTTACTCTAATACAAGATTGATTCAAGTGAAAATATGCTCAAGGAATTGTAGTAGACTCAGACCGACCAAAGACATTAGAAAACTTTTATAATAGAAGTGTTCAAAATTTTTAATACTTTATAAATATATTAAAATTTTGATTTTTTAATATTTTTATAATTTATCATTTTTATAGCTTCTGTTTTTTTAAATTACTTTTGTTTAAATATTTTAGTAGCGTTTTTAATTTTTAGTAATTTTTAATTTTTTTATAATTCTAATATTTAAAAATCTAATTAATTTTTTAAATTCTTAATTTTTGCTTAAATATTAAATAAGTCGTCAAACTTTCAATTAAAGTCAATTATGTCCTCTAACTCAGCTAAAAAATCAATTAAGCCCTTCTTTTACGTCATCATTCACACGTTGATTGTCATGTTAGTATCGTGGACCATCACGCCGGTACTGTAATAGTCAACGTTAGTCAAAGAATAAAATTGATGCAATTAAATAAATTAAAAACAAAATTGATACAATTAAAATATAGATAAAATTATTAATTTAAGTTTACTACATGAACGAAATAACCCCTAAGTATTGTATACCATATCCATACGATCTAACCGTCCACACCACTAAATAAAATAAAAAGAAGCTGTCGAAGGGGAAGGCAAGATTCCTGGTAACAAGGAAAGGGTGATCTAAACTTTAGATGGTCCCCTTTGTCT
This sequence comes from Hibiscus mutabilis, assembly GCA_019671005.1. Lineage (NCBI taxonomy): Eukaryota > Viridiplantae > Streptophyta > Magnoliopsida > Malvales > Malvaceae > Hibiscus > Hibiscus mutabilis. Next base: position 23,107,708 of record CM033744.1, on the reverse strand, counting down.
GCCCTACGTAACCCCTCATACACATACTACTATTATCATTACATTCACTTCCATTCCTTTGTGTTTCCATTTAAAAATGAGGCCATGCAAATAGGCAAAACCCTATTCTAATATATCTACCACTTAAACTTTGGTCTATCAAATCATATAAGATGGCTCAAACCTTTATTTATTGGTGAAAGCCAGAGATGTCGCTACCTGACTATTGGGTCGAATCTGTTCTTTTTTTGTGTCTCTTTATTCATCAATGATTTTTTATTATTTTATTGATTATTTCTGTTTTATTGAAAATACATGTGATACAAAATTATTGGTGTGATATATTATTGAGCTATGATCTAGAAGCTAAGGGCAGTTGATCAGTTTTAGCTAGTTTGCCAGCTGGCTTATCTAACTAAATTTAGTTTCAAGTTAGTTAAGCAACCTTACATGTATGAGATTTAGTATAAGTACAGAAGTTGAGAATCATTGTAAATCATGTAACAGAATCCATAATTGAGAATGATCAAAGAAAGTCAATACTTCTGCTTATCAATTTTTTAATATGATATCTTTCGCCATCGTTCTTAGAGCTTAGTTCTTTCACTGATTGTCTTGTTCGTCTTCTGATCGTCTTGATCATCTTCTCCTTCTTGTTGCTACTCAAGTCGAGTTTTAGAATGCCTGACGATAGTACTGGACACAACATCGGGTTGACTGACTCTTCAAGAAATACCAAGATGTTCACAAACAAGAGAATCAACATAGGCGTTCCGATACGCCTAAGCTATTTTGGCCTAGCGTACCGGTACAAGAGAGGGTGTTTCGGTATGGGTTTCAGCCATTGGAATATGCTTTTTAAACCAAATCCCATGTACCGAAACACCACTAGGCGTATCGGTACGGTCCACAATGCATTTTCAAATGTTCGTTAATACCATTGGGCGTACCGGTATGGGGCTATGTGTACCGAAACGTGGTGTTACAAACCGTACCGAAACGGGCGAGACTATACCGGTACGGGAGGCAGGTAATTCCGTTATTGTCAAGGAAATGAGGTTTTGTTTTCTTACATTTTAGTCCCTATTATCGCAATGCAATTTTCCATGGATCCAATGACCGTTTTGAGCTAATTTTTGATGTGTAAGCATGAAACATGTTTAATTAAGGAAAAGTAAAGTAAAATTTGGTGTAGTCCCTATATTTTTCCAAAATTGCAATTTGGTCCTTAAATTGCGATTAGACCAATTAGATGTCGATTAGACGCTCGATTGAGTTGAGTTTTCATCTACTGTCAGCATGAACATGTAGGGTATTAATTAAGCATTTAGACAAGATAAAAGAAAAATGGTCACGTTTTAGGGTTTCTTCTCATGGTTTACCTCGGTAAACCTAATGTGACTCACTCGGGTCTATCTAGCAACTAGGCCGGGCGGAGGGGGTTACAGGTATAAAGCCAGGTTGGTTGATAAGGATTACTCACAAGTGCCTAGAGAGAATTTGTAGGACACTTTCAATCCCGTGGTTAAATCATCCACTATAAATATCATTCTTGCATTGGCAGTGTGTAACAAATGGGTGTTAAGACAGGTGGATGTGAACAATGCATTATTAATGGTGAGTTACATGAAGATATGTTCATGGAACAACCTCAAGAGTTTGAACAAAAGGCTCCTGACGGGTCAATGCTTGTTTGCAAATTACAAAAAGCATTATATGGACTCAGACATGCACCACGTAATTGGTATTCTAAGTTGAGATATTTCTTGCTAAGTATTGGGTTTAAAAGTTCTCAAGCTGACAATTCTTTGTTCATCAAGAAAGAAGCAGATGTCACAACATATGTATTAGTGTATGTTGATGCCATAATAGTTACTGGTGGTTCAACTGAGGCGGTAGAAAGTGTGGTAAATCTTTTGGGTGAAATTCTCCCTAAAAGACCTCAGAGAACTTAACTTTTTTCTTGGAATCAAAGTTAAAAAAGTTGAAGATTCGATTGTTCTTAGTCGAAAGAAATATGTTATGGAGCTTCTTACAAAAGCACATATGGAGAATGCAAATCCTACACCAACTCCTATGGTCTCTTCACTCAAGCTTACACAAGATGCTGGTAGCCCCTTGCTTGATGCTACAGAATACAGGAGTCTGGTAGGAGGCTTGTAATATGTCTGTCATACAAGACCTGATATTATGTTTATTGTTAATAACCTTGCACAATTCATGCATAATCCGTGTGAGCTACATCTTTATGCTGTGAAACGAGTGTTGCGATATTTGAATGGAAATTTAGATTTTGGGCTGCTGTTTTCTCCTTCACGAGGTCCATATCAGCTGGTTGCCTTTACTGATGCAAACTAGGGTAGCAGTCTGGATGACAGAAGGTCAATCTCAGGAAGTTGTGTGTATTTGGGAGACAATCTAATTCTGTGAAACTCTAAGAAGCTGAAGATTGTCTCTTGATCAACGACAGAAGCTAAGTACAGAGGGTTGGAAGATGTAACGTCTGATGTAACATGGTTTGACATTTAGCTTAGTGATATGGGAATCAAGCTAGCTGACATACCAGTTGTTTGGAGTGATAATTCGAGTGTTATTGCTATGAGTGCAAACCAAGCGTATCACTAAAAAACAAAGCATGTCGAGTTGGATGTTCATTTTGTAAGAGAAAAGGTGGCTGCAAATAAGCTGAAGGTGAACTATGTGCCTGCTCAACATCAAATTGCATATGGAATGACTAAACCTCCCTCCAAGGCATACTTCAATCTGTTTCAAACAAAACTAGGAGTGTTGTCGTTAACAGAAGTTAAAAATGGAAGAAGTAGAGAGGATGTTGAGCTATGAACTAGAAGCTAAGGGCAGTTAATCAGTTTTGGTTAGTTTGCCAGCTGGCTTATCTAACTAAATTTAGTTTCAAGATAGTTGAGCAGCCTTACATGTATGAGATTTAGTATAAGTATAGAAGTTGAGAATCATTGTAAATCATGTATCAGAATCCATCATTGAGAATGATCAAAGAAAGTCGGTTCTTATTCTTATCAGTTGTCTAATACATATAATGGGTATTGAAAAGAGACGAGACATATTTTATTCTGAATAATACCAACTCAGTTTCTTAAATAATGTTTTAAGTTCAAATTTTACAGACGAAGTAAAATAAAAAGAGAATTTTATCTTATGTCAAAAAATTTAACTCGACTCGACTTAAAATAATTAAAATTCATGTGATTATCGTACGTGTGCATCGTAATAAACCATTTAAAAAATAAAAGAAGGCGGGCCCTAGCCATGGAAAAGGAAGAACGAAACAAATATCCCTTTCACTTGCTTTTTTGATCGTCTCCCTTTTTTATAAACAGGAGTGGCCCATGAACTCGTGTGGCTGCTTCAGGGAACATAACCTATTTCTAGCTTAATTAAAATCAACAAAAAAAAAAGCTTCTTTTTGAATATAAAACTACAAAATCTCATAACATTCTTTTTTGTTAATGATAAGAAAAATATAATGTATAGGTTAAAGACGTAAACAGCATGGGACAAACTTAAAAAATATATTTATGAACATGATTTCAAGAAAATGGTGTAACCCTCGAGTGTTGATGCTGGATTTTCATCTTACAAATGATCATATAAATCGGTATTTGCAAATTAAACAATCTACTAACATAAATATTTTATTTTGAAATCTATTAAATATATATTTATTCTAAGTAATTATTTCATATATTGGTGGTGGACACAAAAGATTTTAATCATAAATGCTAAATCCCTAACATATTACTTAAAATTTAAACTCTAAGTTTTAACTCTAAATCCTAAATTTTAACCATAAACTCTGAATAATAGACCCTTAAACTTAAACCTCTAAAACCTAAACTGAATTGATAAACCTTAAAACTAAAATATTTCTGATTTTTTTATTTTTAACCACTTCATAAAATATTTTCTCTTTTATTATCGTAGATACATTTATCAGTAGGAATCACAAATTGCAAGTAAAATATAGACATGACACGCAGTACAGACTGCGGATTTCATTCCAATTGAATTGATTACACTCATGTTTGAAGAATGCTCAATGAAGAGGTAAACACAAATGGTCAATTCAATAATAATTTTTTTAATATACTGGTGTAATTATATAGTAGTATCTATTCAGTTTTTTTAACTCTTTTAATGACGCACACACCCCGTGTACACATGGTGTTCGAACCCGTGTCAACTGGATGAAACACGTCATCCTTTATTATTGGGACCACTTAACGGGTTCAATAATAATTAGATAAAAATGACTTGGATCAACAACTAATAACAACGTACTAATTTCGTTATCGTCAAACCTTGTTGAAAAAAAATTTATTAGGGATGGAACTAGAATCACTTATTGAATAAAGTTAAAAACCAATCAAGTATTTAAATTAAAAACTGAGATGGACAAATGTTATTCATCTAATATTTAAATTAGGCTAAACTATAAAATAAATGCTCAAATTATGCCTCTTTTTTGGAATAAATGCCTAAAGTATTTTTTGCTTGAAATAAGTGTCTAAACTTTCATTTTGGCTGAAATATGTGCCTAAACTGTTTTTTGGCTAAAATAGGTGCTTAAACTTTATTTTTGACTTGTTTTAAAGTCAATTTTGGCATCTTCTTGGGCACATATTTCAATCAAAAATGACAGTTTAGGCACCTATTTCAGTCAAAAAATACTTTAGACACATATTACAAAAAATATATAATTTAGACACTTATTTTATAGTTAAGGTTTTAAACTAAAAAGAACTTAAAATATCATTATACCAAAAATTTTGGGATGACAACATATCCTTCCATCCCAGGAGTGAATCCGTCTCTAAGAATTGTAATAGAATACTATTTTCCCTCTTTTTAAAATTAAAATGGATACTAATAAGAAAATAAAGACAAACGGAACACACAAAAAATTGGTGAAGCGAAAAATCCAAATGGTAAAAACTACAAGACTCTAGTCCAGTGCAAACTTGCTTTCCACTATGAGTAAAATTAGGGTGAGCACAACTTGACTCAACTCGAAAAACTAAATTTTTTTGACTTGACTCGGAAAAGACTTAAATAAAGTTTAAGTTGTAAAATGAAAATTTGAATAACTCAAACAACTCCAAATCTTAATAATTAGTGGACCGATTTTTAAGTTCGAGTTGAGTCTAATAATTTTGTCTTATATATATTATATCTGTGTGGATATTGTATATGATTATAGAAAGTTGTTTAGATTTGAACTAATTAGTACCATTTATTATAAATGTTTACAATTAAATTTGAACAGAAACTTGAATAACTGAACTGAACTGAACTGAACTTGTCTCAACTCGAATTTCATAAACTCGACTTTATCGAATGCTCACCTCTAAATAGAATTACAAAATAATTTATCTATCTCATGCGGATGGTTTAAAAATTCTCACAACAATAGTTGTTTTCTCTATTTTTATATCGGAGAAACTAGCTTGTATTTGTGCTTTCTAATTCTATATCTAAGCCACATATCTATAGGACATGAATAACGACATCATACACATATTGAATCATATTTGCATCTCTTCGTTATGGCTTCCTTTTCAAAACATAAACATCTCTTTGATATTTCACAAAAATAGCGGAAACCCATTTTACAGCTTCCTAATAAGCTTTATCTAGATTTGATAGAAAACGACTCATCATTCCAATAGCATGAGCTCTACTCAACTTGAAATGTGGATGTGGACACATACTTTGATCTATGTACTTGTAGACATGTCATCATCGTGGATAACATTTTAATTACACAAGATAAATAATGACAATACAATCTGGTTATGATACCACTGTTACGGAAAATGATGGAATTGCGTCTCGATGTGAAATTAAAATGAACACTAACAAGAAAATAAAAATAATTAAAACGCAAAATTTTGCCGAGTAGGATTACAAATGATATATCCCATCCAATACGGATGGCTACAAATTCACCTAACAAATGCTATTTTCTCTATTTTCTATCTTTCACTCAGAGAAATTAAATTATAATCATGTTTTTTAAAATTTAATCTAAGTCATCTGAAAGTCACATATTTATAATGAATAAAAATCATTTACTCCTTTTTAGTGTCCTTATTTATGTCTCACATTAAAAGATTAAGTTTAGGGTTTAGGATTAAGGTTAGGGTTTAATGTATAGATAATTATAGGCATTATGTATTTTTAGGGTTTATAATTTATAGTTTAATATTAAAGATTTAGGGTTAATGCTTATAATTTAATTTCTAGTGTAAGGGTATGAAAAGGATCATAGAATTTATGTTCATTTATAATAGAACAATGAAGTACCCTAAAGGACATCATACATAAATTTTGGACTAAATCATAATAAATGATGTACCTAGGGAATAATACCATACATGAATATGGAGTACATTCCCTAAAACATGCAATACATCAACTTTGAATGTGTTCATCTCCCTAATTTCTAATTAAAGAGTCATTCACCCAAAAACTTATCATAATTTTTTTTGGATCAATTAATTTTACAGTACTGAAGGTCTAAAATAGAATTTATGCACAAATAATACACGAAACCAATTCCCAAATAACCTATTTTTCAACATATTATCTTGAAACCCAAATTTACGTTCAGTATCAAGTATTCCTATCTCAACAACCCCCTATAACGTTTCTAAATGAAACAATACCAAAAACAAAAGAACTAAAACTAAAAGCAAACCAAAAAGAAAAGAAAAGAAAATGAAAATCGTAGGGAACAGTCGAAAGTAACCATTTAGAGCATCACAACTTTTTAAAGGGTAAGAACAAATGGTACATTTTTTATGTAATATTTAAGTCATTTATAATTTTATAAAATTTTAAATTAAAAATAATTATATTTAAACATTTAAATTTATATTTTTTAAAAGATATCAATGGAACGAAAAGGGAGCTAGCATAATATTGTGTTTTTATGTGCATATTTTTTTTTGTGAATTACATGTTTATTTTATGATTTATATTTTTAATTTATGATACTTTTAATAATATTGTCAAAGTTTGAATATGAGTTCTCTCATAAATATTATGCGCATGTTATTTTAAATATATTTAAATCTAAAAAAAAGATTGGGCACAATTCATACTAATAAAACTGAACAAGTAGATAAATCAAATAAAATCAACTCGTCTTGATAAAAAAAAAACAAAATCGACTACTCAGGAGACTAACATCAAAAGCAACATGTTTTTTTTTTTGATCAAGATCAAAAAGTAGCATGTTGGAGGACAGTTATTACTCATCCTCCCCGTCCGGTTTTTGTCAACTTGGCAATGACCCCACAAAACATTCGTCCTATTGCCACGTGTACGGTTTGATTGATCAGATCACCATACACAAAAAAAACCCGGCTTCGCTGGCAAATTCATGTTTTCCATGAGGTGGCAATCGGCATTTATAGCAACCTTTGTCTTAGAAAATATGTGTATAGCAATAATAACTAAAGCATAAAAGAGGAAAATCCAAAGTCCCTCCTCCAGTCCTTCTCTTCTCTCCGCCTTTGTGACTTTGTTTCCACTGTGAAGAACAACAACAGCTTTTGGGAGATGGAAAACAACAAACAAAAAATTTGCTTACTTGGGTTTTTAACTCCAGGAAACACTCCTTTTTTATCAAATCGAAGAAAGGGTTTTGTTTTTTACCTTCTTTGTTTTTAATTTCTCTTTTTGTGAAGTTTTGTACTGTTTCTCAGCTCCAAGACAGTCATGGAGGAGACCGGACCGGTGCGGTTCCCTGGAAATTACCTAGACCCGTTTGCACAAGAATTTTGGCCCGCCCACAACGCTGTTTTTCAACCCCAAATTCCTCTATTCACACCATCCCAACTTTACTATCCGTACGCTGCACCACCCTTAACGGTGTCGTTTTCCGGTGGCGGAATAGCGCAGTCCATACTGCGTTACCCGTAGCTGTTCCTCTACCTGCACCTTCACCTTCGCCGACCGCGTACGTTACAGGTTCTGTGACCGTTTCTCCTCAGCCGCCACTTCCGCCTCCTAGTGCAGCGGCGACGAGGACTTTGGTGTTGACGTCGGTTCCGTGCGATGTGATCGAGTCTAGTGTGAGGGAAGAATTGGAGGTGTTCGGGGAAGTACAAAGGGATCCAGATGGAAAGGGTCGGGGGAAGGGATCGTGACCGTTCATTTCTTTGATCTGAGACACGCGGAGCGAGCGTTGAAAGAAATACGAGAGCAGCACATGCAACAACAAAGACAACAAGAAGCCATGGTTGCGACAGCCAGGTCGGAACCAGGGGAGTCCAACGCGTTTATTCCACTGCTTCGTCCCGGGCGTGGACTGATATTGGGGGGAACTGTTTGGGCCCACTTTATTATTACGGCCAGTTATGCTTTGCCTGACGGGAATAGTGAGAGAACTGTCGTCGTCTTCAATTTGGACCCCGGCGTTTCGAGTTCTAAACTCAGAGACATTTTCCAAACTTATGGTAAGCTTTTACGTTTACCCTTTAATCAAACAAAAATGGTTTAATTCCAAACTTAGGGTCTGTTGTTTTGTTAATATTTTGATTAGGTCCCGTGAAGGAACTTAGAGAAACGCCATTGAAGAAACACCAAAAGTTCGTCGAGTTTTACGATGTAAGAGATGCAGCGAAAGCTTTACGAGAAATGAATGGAAAAGAAATCAATGGGAAACAAGTTGTAATTGAATTCAGTCGACCCGGAGGTTATAGCAGGAAGTTCTTCAACGCCTTCACTCATAATATTTCATTGACCGCCAGTAAATATAATCACCCTCATCCTCATCCTCATCCTCCGCCGCCGTTGTTAGCTCAAAGATTCTCCAATAGATATTCTCCCAACATGCCTCCTCGTTCTTTTCTTTCTCGAAGTCAATCGCCTACTAATAAAGCGACTGATTCTAGCAAGGGAAACCGAAATGAGAATAACAAAAACAGGAGCTCAGTTGGAAGGCCGGTGGCCGGTGGCGGTGCTGCTTCTGCTGCTAAGAAGACTGCAAGGAAAATCGAAATCCAGTCGACACAGAGGAGTAGCAATGGGGCTAAGCAGCAGTAGCAGTTTAGGGGAAAGCCGTGGAAAGGTAAACAAGGCAGGAAATTCGATCCTCGTTTCTTAATAAGCGAAGAAGCCATGGCGGAATCTAATTGTCAAGATTCAAGGAACACAGTCATGATTAAGAACATACCTAATAAATATAGGTTTGTCATTTTCACTAACTCTTAACATGATTGCATTTGTTTTGAGATATATATGTGGGTTTGAATTCAGCATTTTGCAGTCAAAAATTGTTGTTGAACATGCTCGACAATCACTGTATTCACTGCAACGAGCAAATTATCAACGCCGGCGATGATCAGCCTTTATCCTCTTACGATTTCGTCTACCTTCCCATTGATTTTAAGTAATTTTCTTTCCTTTTTCACCGAATTTGCACATAGAGATAGAGTCCATACAAATTGATTGATTGTTTATTGAAAAATGCAGCAATATGTGTAATGTGGGATACGGATTTGTGAACATGACTTCCCCGGAAGCAACATGGAGGCCTTACAAGGCCTTCCATCATCAACATTGGGAAGTGTTCAACTCCAGAAAAATCTGTGAAGTAACTTATGCCAGAGTTCAGGTTTTAACTTTTATTTTCTCTTCCTATTGGATCAAAACCTATAACTTCGTATTGGGTATAATTTGTTTTATGAATGGATGAAAATAGGGATTGCAGGCGTTGAAAGAGCATTTCAGGAACTCAAAGTTCCCGTGCGAAACGGATCACTATCTTCCGGTAGTCTTTGAGCCGCCGCGAGACGGCAAACAGCTGACCGAACCTGTTCCTATAGCCGGCGAAAAGCAGCAGCAGCAGTTGATCAACAGCAGTACCTCACCGACACCCGACGACGACGAACATAGCGATAGTATCGACCAGAACTCTCGTAACAATAATAATCTGCTCGACAGAGGTGCAAATTTGTGTGGAGAAAATAATAATGCTGCCGCCATCGCCAATCATTTCAACAGCGCCAACCAAAGGGCAAACGGCTGCGAAACGAAAGAATCATTTGCTGCTTTGGCCTGAACAGTGGCTTTTTTCTTCTTTTTTGGGGGCGACTTTTGCTACTGGTTTGCATGGAGAGCCGTGGTGGAGGTTTGAATGAATGCAAATATAATACTATGAAGTTTTTTGATGCAACCAAGACAAATGTTCATTTTTACATTTTACAGCTGTTAGAAATGGCCGCACCCACCAATTGACCAATGGGGTTATTGTGGATCGCCTAATGCCTATAGCTGCCTCAGCTTCCCAACGCACCGCACCGCACCGCCAGCCTACGGCGCTTTTCCCTCTGCGATTCTGTTTCTCTTTTTGGTTAAACTGGGGCCGGCCACCATCACATCCATTTACTGCTCTCACCACCTCTTCCCTGTCCTTCGATCATCCTTTTCCATTACCCTTTGTCACATCGAACTTTATTTGAGGCTTAATTGACCAGGAAGCATTTAAACCATGCCCTTTTACTCAAGTATTTATATTACTTTTTTTACGAACAAGAACTCAAGTTTTTTTTTATAAAAATCTTATCTAAAGAACGAAAAATTTGATCTTAATGGATATTTAAGGGAGAGATAATAATATTAGCTGAGAGTTTTTAATTGCCTACACTAAATATTATTGACAGTTAAAAAAAACAGAACATTATTTTCCTATTAGAAAACTCATTGAAAATTGTTGATAAGCAAAATAGGAAGGTAGTAATTGAAAGTGTTCAGATGATTTATTCATGGTTATGGAGAGGGGAGAGAAAAGGAGTTCTCGTTCTCTTTTGCTGATTCTAATTTGAACAGAAAATATGGTCAATAGTTGTTATAGGGAGAGAGAAGAGAAGAGAAGAGAAGAGAAGAGAAGAAAAATGAGTTCTTATTCTCTTTCCGATTTTGTCTCACAGCTATATCAGTATGATGAAAGTATTAAGTTTATGCTTGGTAAAAGTTTATGCTTCGTAAAATGTGATGAATGCGATAGTATAATTTGAGGATAATTTTACAATAAATATTATGTATAGTTATGTACTATTAATTATGTGTACCATTATGTATTATCAATTATTTTAATTATTTTTAAAATTATAGTATGAAATTGTTATTATTCTTTTTTAAAATAAAATTTTAAAAATTATTTTTTATATTATATTTTAGATTTTTTCTGTTTTGATAAAATACACAAATGGCACCCGAACTTTAATAAATTACTTAATTTAGTAACCAAACTTTTAATTATTTCAATGCTATCATTAAACTTTTAGTTTTGTTCTAAATTGGTCACTGACACGTTAGCAACCGTTAAAAGAGTGATCTGGCAGTTAAATATTTTGTATAATAATACATTTAGTCCTCCACGTTTTTACATTCAAACAATTTTATCCTAAATCAAAAAAATAATAAATTTAACCCTCATTGTTTACACATTATTTCAGTTTAACCCTATTTTAATTAAAAATAATTTAACCATAAACACTTAAGTACTAAACTCAAACCTCAATCAACAACAACTCAATTTTATAGAAACAACAAATCTTGGCAAAACATAACTAGAGAAAAAAACCTGATCAAATCGAAACAAAATCCAGTATTAGTAGTAAAATAAAGGGGGAAATGTTAATAAGCAACAACAAATATAATTGCCTGGAACAATAGTTGATTGTCAGAGAAATGTCAAATATTAAGGCACTGAACATACTAAAGTATTCGAGCGGTAAAATTTGTGTATCGATATTCTTTTACGCTAAAAAACGTATTCTTTTTTCGTTTTGTTTAAAAAAATGTCTTCCATAAGATTTTGTAAAAACCGTATTTTATTCTAAAAGAAGAGTCGCTATTGGCCACTTAGGTAGGCTGGACACCATAAAGCCAGAGATTCAAAAACTTTGGGTTCGGGAGTCGGTTACGGATGGGGAAATATTAGCACCCCAGACCGCCCAAAATTGATACTTTAATAATTGCCGCTTTATTAATATTAGATTTTCTGGATTAAGGTGACGATTAAATTAAAATTTGGTTATAAGTGCGAGTAAATTTTAAAGGTCCCGTTATCCGAGAGTAAACGCCTAACCACCATCACTACGCCTAATACTGGCACCGTTTACGCTCGGATAAAAGGACACCGCATTGACAATTTATATTCAATTATGCAACCTTAAAAAGCAAAATAAATACAAAGCAATAAAAATATAAATAAATACTAATATAATAAGATACTAATCTAACCTAAATAAAATACTAATCCGAAACATACATACATAAATATTAATCTAACACATAAATAGAATCTAACATAAATAAAACATTAATCTAAAATACAAATAAATATCAATCTAACACATAAATAAAAACGAATCTAACATAAATAAAATATTAATCTAAAACATAAATAAATACTAATCTAAAACATACATACATAAATACTAATCTAACTCATAAATAAAACAAATCTAACATAGATAAAATACTAACATTCATAAATATTAATCTAACACATAAATAAAAAACAAATTTAGCATAAATAAAATATTAATATAAAACATAAATTTAAGACATAAATACTAATCTAAAACATAAATAAACATACAAACTAAAAAAGAGCACAATTTTAAATTAACTAATATTTCTTTAAATTATAAAAATTACAACACAAATAAAAGAGAAAGAAAATATAGCTAATTAGGAGCTCGAATGACGAACCCCGACTGAACCCCCACTGAGATCTACCACGACCTCTCCAAAAATATTAACTAGATCTGATCCAAAATAGGACCCCGATCGAATGTTGGATCGAACCAACTAGGGCCGAGGGCACTACCCCCTCCCACGAATTGGGTGCCAATTCATTTTCCAAATTGTTGGCAATTTTGGGCGTGATTCATGGCTGCCCCCATGCCTTGTATTTATAGGTAAATGGGTGGATTGGGGGTAAGACGTGGAGCACCCTACTCCATGCAATTTCTTTTTTTTTTAAATTAACTAATAATATATATATTTTCACCTTTTTACCTTTTATTTTTAATATTATTTTTTTGGTTTTTCATTAATTTTATATTAATAATACTACCATTAAAATAATACTAATAACACTAAAACCCGGTCAAAAATGAGTGATTACAGTTGCCCCTCTTTGCTTGTTCTTGTGAAACGAGGACAAAGCAAAGATCAAAAGCACTCATTTTTGACCTACTTCCTTGTCTTTGGCTTCGGAATCACGTGTTCTTCTGGAACTCTCCGCTCTTCCTTAGCTGAATCTTCAGGCTTGTAAGCTCTTCCTATATAGAACTTCGTCACCTTCCGATCTTGAAGCTATAGGCTCTTCCTACATAGAATCCTTCACTCTGAAGCCTCGAGTTATGAGTCCCTCCTATATAGAACTTTTCATTCTGAGACGGTAAAGCTTGGAGTCTTTCATATATAAAACTCTTCGCCTTCAACGCTGGTTTCTCCTATATAAAACCTTCTGTGTCACAGACGGATTCTTTCGACTGGAGTTCTTCCTATATAGAACTGTTAGTCTTCAAACCCTGGAGCCGCAAGTCCTTCCTATATAGAACTCTTAGCTTCTGAAATCTCAGGGTTATAGGTTCTTCCTATATAGAACCTTTCACTCTAAGACAGTAATGCTCGGAGCCCTTCCTATATAGGACTCTTCGCATTCAACACAGCGGGTTTTCCCTACATAAAACCTTTTGTGTCATGGGTGAATTCCTTTAGCTGAGAGTTCTTCCTATATAGAACTGCTAGTCTTCACCCTAGAGCCGCAAGCTCTTCCTATATAAAACTTTTAGCTTCTGAAGCCTCGGAGCGGCCTATTGTTTCTATATAGAACCTCTCACTGCGGGGACTTGAAAATACAGGCCCTTCCTATATAGAACCTTTATCTTCAAATTTTTCTTCTTTTCTTTTTTCTCTTTTTCCCTATTTTTCTGCTCTTTTTTCTTTTTCTCTCCTTTTCTTTTTTCTCTTTTTTTTCTATCTCATTTTCTTTCTCTCTCTTTTTTACAAGGCTGTTGATATCTTTGGACTTACGCTACTAAGGTTGCCGAAATCTTTCTTCAATTTGGGGATTCACGCCAAAAATGGCTACCGATCTTTCTTCAAATTTGGGGGCTCACGCCGAAAATGACCGTCAAACCTTCTTCAAATTTGGGGACTCACGCCGAAAATGGTCGCCAAACTTTCTTCAATTTTTGGGGCTCACGCCGAAGATGGCTGCCAAACTTTCTTCATATTTGGGGCTCACGCCGAAAATAGCTGCCAAACCTTCTTCAAATTTGAGGACTCACGCCGAAAATGGCCGCCAAACCTTCTTCAAATTTGGGGACTCACACTCACGCCGGAAATGGCCGCCAAACTTTCTTCAATTTTGGGGGCTCACGCCGAAAATGGCTGCCAAACTTTCTTCAAATTTGGGGACTCACGCAGAAAATAGCTGCCAAACCTTCTTCAAATTTGGGGACTCACGCTGAAAATGGCCGCCAAAACTTCTTCAAATTTGGGGACTCACGCCGAAAATGGCCGCCAAACCTTTTTCAAATTTGGGGACTCACGCCGAAAATGGCTGCCAAACTTTCTTCAAATTTGGGGACTCACGCCGAAAATGACCGCCAAACCTTCTTCAAATTTTAGGGACTTACGCCGAAAATGGCTGCCAAACCTTCCTTTAAATTTGGGGACTCACGCCGAAAGTGGCTGCCAAAACTTCTTCAAATTTGGGGACTCACGCCGAAAATGGCTGCCAAACCTTCTTCAAATTTGGGGACTCACGCCGAAAATGGCTGCCAAACCTTCTTCAAATTTGGGGACTCACGCCGAAAATGGCTGCCAAACCTTTCTTTAAATTTGGGGACTCACACCGAAAGTGGCTGCCAAAACTTTCTTTAAATTTGGGGACTCACACCGAAAATGGCTGCCAAACCTTCTTTAAATTTGGGGACTCGCGCTGAAAATGGCTGCCAAAACTTTCTTTAAATTTGGGGACTCACGCCAAAAATGGCTGCCAAACTTTCTTTCTTTAATGAAATCCTCTTTGATAATTCTTCAAGTACCTGTCCAAAACAAGCAAAAATTGACATGCCCCTATATATATGATGCATGCAATGTAATGCTTTCTTTCTCTTCTTTTTTCTCTTTTCTCTCTTCTTATTTTTTTTTTCTTTTTTTCTTTTTTTTTTCTCTTTTTTCCTTCAATTTCTTCTTATTTTTTCTTTTTCATTTTTTTTCTTCTCCCTCTCTTTCTTTCTCTCTTTTTCTTTCAGTCCTTTTTTGTTCTAAAGTCTTACACCCTGAAAGGTCGTTCCTCAGATTTCTTCATCTCTTTACTTCTTCACCGTATGCTCTTAAATCTACATTTGAACATGCTTTTAAACCTTTTGTGCGGAAGGCTTTCTTGTCTTCAGGGTTATCACCCGTCTTCATAAATGATCCTCTGGTTCTTATATTATTCTTATAAGAACCCTTGTCATCTTCTTCGCTTGGCGTTGCCACATTCAACCATGGGCTCCACTGCTTTGAATTTTCTGACCCATCATACAGAGCCTTGATCTATTTCTAGTCACCAAGGTGAGCCAAAATGCTTCCATCCCCTGAGCTCATCCTTGATCTTCTCGTAGCACTTCGACGGGAACTAACTCTCGGTCCCTATGCTTTAAACCTCATCATCATTCATTTTTAAAGTAATGCAAAAGGCAATTTACTTGTGTATATTTCAAAAAAATAATGATTGTTTGAAAAGATAACAGTCGTTTTGAAAATCACAACTTGGAGGGGATACCAAACATTTTGAAAACATTGTTTGGGACAAATGGTAAATATCCTCTTTTTTTTAAGGACCAAACATTTTTTTAAAAGTTAATGTTTTGAGAATGGTAAACAAAATTCAAAGTATATTGCCAAACATTTTTAAAAACTAATGTTTGGGGGAAATGGTAAACATCAAAACTTTGGGAGAAAATGTCAAACCTTTTAAAACATGTTTGCCCCCGAAATATCAAACACCATAGCGCATCTACTTTAAGTTGCCAGAGATCAACTCTAATGAAGCGCATATTTAGAAGATCTTGACCATTGTGGAGATATATTCCAATGTATAGTTTCTTCTGGTCTAATATGCTTTTGAGAGGAACAACCCTACCTAGTTTCTACCCCGTTTAAGGTGGCTCTCTTAATCTCACTATCTCACCATGCCCCATCCTTCCCTCATTTGGGTGTCGATCAAGCACTTCAAAGTTTGACGTTTCTTGAAGCAAAGTTAACCCTTATAGGCGGAATGAAATCTGAAGACATTCTCATTCAACTTGGATATCTATGGATGGTCTTTGGGGGCTTGTAATGTAGGCATTTGGTTTATGGTTAAGTGAAATATTATTTCTGTACTTGTGTAACTTGGATATGCCCATTATTCCTTCCCTTTTTTGGATCACTCTAGACTGCCTGTTTTCGGGTTTTCACCCTAGAGTTTATTTTTTTCTTTTTTACTGTAGGCTGCCTTGCATTATGGCTATGTACTGATGTTGGTTTTCTGTTCAATAATGTTTGATCCTCCAAAACTCCTCGAAACTGAGATTTCTTGAATGAAGGACTACGAATACATTTTTGGGAATTCTTGTGATTGGCATGCCCAGATGAAATGTTATTCTTTCTTTCTTCTTTTATCTTCTTTTTCTTTTCTTTTTTTTTCACTTTTTCTCTTGGATCGCTCTAGACTGCCCATTTTTGGGTTTTCACCCTAGAGGTCACTTCCTTCTTCTGTACCTTCAGATTAGTGTATTTTGGTTGGATATTGATGCCAACATGCTCATACAGACTACTCTTTTTCTTCATTTTCAGGATCACTCTAGATTGCCCATTTTTGGGTTTTCACCCTAGAGGTCATTTTCTTTTTCGAAATTGGCAATCTTCGGGCTGACTTGTCTTGACTTGGCTTCAATTCGAGCTTCTATACTAATTTTCAAAACTGATATTTACTTGAAATGTGGATTCCTTGTGTCTCTTGCTCATAGTTGAAGTCTCGTTCTTGTATTGTTTGATCTGTGTGTGAAGCATATACAATATTCTTTTTCTTTTTTCCCTTTTTCTTTTCTTTTTTTTTTCTCTTTTTCTTCTCTCTCTCTTTCTTCTTTTTTTTTAATTTCATTTTTTCTTTTCTTTTTTTTCTTCTCTTTTTTTGTTTTGTTTTGTTTTCTTTTTCTTTTTTGTTTTAGACTGTCCATTTTGGGTTTTTTAGCCTTGAATCTCTTTCTTCTTATTCGAGTCTATAAATGTATCCTCGAATCAACACGTATCTATAATGGGTATTGATGATATCTTCTGCTCGAAGTTACTTGCCTCTCTGCAGCTCTTCTGATATTTACTCGATCTGGATTGCTTCGGCCTTCTGATTACCATTTATCTTCTTTTCTTTGGTTTTTCGTTTGGACATATCCTTGTTTTAAAAAACTTTCTTCTGATGATTTTCTGATCTTCGTATCCAATCTGTCTGGACTCATCTCTGTCTTCTGGTAAAGTAAAAGAATATCATTCATTGTCAAATTCACAGATGTCCTGAGAATGCCTTCAGGGGGTAGAGGTTTAGGGTCAACTTTCGTTTCAAGGATCTTAAACGACAAGTGCATGAGAAGATAAATTCTTAAAATGGGAACTGCCCATTGTCTAAACACTCGCTTTGTTCCTCTGTTGGCCTAAGTAAACTAGCAGATACTCACATTTACAGTATCCCCACAACATTCAATCTCTTCTAAATATATGCAACCTAGAGTTGATCTTTGGATCTGAAGCAAATGTACTATTGCATTCAAAATTCGAGGACCTTGTATAGAAATGATATATACATATGTCCATTCAAAAATGCGTGTATATGCATATGGGAGAACAAAAACTACCCCATAAAAATAAAATGTTTAAAGAATCAACAATGTAAAAATGTTTTCTAAATGGAAATGTGATTTTTAATTCTAAAAAAATATCTGTTTGAGAGTTTTTTTCTATTCTTTTTTTCTTTTTTCAAAGCATTGAGCATTTCTTTGTGAACTAATGGGAAAACCATATGGACCTCCAGACTACACCTCGAGTACTAACTCATTCCAGTCCTTTGTAGTGTAGGCTTGCCTCTTCTCTTATTTTTCTATCGCTGGATCAACTCTCTCGTCATGACTCCCTCATTGACCAACTTCTTGATTTTTTCTATTAACGTCCCCAAATTTCTTAGTGTCATGCCCCGACGTCTCAATGTGGAACTCACATATACTGTATGGATCAAAACAGTGAGCATATGAGCTTGGCGTAATCTTTATCAGCCTTAAGGTAAGGTACTAACCCTTAACCAGATGAGGCCATATGCCCGAGATGGAATAATTCGAATATCTCTAAATATGTACTTGTTCGAGGAATTTTTCTTAGTGATTCGGGGGAATCTGCCTGTCTTCTTCTCTTACGAACACGAGAACCTTTGAAAGTGGTACCTGTTTATCTCTTTCTTTCCTTCTGCTCCTAGGCATGTCTGGTCTTTTAAACTTAGGTCCCGGAGTGTATGTTTGATTCTCTCTCCGACTGTCATGAAGTCCTCAAAGTTGGCATTCATTTTCCCGAGCACCTTATCAAAAAAGAAATAAGAAAGGTGGCATGTAAGTCACTTTCCTCTTCATCTACGGGAGGCTGCACCTGGGTCGCTAAACACAGACACCTCAAAGCACATTCCTTGAAGCTTTATCAGGTTTCATCTTCATACCCTGGAGATACTGACGACTCGGTGCTAGGTCCAAAGCATATCATATCACGGTAGGTCCTGCTAGACTGTCGGGGAAGTAGTGGATCGACAATTTTTCAATGCAGCCCTCTATCTTTTTTGCAGAATATGGTCACGTGAATCTTGGGGCATCTTGTTCCGTTATCATGCGCAAATCTGGAGTCTTTGGAATCCAGGGGAACGACCAAATCAGAGTTCAAACAAAGCTTTCTTGCATCAAAGGCATCAAACTTCTTTTTTTCTTTCTCTTTTTCTCTCGAGCCCATATTTTAACTGCTCGAATCTTGATTTTTGAGTGTCTTCGATTCTTTTATCCATGATAAAACCCTAATTGGTCTTTGAATTACTCCTCATAAAATTTATGCAAGGTAATAATAATGCAAGGTAATGATAATATCATGTAAAACATGCTAGGATCGTGGAAAGCAATGCAATGCAATCCTAAAATATAAACATGAATGCAATAAGCTATTGATTCCAAAAGTGATCCCCATAGAACGACGTTCATTGAGGCCAAAAGGTTTCATTATATCAGATATTAGATATTTACAGTTACTGATAAGCTTCAGTGTCTACTTTCTTAACTTCATCCAGTAGTCCAGTCAGCTTGCATTCTGTAGTCCAACACTTGGTCCATGTTCTGACTAAGCCTGCCACCTTGTTGAGCCGTCTTACCTGCTCGAGTAATATCGATCTTCAGGTCTTCATCTATCCCCTGCTTAGTCTTTCGCAGCTTGGAAGTTGTCCTACTTACTTTCAAACTGAAGAGTGTTGGATTGTCATTGCTCTGTCGTAAACTTGTTCCCAAAAATCTTGTTAATGGCTAAGTTATTCTATAGCTCATCTCTGGAGACTGTCGTACCTATTCCCAATTTCCTCAAACTTATCTGATAACAGCCTAACTTGATTCTTGCTTGACTAGTTTCTCTTCTTTCAATATTCTGAGTCATCCTTCAACTGAACAACACGTTTCATTTACTCTTTAAAGGTGACCCAATCTGATATTCTTAAACACTCAGTAGAGCTTCGGGTGATCATTCTGAAAATTCAATTTTATCAAACTTATCTCTCTCTTATCTGGGATGGCTGAACTCGAAAGAATATACTTCTCCTGGGATGCCCTTATCTCCGATCTTCAAATTTAACTCGCTTGAGTGACCCACTTCGGCATTACTTGAACTTTGTCCTGGATATCGATTCTTCCTCGACTTTGCCCCTCGGGTGATTGTTAGCTTACTATAGAATTGGGGAAATCCGTCTTTGAAACCCAAAATTCTCATCGTGATAAGATCTTGAGCTTGTTCCTCAGGGCCCCACAATCCTCAATACTGTGACCCAAACTTCCTAAACGATGTCGTAATCTTTCGGATAAGACTGTCTCTTCGCTAGAGACTTTACCGAGGTAATAAAACTCTTCACGATAAACATTAGTAGTAGTTCGGTGTACCTCACAGGAATCGAGATGTACTTTTCATTACTTGCTTCTCGGGTTTCTTTTGGACCAAGCTCTACTTTTTTGAATGCCCAACTCAGACATGCCTTCTGCCTGTTTACTGATGCGGATCACAAAAGGGTTCAATTTGTCGTATTTAGCTGGCTTAGAGGTAGAATTCTGAATATCCCGCTTTCTATTCTGATCCTTAATGGGTTCTTCTTTCGATTCGATAGATCACTTACCTTTCGCCAGAGTATTCATCTGATTCATCACTTCTTCCCTCTGCTTCTTTCAACTCTTGCACTTTACTTTGCTCATTACCAGTACCGTGTCTCCTTACCGTGTTTGACATGAAGTCTTCAGATGGTTCCTCTTCTATTGTCTTTGATCTTACTCTAGGACAAAACCCTGGATCCGTGCCCTCTAATATCTGACCAGACAACCCTTTACCAATTATGAATGATTTTTGAGATTTGAGGAACCACTTCGGGAATCAATACCCTATAAATGCAAGAATGCATGCAAATGGGACGTTGATTCTCGAACAGTCTTTAAAAAACTTTCAATAGAGAAAATGTCTATTTGCCAGAACTTAATAATGAATTACATGTAACAATTGGATTTATTATGGAGACCTTGACTTCGGAAAGCAAAACCTGTGCTACACGTCTCGACGTCATCTTCAGGATGATGGATGACCTCGTATTCTCCTCTTATTCTATTCCATGGACTCGTGATGTCATGATCTTTATTTTTGTGGCTTCTGAAAAAGACATCAACAAGTGCATGCATAATGCAGACAAGATCTTTTCTTCTGTAGATCTGGGTGCAAACAAATAATACGTCTAAACAGGGATAGATTCTATCGGTCCTAGGGGAGTACTTTAAAAATTTTAGGGTTTAAATTAATTTTCTCAAAGATCATTTGGTTTAAAAATTCCCCCTTTTTATTATAAAAAAGTTTTAACTTACTTAAAAAATGAAACTTTTAGGTTTCTTTTTTTACTATTATTATTCTAAAAGTTTTATGAGGGAAAAAGATTCAAAGCAAAATAATAATATTTTCATTTTTTTAAATGAGTTAAATTAAAATCTTTGAGATTTTCACAAAATGGTCAAATGTGAAGATTTAAAATTGGGGTTCTGCGGCCCTGACTGAATCTTCTGCATCGCACGTGCCTTACTATCGTACCGTCTTCTTTCTTGATTGGTCTTTGCTCGGCCTAACTTGATACTATAATATTATCGTTCCCGGAAAAGCAGACTTTTTCTATTTTGAAAGCCTTTTAATGAACTATTCTTGAATCAACACCATGTCATGATATGCAACATGAATGCAAATAAAGGCGTTGATTCCGTTGGTAATCACCATTTCGAACGACTTTCATGGTAATTAAAGGGTCTAGATTACAAAAAGGTCCATATTACAAAATGAGTCCTTATTACAAAAAGAGTCCCTATTACAAAAAGTCTTAATTACAAAACAAAGTTCTACACATAAGCCCTAGCTCTACCTCCTAACCCCTCGACAGCTCTGAGCAACTTGATAAACCTTGGTGCTTCTTCCATGTCCGGGGTTACGAAAGGTCGGAGAGTCGCGGCTTCGGTAGCTAAGTCATTCACACACCTTGTAGCTCGTTGTATGTCCACCATTAGGGTTTCGTGTGTATACTTTGGCACTACACGCTTGCTCGACAAATTGTTACCTCAGATCTGTTGATTAATCTCTGACCGATGTCGCACGACTAGATCGATACCGTCCTTCCTAAGACACATTTTTTCCATGATAAAAGATTTTCTAATCGGGCAAACCACTTGAATCAACGCCTCTATGTAATGTGGATGCAATGATAATGCAACAAAAGTATGTGTAAAATAAAAATAAAACACAAAAAGAAATGAGTGAGTACCAGATAAAAATAATAAATACATAAATAAAAGATAAATTAAATAAGGTAAACAAACAAAACAACCCTATTTATCCCGTCTAAAACACCTAAGGTTATCCACATGGCTATAAAGGGGTGGGTTTCTATATATTCTCTACATGCAGTCTTGGTTCTAGGAGGTACCTGAACTGTCCTTGATGTCCTCTACTAAGAGTAGCAAGGCCCCCGATCATCACCCATTATAGGCTCCTTTCAACCGGGTTCAATTCAGGGGGACCCATTCGCTTATGCCTGCACGAAGGAACGATATCCTTACGAAAGCATAAGGTACTCGAGCCCCGAAGGTACTTGCTAGGCCTACATAGGAGAATGATATCTCCACGAAAGCATTAGCGTTTTCCCCCCACTTAAAAAATAGGTTTATATGCCAAATTTTAAATGCGTTAAAATAAACGCGCAATTACAACCGAATATTAATTTAATAGTCACTTTAATCCGGAACTTCTAATATTATTAAAGCGGTAATTATTTGAAAAAGCTTGACTCTCTTTATTTTGTTAAAAAACAAAAAATATCCCCAGCGGAGTCGCCATCTATATCGATATTCTTTTACGCTAAAAAACGTATTCTTTCTTTCGTTTTGTTTAAAAAATGTCTTCCGTGAGATTTTGTAAAAACCGTATTTTATTCTAAAAGAGGAGTCGCCACCGACTACTTAGGTAGGCCGGACATCATAAAACCAGAGATTCAAAAACTTTGGGTTCGGGAGTCGGTTATGGATGGTGAAGGATTAGCACCCCCACACCGCCCAAAATTGGTACTTTAATAATTACCGCTTTATTAATATTAGATTTTTCGGATTAAGGTGACGATTAAATTAAAATTTGGTTATAAGTGCGAGTAAATTTTAAAGGCCCCGTTATCCGAGAGTAAATGCCCAACCACCATCACTACGCCTGATACTGGCCCCGTTTACGCTCGGATAAAAGGACACCGCATTGACAATTTATATTCCATTATGCAACCTTAAAAAGCAAAATAAATACAAAGCGATAAAATATAAATAAATACTAATATAATAAGATACTAATCTAACCTAAATAAAATACTAATCCGAAACATACATACATAAATATTAATCTAACACATAAATAGAATCTAACATTAATAAAACATTAATCTAAAACACAAATAAATATTAATCTAACACATAAATAAAAACGAATCTAACATAAATAAAATATTAATCTAAAACATAAATAAATACTAATCTAAAACATACATACATATACTAATCTAACTCATAAATAAAACAAATCTAACATAAATAAAATGCTAACATTCATAAATATTAATCTAACACATAAATAAAAAACAAATTTAACATAAATAAAATATTAATATAAAACATAAATTTAAGACATAAATACTAATCTAAAACATAAATAAACATACAAACTAAAAAAGAGCACAATTTTAAATTAACTAATATTTCATTAAATTATAAAAATTACAACACAAATAAAAGGGAAAGAAAATATACCTAATTAGGAGCTCGAATGACGAACTCCGACTGAACCCCCACTGAGATCTACCACGACCTCTCTAAAAATATTAACTAGATCAGATCCAAAATAAGACCCCGATCGAATGTTGGATCGAACCAACTATGGCCGAGGGCATTGCCCCCAACCCCGGCCAGCCTTGAGGCCAACCATGGCTCCCACGAATTGGGTGCCAATTCATTTGCCAAATTGTTGGCAATTTTGGACGTGATTCATGGCTGCCCC
Source organism: Hibiscus mutabilis (assembly GCA_019671005.1). Taxonomy (NCBI): domain Eukaryota; kingdom Viridiplantae; phylum Streptophyta; class Magnoliopsida; order Malvales; family Malvaceae; genus Hibiscus; species Hibiscus mutabilis. The sequence continues at coordinate 23,083,801 of CM033744.1, read as the reverse complement.
CATGCCTTATATTTATAGGCGAAGGGGTGAATTGGGGGTAAGACGTGGAGCACCCTGCTCCAAGCAATTTATTTTTTTTATTTTTTTAAATTAACTAATAATATATATTTTTTTACCTTTTTTATATTTTATTTTTATTATTATTTTTTAATTTTTTATTAATTTTATATTAATAATACTATCATTAAAATAATATTAAAAAAATGAGGGATTACAATTTGTACTTTGATTCAGAGCTAAATTGTATTATCAAAACCCCATTCATTACAACAGACGGTGTCAAGGAATGAAAATGAGTAAGGACCTGGACAAATACTAAGCGTCTTCCTCAATGAGAACTCTAAGCCTCCTTTATCGTCTTCATCCTTCCAGTATCTCAGCTTCCCCCTCTCAATTTTTTAGTTCTCAAGCCTCGGTAAAGTCCTGCTCGTCTGTGGCCTCGAAGGTGTGGAGATCCATTTTTGAAGGGCAGCGTCGTTCTTTTCGTATGTTTGGTCTGAGGAATGATGAGAGAAAACAAGGGGCTGTGGGGTGGAGGCTGGGCCTCAAAGACCAACGGCGTGTTTTGGAGCTTCACGTTTTTAAGGTTCTCAACCAGGGTCCAAGCTTCGGGAGAGAGACGAGACTTTTTTGTGGAGGTTTCTCACGATTCGTTGTTAGGGTGGAAAAACTTTTGGGTGGTTATTGTGGTGTTTATCCGTTCGTTGGCATGACAAAGGTGATCTGCCGGAAAAAGTTTGATTCTTCAGGAACGTTGGATAAGGGGAGGGAAGCCATTTCGAATAGGACAGTAAAGTTCTTGTCGACTAGTGTTTTTTCTCCTTGGCTTTTCTCTCCAAATAGATCAGTTGGAGCTTTGAACATTGCAGCGGTCGACCTAAAAATCTCTGCAACGTTATCTGTCGGGGAAATCACAACCATCGCTGAGAAAAAGATTTTCCGATTGTTTCACGGGAGACTGTACGGGCTTAAGGGCTTTGTTGTCTTTGCCTTTGAAACTCAAATCTTGCATGCTGCTCACGTCCGAATTTCTTGAGATCTTGCCCTCCTTTTTGGTTTTTGCTAACCTGTCATCGTTTTCTCCGAGGACTTGTGTGAATCTTTTTGCTGGCAGTCCTTGTTACTTGTAGAGCATCCTCACTTGGACAAGATTTGTTTTTGGTTTAGTCTTGGGGGGTTAGTGGTTTTGGGCCACGTGCTGGAATGGGTTTGCATGCTTTTAGCTAGGATGAGCAGAGGTGGCCTTTATTTTTGGATCGGTTTGGATGGGTTTATAGGCGCTATTTCAAATGAGTGGAACGATGCTTTCAATGCTACCGTGTTGGCGGATAACCTGTCGAAAGGTTGTCCGCATCAACCATGATAGCTTATTGCCCTGCTATCATCGAGGTATGGAAGGATCGACCCATAGTATTGAGGGCTTTTCCTTCCCCTAGGATCATTCGTTCTACCCAGATCACGTGTGATCCAAGGTTTTGGTTTTGCTTCACTGTAAATTGTTATGGCTGTGTTATTGGCTTTAATCCACTTAAGAACTGTGGTATGTATGCTTTTGTAGTTGCTTATTGCCTCCTCAAGTCTGGTGTGTCTCTAACATGGTCTATGATGACAAGATCCTCTCCCTGGAGCTCTCGCATAAATGTAGTTTGAGTTTTTGTTATAGATCCTTGTGTAGGTTTTGTTGTTCTCCCTTGTTTGCTGTTCCCGTGCCTTTATGGCCTAGGTTTTTCTCGATGTGTTTTGTTGCTTTGGTTTTCGGATGTCCTTCCCACGCCTCTGACCGTTTTGTTGTGCCCTATGTGGACTTATGCATGGACTAGTTGCATGGTTTGTTTGGAGCCATCGTGACTCTTCTTTTACTGTTTGAATGAAGCTTCCTTTATTAATAATAAAAAAAAGATCGTATTATCAAAACGTACAATATCATGAATAGGAAGAAAAGTAATCTTCTAATGAAATATTACTGAAAGAAAGATTATCAAATAAAGCAACCAAAATTGGGAACGAAATTTAAAATTATATATAATAGTATATATATAGACAGATAAGTAGATAGATATATATATGGAGAGAAAATAATGATGTCAAAATATAAACAAAAACGTAAGGAGGTAAACAAGAAGGAAAAGTTCAAATTCAAAGGTTAATATAGTTCCAATTCGTGGTTTAGGACATATCATCCACCACTGATCCGGGCCATGGAAGCATCTTTAATAATTTACAACACACATTTTTTCCTCGATTGATCAAACCAAAATTTGTGGTTTTGGCTTGAAGTTTATGGTTTTAGTTTTAGAGTTTAGGGTTTTAGTTTTAGAGTTTATGAGCTTATGATTTATGGTGTAGTGTTTTGGTTTTTAGGGTTTAGGCTTAAAATAATTTTAATTAAAATAGGGTCAAATTGAAATAATGTGTAACACCCAGAAAACCGGTCTAGTCAAAATAAGGTTTTCGATGATCGAAAAATTTTGACGAACAATGAAATTATTGAATCATAGAATATTGAGTCAAAATTTATTGAATCATTGCTAAGTATTGGGACTAAATCGTAAAGACTGGAAATATGTAGTTATTGGTTAAAATTTAGAAATGAAGCATAAAATGACATAGATTTAAGTCATGGCTAAATGCAAGGACTAGGGGTGTAATTAGACCACCTAGTGACTAAATTGAAATGAATAAAAGTATGAGTAGTGACTAAATTGGAAAGACTCAAAGTTAATGTGCCATTGTATAAAAGTTAAGAAATACAAGAACCTAAAGTGTAATTTGACCATAACCTTTCTTTATAAGAAGGAAAGGTTCTTGGAGGACTAAAAGCTTAATTTACCTATTGTCATAAAAAGGTGTAGATGGCATGTAGGAAAGATGAAAAGAAAAGAAATGATGATGTTTTGTTTATTAATTAAATATATGGAAATTGTAAATGGGCTATAAGCCTTAAGATTTCCCCGGTTGATAATAAGAAAGAAAGAAAGAAAGAAAGCAAGTAGTCTTCATCTTCTTCAAACCTTTGAACAAGCAAGCACCTCCCATGTATAAGCACACACCTCCATTGATGGAGTTTTGAAAGTTTAGAATTTTCATTGAATCCTTATTCCTCCTTCACTCTAACCTTGTTCAAGGTAAGTCTATGATATAAAATCTCACCCTTGCCTTCAAGAAACATTAAAATTCTTGTATTGATCCCATATGATTAAATATGGAAATTATTGATCCCATGTCATTGACTTTGTTTCGAAAACAAGGTAAAAGTGGAGATTTATCTATCTCTTCAAAGAAACCCAAGCCAAGGAATAAAAAAATCCACATACGTGACCATCCATAGCTTTGGAAAGTTTGGTGAGTGTAGTTCATGGTTTGGATGGCTAGGTGTCATCCTTATCATATTGTTTTCCATAGTTTATTGTATGGTTATCATGGAATTGTTCATTGGCTCACATAGAGCATTTGGTGGCAGCATTCATAGCATTGGAAAACATTGTAAAGTCCTTTTGTGTTGCCTTGCATCATGTTGCATTCGCAAGTTTATTGTATTGGTAAGTTCATTGCATTGGCATGTTCATTGCATTGGCAAGTTCATAGCACTGACAAGATCATTGCATCGATGAAAATATTGTATTGATAAGATTATTATATTGACAAAGATATTGTATTGACAAGGACTATTAGAGCTAAGGCTCAACTCTCTTACAAGATTTCCTTGTTATTGCTAAATCATAAGACATGTAAGTTGCCTAGCAATGGAAGCCCTTGGACACTTGGCATGGTATATGGTATATTGGGACTACGGTCCATGAGTTACGGCTCAAGGGTAATGATCCTATATTGTATTGGCGATGGTGGAGGTTAATGGGAGATGATGGATGATGGAGTAAGAAGCATTGATTCATCACAAGCCATTGCTTTGTGCTTTGAGCTTGTTTAAACACGGACCAATGCTACCTATGTCCAAACATGATCCAAGGCGAACAATATTAAAAGACAAGTAAAACTATTGGTAAGACTATTATATGAACAAGCAAGAACAAGACATGGAAATAAACTCACGACATTAAGCATTGTTCATGTATTGGCATACATTCATTGGGGGCCACTATAACCATTGATTGCATTGCTCTCATGAAGTCTATTGTTATTGCCATCATGATATTATTGGGTCACTACCTCACTAGGCAAAGTATGCCTAATGCATTTATTTCCATGCATATTTCAGGTGTAGGGACTCCTAAAGGATCAATCGTGGTTGGAGGTTGCAAGTCACACTCTCAAGCCTATTGTAAAGTCTCTTTCCTTATAACTTCTAGAATGGTGGCATTTGGCATGAATGCATATTGAACACCTTATGTCATTGTCATATGTGTTCTGTGAGCTTCAAGTATGGTATGTTTTGATATGAGTAAAATATACACTTGTTAATTACATGGATTTAATAGATGGGAGAAAGGACATTATGATCATGATTATGTCTATGGTATAATGTTTACACTTGCTTAATCATGGATGTATGGAAATGCTATTGAATAAATGAATTCTGTAAATAAATTGACTATTACAGTGCATAATCTTCGCATATGACTTAAGGCATGGTTAATGAAATAAGCATGAGTCTTGTTGATATTTGACTAAGTTTTAATATGGATATATATGATAAGGAAGTCTAAGGGCTAAGTAAAATATGATCTTGGTATACAATGACACTGTTGGTCAAGGTAAGAGATGCATAAATGGTGGAATTGACTTCAAGCATGACAAACAAAGTAAATGGATTTAGTTTATTGCGTGGGCAGGCTCTATATTGAGGTTTTCATGTTTATAGGTTGCTTGTAAAACTTCAGAATCATTGGACATTGATAAGGTATTGAAATTGAATAAAAACCAGGTAAAATCTGTCATTACAAACACAAACGTACCAATACGGGTGATGGCGTATCAGTACATGTGAACGAATATGGCCATTTAGTACATATGGTACCGGTACGAGTTTTTGAATTTGGAATTTATAAATTCAACGGGGTACCGATACGAGTGAAGCCTGTACCGATTCCCCCTTTATGCTGAGATCCTGTACCGGTATAAGTAAGAAAACATCGGCATGGGTAAATTTTTCTGGAATTCATGCATTGGATAGGGTACCGATACGGGGTAAGCTCGTACCGATCCCCAACATCGTGTGACATCGTATCGGTACAGCTTGGTTTGTACTGATCCCATGTCGAATACTGGAATTAAAATATTTTAAGGGCATACCGGTTCAACCTATCGAGTACTTGTACCGATACAGGTAATTCGATTATTGATTAAAAATAAGTTTCAAAGTTTATAGTTTAGTCACTAGTATTGATAAGGCAAATTAGGCTATTGATTAAGGTCCAAGCGGCATGAAATTGGACATGTATGATGAATGATCATTGAATCTCATAGGGGTGCATTGATTTACAAGAAGGGCTGGTAAATTGTAGATTTTACATTTTGGTATTTAAAGTATGATAAAGTCAAATTGAACACGCTAATATCATCCCATTTACATGGAATTTGACCCTTGGATTATTATTGCTATGAATAATATGTTAGTACTTTCAATAGTTTCAAAAGTAATAAAATCTTTGATTTATGGATTAATCCCTGAACTTCAAGAATATTGCAATTAGGTCCCTCCGTTGATGTGGCATACTATGAAATGAACCCTTTGCATTAATAACCACGTAGTAATATTATGGATATAGTTATACTATATTGTCTCATTAGAAATAAGAAGGAAATTTTGAAGTTTTTACCAGTCAATCATTGCTATTGTTCATCTTTAACATCTCCAAACCCGGTTTTTTACCAGACCGGGAAAATGGTGTTACATAATGATGGTTAAATTTATTATTTTTTATAATTAGGACAAAATTTTTTGAATGTGCAAACATGGAGGACTAAATGTGTTATTATACAAAAGGACTAAATGTGTTATTATACAAAACTTTTTAACTGCCACATCACCTTTTAACTATTGTTAACGAGTCAGTGACCGATTTGGAGCAAAACTAAAAGTTTAATGGCAATATGGAGGCAATTGAAAGTTTGATTACCAAATTGAATAATTTACCAAATTTCAGTTACCATTTGTGTTCTTCAAAAAAAAATCTAAAAAAAATAATATAAAATTTGTTTTTTTAATTTTATTCTAAAAAGGGACAATAACAACCCCTATGATTTTAAAAGTAATTAAAATAGTTAATGGTACATAGCGGTACATATGATTAATGGTACATAACGATACATAGCATTTAGTAGAATTATTCAAAATTCGATTATCAATTAATAAAATAAACTGACTAGTCGGATATACTTAATAGTTATCTTATCAAAAAGGCTTAAATGAAAAATAAGTGCCTAAAGTATGTTATTTTTGAACTTTAGGTGCCTAAAGTATTTTTTGTAAAAATATGTGCCTAAAGTTTCAAAAGTTATAATTTTAGGTGCCCGGCTGTTAACTACCGTTAAAAAAATCGTTAACCAATACAAAATTGACACGTGTCATTATTATAATTATTATTTTAAATTATTATTTTTTAATAATTTTAAATTTTACAAAAAAAGTCTTGAAATTCTAAAACTTTCTAATATAGTCTCCAAATCCCCAAATCCTCACGGCTGTCACCGCCGGCCCCACCCTTTCGGTCGCCAGACCCAGCCGACCATTTCTCCTCACTCAACGTCGCCAGAAATCGGCAAACGATGTGCCAACTGAACATTGAACGTCAAACGTGAAATAACTGTTCGATTGACACACTGTTCGGTGGTTTTCGGCGACGGCGAGTTGGGAGAAATGGCCGGCTGGGTCCAGTGACCGAACGAGTGTGGTCAGAGACGACGGACGATGGAGGCAACGGTGATGATTTGGGGATTTAGGATTTAGGGAATTTTAGGGATTTAAGGACTGATTTGAACATTTTTGTAAATTTCGGGATTTTTAAAAAAAATTAAATTTTAAAGTTTTTTAAAAAATAATTAAAAAATCAATATTCATGCCATGTGTCGTGTTTTAAATGGATAAAAGTTTTTTAACAGTCGGGCACCTAAAATTATAACTTTTGAAGTTTTAGGCACCTATTTTTATAAAAGAATACTTTAAACACCTAAAATTCAAAAATAATATACTTTGAACTCTTATTTTTTATTTAAGCCTATAAAAAATGACGTAGATTTTTAATAAAGTTGATTGTGAGTATTTAGAAAATTATCTAAATTATAAATACACGCAAAATAATATTGTACGGAGAAAGTGTTGCAAAGAACTTGATGACAAAGTGAAAATTGATATAACACTTCCTCTGCTTTAGAAAATATACTAGAGACGCATGTTCCATAAAAAAATGGTCTCACTTATTAGTCTTAGAAGATTATGTCATCTCTGAAGGTAAATCTTTTTAAAAGTACAATATATTTTATTGTTATTCTCAATGTTCATCGAATCGTAATTACCATTGTCCTAAAGTTTGGGATTATAGTACGATAAAGCCGGAAATATTGAAGCTAAGGCTTGGTTCGATTAACTTCTCAAACCGCGGTTTAGGTCTAAACGCGTTTGAGATCAAATCAAGTTATTATCTATTCAAGTTCCTCTTATTAGTCGTTGAAATCTTAAACTTATGTCTAAGCCGGATTCGAACCAAAGTAAACAACTTAAGCTCCACTGTTCATGTTTGTCTAACTTAACTCTATCTATATTAAGTCATAGATCAATAATTAAAAGGCGTCTATCTCGATAGCTCTTATAATAATTATGCATGAAGAACGATGAACAAAATAGATAAGGAAAAGTGCTATAACAGTCGAAAATAATTAAAACATAGAATCCTAAAACAATAAAACCCAACAAAAACTATTTAACTCATGTATAAGCAAATAACAAACATCAAAGTAAAATAATAAATCATGACAGTCAAATAAAGCAACAAGGAAAATAATCAAAGTGTCCTAAGAATCCCCATTGTGTCAGCGAATCGATGTTGCAATGCTCCAAACTCCTTATGCCTCTCTCGATAACTTTCTTCGCTTGGAGACTCCTCTTGACCTTCGAAGATGGTGGTTTTCTGCCACAGAAGACAAAGGGATTGTTTCTCGAATAATGCTTATTTTCTGCATGTTTTTGCGTTAGGTGTAGCATCATCTTCTTGTGATATTCCCTTGACTTTCATAATAAGTAGAAATCCTACGATTTTCTACTTTTGGTTCATTAAATGCTAATAAAAGAATGTCTTATCACATGCTTTTAATAAAGTGTTATGTGATTAATTAAAGAGGATCTTTGATTTCAACATCATTAATGGCTTAATAAAAGAGAAGGGACCACGTATTAAATCACAGTAAAGGATCTAAGATTTGTCTCCAACATCGTACTGAATGCTGTAGCATCCAGTCTAGCACGAGAGAATGCTGCTCCAATACTCCAACGCTCCACTACTTCGTTACTCTCTCCCCAAGCAACACTAAAAACCACTACCTTTCCCATTAATAACATCAATATAGGTAAACATTAAGCTCAAACACTATAACTCCATAACTATATGCAAACTACTCCTAAATGCAACAATATGCTTTCAAACACATACAATATGCTAAGTAAAATAGTTTAAAATATAGGTTCTTTATGCACTCATCAAATACCCCCAAACTTAGGTTGTTGCTTGTCCTTAAGCAGTGACATACAAAAACTAAAATCTAAGAACAAAACCTATCGTTTCCAAGGTTCCAACTAAGTTATGGTTTCTAAGGTTCCAAAACATGTTGCAGCATTAATTCAATCCTCAAAAAATAAAGATAACTATGCAATATAACCAAGTTCACAGATTCATTCCTAGGTTCAATTCCATTGTAAGTGAAGTGTGTGTTGTATCGCATGCAATCAGTATTTAATGGTCTTAGAAAATTTCAAAGATTGCTCTCTATTGTTGCTTAACATTTTCCTCTTCTTTTAAGCACATTATTTTACTCCCTTAATTCTTTTTAAGTTCATTAAACTGTACCCTTGTGGCTTTAGCTTATCTCAACTACTCTTCAGACCTAAAGATGGAGTAAAGCAAATAGCCCATCCCCAAACCCCACGAGCATAGTCATCATGTAAAGACTTTCATTCACTCTTATGCTAATACTACTGTTCCTACTAGGGAAAGTTAAATGGAGCAAATACAAATCACATAGTGTACTAAGCTAGCAAAGCATATTAGAGTGCCATTTAACAGTTTGCCTTTGGCATCGAGTTTAGCAATTTATTTGATCTTTTTTATTATTTTTTTGATTTTTATAGGAGTTCCAAATTAAGCCATTTATGCTACGTTGAGCATTCAGTTCATTATCATAAATTTATGATTTGGCATCAGAGTGTCAACCTAAAATTTCCTAAGGCTTCTTATGGTTTTAGATATCATGCAATGTGTGAGGTATACACTACAGCAGTTTCCAACCCTAAGTTCAAATCACTAGAGATCTTAACATATTGCAAAACACATTTGAGCGCAAATTCATCACAAGAATATCATTATCAATGCAACAACAATTTTAGTATAATAGAACCATAGCAAAAGAAACCTAAAGAACTGACTAGGCTATTTAGATTCTTAAAAAAATTAAAATTTTACCTAAATTTTATATGATATGCACATATGACAATACTCCCCCAAACTTGAGAGAGGAATTGTCCCTGATGCAAAATGAAAGAAAAACATGAAAATGCAATGAAAAAGAAAAAGAAAAACTAACTAGAGTTTAAGTGGGAGCAAGAAGGTGTAATCTTGTGTGTCGTATTTTTTCAACGTGTACAAGTACGGGCCGTAGATAGTTTAGGCCCTTCAGCAACCTATGGTGCAGTAGATGCTGGGGTATTCGATTGAGATGGCCTGAGGTATTCAACTATTAAGTTTGGCATGGCAGCGTTCTATGCACCGAGTGCTGCGGCATCAGCTACTAGCCCTTTAAGCCTTAGCACTTGGGTTGGCATCGTCCCCATCCTTACTTTGATTGTCTCATCCTCGACAGTCTCGTGTACATACGATTACCCACACAAAGTAGTAATTAGTCTAGGAAAAATTAAAAGGCCAACATGCTTACCTTTCGACGTTGCCCTCTCAACAATTACTTTGTGTGTGAGCTAGCCCTTGTTACGTTCTTAATTTTTGCCATGGATGCTTTGTTGGAGAGGATGAAGATTAGGTCATAAGAATTTTGGGGCGTAGCTTGGACAAGGAGGAAGAAGATGAAGAAGCAAGTTTGGCTTAAAAAATTTTCTTTTTATCTTTTAGGATTTTTTGGACGAGAAGATGATGGAAAGATATGATTTTTATGTGAAGGGTGCAAAGGTGAAAATGTGTGAGATTTTGGAAATAAAGTAATTAATGAGGGTTTATGGGAAAATAGGAAAGTGAGGAAATGAAATCCTAAAAAGTAAGATAGAGGTTGTAAGGTTTTAATGATTAGGGATGCGAAAAGAAAATATTTGTCATTAAATGCAACATATTTTCTTCCCTTTTATCTTTTAACGACACAAATACCCTAAAATAATTATGTGCCAATACTGCCAAAAATCAACTTTTCTCCAAATCCCAAAAGAATTTGTTTCTTTTTCTTACTTTATGGCTGAAAAACAAAAGAAAAACAAAGGAATTAAAACAATAATTAACTTAATGATGCAATATCTGATACGAAACAAAATAAAAAGTTGTAGCATAAAAAATAAAATTAAAGTTTAACACAAAATAAAAGCAAATAAAAATATCATTTTTTTTTCTTTTTGTTTACTTTTTGCTTGTTTGCTTTGGAAGCGGAGATCGTTGAGTTGATTCCTATGTGCACGCTTTTAAAAGCGGCAGACGCTCAAACGATCTTTTGTTTACTTTTTGCTCGCTTGCTTTGGAAACGACGATCGTTGAACTGATTTCTCTGTGCACATTTCTTAAAAGTGGCGAACGCTCAAATGATCTTTTATTTACTTTTTGCTCACTTTCTTTGGAAACAACAATTGTTGAGTTGATTCCTTTGTGCACACTTCTTAAAAGCGGCGGACGCTCAATCGATCTTTTATGCAAAATAAGGGTAGTAATAAAAAACTTATGGCGGTAATTTCCCATAGCCTGGCTTTTAGAGAGACTTGCTAGAAATCTACGCTTTCTCGAGTTTACTATGTAAAAAATGTGCAAAACTACAAGTTATGGGCATATGATGTCTCAATGTGCATAGGAGAATCAAAAGAAAAAAACAAAAGTAGGGGGGTGAAGAAACGAACATTTAGTGAGGTGTCAAGTATCACAAGGTCTGAGAACCCTTATGCTCTAATAATTATTTACTTGCCCCGTTGTCTAATAGCAACTTCGTCAGCTCCCCTCTATTTTGATCGTTCAACCCTTCTTCGAGGTCTAGGCTGTCAATGGTCATTGCTGTTTTGCTTAAGATGTTAACCTTAGGTCTTTTCTGTTGGGGTAGAGCTTTTTTAGTAATGTTATCACGATTCCCTTGCTTCTGTGCCAGTTGGATTAGGAGGATGTGGCACTGCTTTGCTGTCTTATGATCAGTTTGCATGAAACCTTCTCTTGAGGGTATAGGGAACTTGACTTGAAGGCAGAAAGGGGCTGCCATCATTATGGCTTTATTCATCAGAGGTCTACCGAATATAACATTGAATACGGACGGGAAATTAGCCATCTGCGTGACCTTGTTATCACTATCTCTCATTATTACAGGAAGTCAGATGAACCCCTTTACCTCGATGGGTTAATTACTAAACCCATACACTAGGCTAGTCGGATTTAATTCTGAATTAGTAATTCCAAATTTGGATTTCCATTTGGTTGAATGTGTTTTACTCTATACTTTCACCGTACTATTTGTATCTAACGAAAACCTCTTCATGGTGAATCCTGCTATTCTTACTGAAACGATGATAGGGTCATTGCCTTTCTCGTCGAGAATGTTGTCCTCTTTCTTCTCTAAGAATGAGACTCACCACGGGTCTCTACAGTTTGGTTTTTTCATTAATACTACTGAAACTAACATTACTCCCTACATGTGTGCCTTGCGCTTAGTGCTTGACTGGTTCTACTTTTCGTCTACACTGACTATCATATGTATGGTTCTCCTATTATCTTGGTTATTTATTCTATTGTCTTGTGGTCGCGACTGATGAGCCTCCCTGCTATCCTCAACCTGTCTGTAGTGGGAAACTAAAAATCTCTCCAACTACCCTCTTTTCATTGCAGATCAATTGCTTTCTTCAAACGTCCACAATCATCGAGGTCTATAAAACTCACATCTTCGCCTAGAGTGCTCCCTACACCCACTCACTCTCATGGGCAACGACGACCTTACGATTCCAGTGTGTTCAATCGATGTAGTATCTGCAAAGGCAATTTCATTCTTTCGTGATAAATTCTATGTTTGGTCAACCTTTCCTGGGCTGTCTCGCGCTGGTGGTCTTCCTGCATTTGTCACTGCGACTGATTGCTATTCTGAACATACTATGGTCTGCGACAAAATTGTTGGCCTTCTCTACCAACTCCCTGATAAAGAGGGGGCCTACCGCGTCAAGGACCACGATCATCCTGCATTTGGCTCTCATATTGCAAACTGTGCCATGGCTCTCATGCTATCTGCCTCCTCGTTTTTAGTGTATGGTTAAACCTTCTCATATAATTTTGACAATGTTGCTGACGGTCAGTCCAGTAAATTATATTTAAGATGTTGGTGCAAGGTACCATTGACAAAAACAGAGATAATAAACTCATTGGAGGCCTCCTTAGTTTGCATAGTTGCAGTGTGAAATTATTGGACAAATTCATGCAGAGATTTGCATGGCCTCTGGATGATGGACGTGAGGTAAATTGATGATCTTTTTAACACCTTATTCACCAAAAAATGGCTCATAAGAAGCTCTGCTAGTTGATCAAAGCTAGAAATTGAGTTTATTGGGAGCTTGAGGTACTAAGCCTGAGCTAAATCTTTAAGGTTCATTGAAAATGTTAGACATTTAACTTGGTCGGAGGCGCCGAATAAATCCATATGGTTTAAGAAATACGACAGGTGATCTTGAGGGTCGCCCTTTCTATTGTACATTAGCTTCGGGACTTTAAAAGATGTAGACACGTGATGCTTTAGAATGTCTACAGATGTAGACACTAAATTTTGTCCAGTTTAATTTAAATGCTCAAAATAAAATCAATCCACATTACCCCTCTTAATACCCAAAACCTTATACCCTAACCCAATAGCCCACATCAAATATGACCCATTTTTACCTATGAGTTTATATAATATAAAATACCAAAAATGAATATTCCAACTCCTTCCTCATTAATTCTTTACTCTCATTGGTTGGAAAGTACTTGGGGCCCAAGACCTTAATTTTTATTGGTTCTCATTTTTAAGGGATAACCCAAAAATACCCTTTATCACCTTATATACTAAAACCTAGATCTTATTTTTATTCCCACAAAATACCCTTCTTCACCTTATATATATAATACCCACCCTAAAAAAAGCCCACTCACTTCATTAATTCTTACCCGGCAACCTCCCAAATTCCCCAAAAATCACACACACACTTTTTTCCATTCTTTTTCTCCACTGCTACACATTCATATCTCACCCTACATTTTAATTACCATAACTAGGGATGTAAATGAGACGAGACAAATGGCGAGCTACTCGAGCTCGACTCAGTCAAAGCTCGACTCGAGCTCAAACTCTGCTCGAGTTCTTAACGAGCCGAGTCGTACTACATGGTACTCGACTCGAAAAGCTCGCGAACTACTCGAAAACATATTATACTAAGTTTTTTAATTTTTTTATAATTTAAAATCTAGATTCCTAAACTTAAAACCCTAAATTATAAACCTTAAAATCTAAATTCTAAATTCTAAACCTAACAACCTAAACATCTAAACCCTAAACTAACACCCCAAACCTTAAAATTAACAAGCTTGAGTTTACGCAACTTGTGTATCAAAGTTTTTTTTCTTGATAGGGCTTTAAATGAGACGTGACAGATGTCGAGCTACTCGAGTTAGACACGGTCAAAGATTGGTCAATACTTGACTCGATTGGGCTCGAATCAAGCTTGAACTCGACTCGAGTTATTAACGAGCCGAGTCGAGCTTAGATTTCTCAGGCTCGTTAAAAATTACTCGAGCTTGAACTCGACTCAAAATCTTAACGAGCCGAGTCGAGCTCAGCACTACTCGAGCTCGACTCGGCTCATTTACACCCCTAACCACAACCACTACACAACCCCTCCCCTCACTGCCGTTAGTTTCAATTCCCAAACAAAATACCCACCATTCGATTCAACCACAAAAAATACCCCGTGCATGCTCCTTTTTTATCGGCAATCTCCAAAGCCCCCAACCCTTACCACCATTCGAATCACCAACCCTTAAATCAAACTTTTCAACCCAAACAACAACGATACGTGGATTGATTGATCAAGCATATACTTAGAGTTTTGGCATTTTCTTCCCCTTTTTATTTTATAACCCCCTTTATATGGTTTAATGAAATATTATGAGTTCATTGGTAATCCCCTTTATTTATTTTTCTTTCTTATATATATATATATATTATTTTGCCTAATTTATTTATTGCACCACATGTTATTATTATATTATGGTATTATTTATATTATATATTTATATATATTTCATATTATTTATATATTTTGAGTTCTTTTGTTTTTATTTATCTTACTTTGTTTGATCCAGTCCTTTTTTCGGATTTTTAATTTTCGTATCTAACATTTAATTTCCGCAACTAACATTTATTTTTCGCAACTAACATTTATTTTCCGTTATTTAATTTTTGCATTTCTTTTTATTTTCGATTCGGTCCTTTTTTCCGGATTTCTTTGTTCGATCCGGTCCTTTTTTCAGATTGCTTTGTTCAATCTGGTCTTTTTCTCTAGATTGCTTTTTTCGATCCGGTCCCTTTCCGGATTCTTTTTAATTCCAGCTTTTATTTTTCTCGCAATTTAATTTCTCGCATTTTAATTTCTGTATTTATTTTACGCACTTCTTTTTATGTTCAATTCGGTCATTTTTCCGAACATTTTATTTCTTCCTTTGTTTATGCTCTTATTTCGCATATATGTATATATATTTGCTTTATTTTTTCATTCGGATATATGAACTGTTATTGCGGTGCCTTGTTATTCGGGGTAAACGCGGCCAGTATCAAACGTAGTGATGGTGGTTTTGCGGTTTACTTTCGAATAGCAGAGCCCTTAAAATTTACTCACGCGTATAACCAAATTTTGATTTAAATGTCACTTTAATTTGCAAAATTTGATATTAAAAAGCGGTAATTAATTTTTGGTACCAATTTTGGGCAGAGTGGGGGTGCTAATCCTTCCCCATCTGTAACCGACTCCCGAACCCATTTTTAATCGAATCTCTGGTTTCATTTTCCCGGTCTACCTCTTTCAAAACGACCGGTGGAGACTCCATCTTTTTTATTTTCAAACATTTCTAAACTTTTCCAGCCATTTTCCCCATTTGTAAATGTTTTTAAATATCTTCAAAAAAAATTTAGATTTAACTATTTTTCCTCAACATTTTTTATAAAAAAAAATCAAATGTTGTAAAAAAAATCATTAAAACTCCAGTCTTCATTTTTTTAAAAAAACTTTCAAAATA
Organism: Hibiscus mutabilis; assembly: GCA_019671005.1. NCBI lineage: Eukaryota > Viridiplantae > Streptophyta > Magnoliopsida > Malvales > Malvaceae > Hibiscus > Hibiscus mutabilis. Next base: position 23,068,136 of record CM033744.1, on the reverse strand, counting down.
TCCTCAATTTCCAAAATCCCTAAAAATTTCCCAAATCTTCAAATAATTCAAAAAAATACTTAAAAAATCTAAAACATTTAGTAACCCTTTTAAATTTTAAACCTTAAATTTAAAATTTTCAAAAAATGGTCGCTACAACTGGCGACTTGTTTTATTTTTTTCAAAAAAACAAAAGAGTGTCAAGCCTTTTAAAAAATAATTATCGCTTATTAATACCGAAAGTTGTGAATTAAAGTGACAATTAAATTAACATTTGTTTATAATGAGAGTTCATTTTAACGCATTTAAAATCTGACATTAAAACCCGTTTCTTTAAGTGGGGGAAAACGCTAGTGCTTTTGTAAGGATATTTTTCCTTCGTATGGGCCTAGTAAGTACCTTCGGGGCTCGAGTAACCTATGTTTTCGTGGGAATATTGTTTCTCCGTATGGACATAGCGAATAGGTCCCTTTGAATTGTACTCGATTGAAATGAGCCTATAATGAGAGATGAGTGTGGGCCTTGCTACCATGAGAAGGGGACAGTGAGGACAATTCGAGTACCCTTTTAGCACCAAAATTGCATGTAGAGAACATAGTAAGCCCACCCCTATTAGAGCCATGTGGATAACCTAGGTGCTTTAGATCGGGTAAATAGGTTTTTTTTCCTACTTGATGCTTTGTTTCTCTGTTTTATTATCCGCCACTAATTATTTTACTTTGTGTTACATTTTGCACATACATTGCTTGCATCAACATTGCACGACATAAAGGTGTTGGTTCGGGTGGTTTATCCAATTAGAGATCTTTCATTATGGATGGGGAGTTGTCTCAAAAAGGAGGAGACACGCTTAGGAATTCGACATTAATTTAAAGCCGGTCGGAGTCAGATTCGAAGCTACAATTTAGGTCCATCTAGGCACCTTCGTTACCCTAGCCAACTCATTCAAGATCAAGATCAGTACAACACATTTTCGATGGTCCAAGCTCAAGAGATAGCCCGATGTAGGAAGACTCTAGCCACGGAAGCCGATTCACTCTATCATTTCATTATCTCAGGATGAGAGAAGGCATCAGACCCCTCTTAGCCATACGGAGCCCTCGAAGACTTAGAAGATAGGTTTGAGACTTGGAAGATCGTCTACCTCATTTGTAGTGAGAATCTTTCCAATCCCATGAAAGTTGCTCAAGGGTGACCACCAAAAGAAGTCAACACCTTTACTTGCATACATCTTTGCATTTTATTTTCCATTCCATGCATCGGCATCATATTGCATAACATCATTATTCATTCATCTGCATTATATCGTCATGAGGTATTGACCCGAGAATGGTGGACACAGTGGAAATCGTTCATGAATCGAGAGGAAATCTAGTAACCTAGATGTCAATTAAATGCAATATTCAAAAGTTGCAAATTTCTCACATATATTCATGGGTGTTGTTCTTTGGAAACCATATCCAAATCAATACCTTTGCATTTAGGGCAGTCACTTTGCATTCACACGCATTCATTTTAGAATCATCACTTTGACTTACATTGCATCACATTCCATGATAATTGCACTCAACATTGATTTTATTCATTTGCTCGGTAGTTGTAGCATACGAGCATTCAACATCGATTTCATTCATTCACATGGTAATTGCCTCATACATTGATTTTATTCATTTGCACGACAGTTGCATCAACATTAATTTTATTCATTTGCACGGTAGTTGTATCATACAACCATTCAGCATTAATTTTGGCCATTTGCGTAGCAATTACATCATACATTAATTTCATTCATTTGCACTACAATTGCATCACATGCTGACTTTATTTGCACTACAGTTGTATTGTACATTAATCTCACTCATTCACAAGATAAATGCACTCATCATTAACTTTATTCACTTGCATTGTAGTTAAAATGCTAGTTGCTTGCATCAGTATCTGCATACTAACATTGTATTTAGAGATATGCATTTCCCCATTCATCATCACATCTATTCAAAATAAAGAGTCAGGCATGATCGACAAGGACGATGCCCAACCGGTGAAAAGGGGCGAGATTCATGACCCACATTTGCAAATGATCCCGAATTTGAGGGCACCCGAGCACCCCATCGGTAAGTTTACTGTAGCACATAATAAGTGCTCCACAATTGTGCAAGTGTACACGTCGCAAGTTATAGTATAAAAGATATCGTCTCCACAGGGATTGGTGCCACTTCAAGAATTCAATCTCTTGCACTGTAAAAAGTAAAAACACAAGTAGGTGATTGTAGGAGTTTTAACTAACAACTAAATTAGAAAGCAATAAAGTAAAAGAAGATGTAATCAATTAAGAGAGAATAGGCCAGGTTATCGTGAGTTGAGGTGTGATAGCCGATTGGATCGTCTTGGTAAAAGAGTGCAAGGGAAACTCAGTTATCGTGGCAACTTGCACAGCGGGGTTGCCTTGGCAACTAATCAACGGTTGCCTGGGCAACTAGCTGGGCAACTACTTGGGCGGCTGGGCAGCAACTTCAAGGTTCGGCGGAGCGTTCTTCAATGGTTTCTTCTTATCCCTAAGTCAAAACTCTAGCTAATTATGCATGCCTTGACAATACATCCCTGCGTGAATCAAGGGTGAACAACAACCAATCTTGCGTTCCTCTTAGCCGTTGAAATCCTTAACTTATTCTTAAGCCGGATTAATCTTCACCATCAATAGATTGAATAGAGACCATACTCATTCGTTTCTTGAATCTAACTCCCTCGATATTAGATAAATAGATAATGTTATGAGATCCTCTCCCAATTCACTCGCAAACAAGAATAAAAACCAAGAATGAGTAAACCTTGAATTGAAAGTGCAAACTCTTATTACCTAAACAAAATTCAATTGTTTCTCACAACCACAAAACACAATAACCTTAGCCAAATAGATTTAGTTCATGGCTAGGTTCCAAAGAAACACAAAACAAAGAATTCCTAACATAAACCTAATTGAACAAGAAAGAAAAATATGAAGAATGGTTGAAGCCTTTGTCAAAATCTCTCCCTTGCTCTTGTCGAAATCTCCCTCTTCTCTCCCTTTGAAGTTGACGGCTTGGTCCTCAATTTATAGGGCTAGGTCAAAGTCTTTTTTTGAGGAGGAAGTTAAGTTGGAATTAAATACTTTTAAATAATATAATTCTTTATTATATTTAAATTCCTTCTAGATCTTCTCCTATCTTCTTGGGATTTAATTTCTATTTAACTTCTTCATGGAAATCAAACTCCTTTGGGATTTAACTTTTCTCCACGTCATCTTGGGCTTATCTAGTCATCAATTTTGACTGCCATATCATCTCATCCCTTAACGAAAATTGCCCTGGCAACTAGCTCGGCATCTCCTTCATGCATTGCCCTGGCAACTGCGTCGGCATCTCCTTCATGAATTGCCCTGGCAACTAGTTGCAGCCTTGCTTTGGCAAGTGATTCTGCACACATACAAAAACACACCAAAGCAGTATCTTTTTCCACAAAATTAAGCAAAATATGAAATCAAGCTTGTCCACCAAAGAAACAATGCAAACATGCATGAATGGCTAATAATGCAACTAATATGAGCCTAAGTCTAGCAACAATATGAATAAAAAGGGTGAATAAAATAGTACTTTTAGACACTTAACATTTACACCAAAAAAAACTCGGTGGTGATATCATTCTTTTGTAACACATTCAGAGTTTCAATAAAAAGATGCAATATATTTTCAATTCTCTTTATTTTGTAAATATCTTTGCTTATTGGGTCCCCGTATATCAATTGCACAAGGAACATTGACTTTGACCCGAAGATTGATTCCGAGTAGCCTGTGTCTATTTGAAATCCTAAGTTGCGAAGATTACGAAGGTGTGACTTGCATTCCACCTTAATGACCACGCATAATTACAAATCGGTACAACTTAATGCAATTCAATGTTTAAAGCCTGGTAATAGGCATTTTCAAACATTCAAAGCCTGGTAATAGGCATCTTTTCAAATTTAATCAAAAAGCACTCCAATGTTCGAAACCTGGTAATATGCATTTTTTGGATAAGAGTGTGGAATCTTTGGGGCACTCCGCTAAAGCCCGTTCCAATTGAAACTCTTCACTTCATGAGTGATGGTAATATTTTCAAAATCATGACAATTTCGAGTAGCTCGGGAATTTGTTGTTTGCTCCATCATTTATTTCGAGCCAAAGGAATGTGATAAATTGAATTCCCCAAACAAAAATGAACCTGGCCAAAGGTAAATCAGTCAAATACCGAAGTAGACTTAAAATGCACTTTACATCTTCAAACATCAATTCAGCTTTCGAGGTCTCATAGACACATGATTTGCTTGGGGCCATCCTCGGTAACCCATTTTTAGTGTTGTTCATGCACTTGACACTCAGGGCATTCAACATAGCCTAATATATTTACGATTTGAAGGGAAAACTCAATGTTCTCAATAAGCATCTCACATTGGAATCTAAACATGTGTTTTTCGATAAAGATCTCAAAATTTTGCTAACAACAAGAGTAAGCAACATTTTTTTAGGGTAAAAATTTTGTTGGGGCATAAATATGACCCATGACAAGGATTTTGCTGATATCAAATTGAGCAATCGACCAAAGATCAAGAAAAAAATCTTGAAGATACGCCTTGAACCTGAGCTTGAGATGGGGTATTCCAGCCACAGTAGAGCCCCAGTGAAGAAGCAATACATAGATTTTCAATGAGCTTCCTTGAAGAACCACGCTCTCTCAAATGGTCCTCATTCATTCCTTCATTCATCCATAGTTAGACATCCCTAGGTTAGGGGGCATGCTAACTTTTGCATCAATTATTTCTATCTTTTTGATAGATTCACAAAGGCCTCAATCTGCAACTTCGCGACGGAAGAAGTAGATTTCAGCAAGATCTCAACTCATGCTTTCATGAAACCAAGCCAAGACTTTGATCCATAACTTCTTGAAAAGTGGATCGCAACAAATAACCGAGAGTTCCCAAAGAGAAGAACTCATCCAACAAGAATCAAGGGTTCCCCCGAGAATAGCCTATTCGACGAAAACTTCAGGTGTTGCTTCAAGATCTACACCAAAGCCCCTAGTGCATTGTTTCATTTCTGAACTGACAACCTTCAGTGTTGGAAGTTTAATATATCAGTAGCCTCCAGTGCTTGACTTTTCTTTTTGGGAATCAGTAAGACCTCCATTGCATGATATCCCAGACCATCAGCAGCCTTCATGTGCTCGACTTCATCTTCTAGCCATCAGTAACACCTCTCATGTGCTTGGTGAGCTAGGTTGTCAATAAATCCTCCAATGTTGGACCTTCATTTTTGGCCATCAGTAAGACCTTTCATGTGCTTGGTGAGCCAGATATCAACAGCCTACATGTGCTCGACTTCATTTTCTAGCCATCAGTAAGACCTCTCATGTACGTGGTGAGCTAGGCTGTCCGTAAATCCTCTAGTGTTGGACCTTCATTTCTGACCACCACTAAGACCTCTAGTGCATGGTGAGCCAGACCTTCCCTAAATCCTTCAGTGTTGGACCTTTCTTATCTGATCATCAGTAAGACCTCCAGTGCATAGTGGGCCAGACCGTCTGTAAATCCTTCAGTGTATGACTCTGATTCCCCAAGACATCAGTAAGACCTCCAGTGCGTGATGATTTGGGTTACCCGTTAAGCCTTCAGTGCTCGATCTTTAATCATTCGGATCCTCAGTAATACCTTCAGTGTTTGGCGATTCGGGCCTTTAAAGAAGACTGTTATTACAAGTCACCAGTAAGACCCTCAGTGCGTGGTGATTTGCGTTGTCAACAAAGTCTTCAATGCTTGACCGTTTATCTCTCAGACCATCAACAAGACCTTCAGTGCATGGTGATTCGAGATCCGGTCTTCGAATAGGGAACTGAGACAAAATTTGTGTCTTTTCGCCTTTGCTCTATTCCCGTTTCACAGCAATGAGCAAAGAGGGACAGCTATAGACACTATATTTTGTATGACTTAATTTAAATGCTCAAAATAAAATCAATCCACATTACCCCTCTTAATGCCCAAAACCTTATACCCTAACCCAATAGCCCACATCAAATATGACCCATTATTACCTATGAGTTTATATAATATAAAATACCAAAAAATGAATATTCCAACTCCTTCCTCGTTAAGTCTTTACTCTCATTGGTTGGAAAGTACTTGAGGCCCAAGACCTTAATTTTTATTGGTTCTCATTTTTAAGGATAACCCAAAAATACCCTTTATCATCTTATATACTTCAACCTAGATCTTATTTTTATTCCCACAAAATACCCTTCTTCACCCTGTATATATAATACCTACCCTAAAAAAAGAGGCCCCACTCACTTCATTAATTCTTACCCGGCAACCTCCCAAATTCCCCAAAAATCACACACACATTTTTTTTCCATTCTTTTTCTGCACTGCTACACATTCATATCTCACCCTACATTTTAATTACCATAACCACTACACAGCCCCAGCCCCCCTCCCCCCACTGCTGTTAGTTTCAATTCCCAAACAAAACACCCACCATTCGATTCAACCACAAAAAATACCCCGCGCACGCTCTTTTTTTTTTATCGGCAATCTCCAAAGCCCGCGACCTTTACCACCATTCGAATCACCAACCCTTAAATCAAACTTTTCAACCCAACAACAATGATAGGTGAATTGATTGATCGAGCATATACTTAGAGTTTTGGTATTTTCTTCCCCTTTTTATTTTGTAACCCCTTTTATATGGTTTAATGAAATATTATGAGTTCATTGGTAATTCTCTTTATTTATTTTTTCTTTCTTATATATATATATATATATTATTTTGCCTAATTTATTTATTGCACTACATGTTATTATTATATTATGGTATTATTTATCGTATATATATATATTACATATTATTTATATATTTTGAGTTCTTTTGTTTTTATTTATCTTACTTTGTTTGATTCGATCCTTTTTCCGGAGTGCTTTGTTCGATCCGGTCCTTTTCTTCGGATTGTTTTTTTCGATCCGGTCCCTTTTCGGATTCTTTTTAATTCCAGCTTTTATTTTTCTCGCAATTTAATTTTCCAGCAATTTAATTTCTCGCATTTTAATTTTTGTATTTATTTTACGCACTTCGTTTTATGTTCAATCCGGTCCTTTTTCCGGACATTTTATTTCGCCTTTGTTTATGCTCTTATTTCGCATATATGTATATATATTTGCTTTATTTTTTTCATTCGGACATATGAATTGTTAATGCGGTGCCTTGCTATTCGGGGGTAAACGTGGCCAGTATCAAACGTAGTGATGGTGGTTTTGCGGTTTACTTTCGAATAACATGGCCCTTAAAATTACTCGCACGTATAAGCAAATTTTGATTTAAATGTCACTTTAATTTGGAAAATTCGATATTAAAAAGCGGTAATTAATTTTTGGTACCAATTTTGGGCAGAGTGGGGGTGCTAATCCTTCCCCATCCATAACCGACTCCCGAACCCATTTTTAATCGAATCTTTGGTTTCATTTTCGGTTCCCGGTCTACCCCATTCAAAACGACCGGTGGCAACTCCATCATTTTTATTTTCAAACATTTTTAAACTTTTCCAGCCATTTTCCCAATTTTTAAAATTTTTTAAATATCTTTAATTTTTTTAGATTTAACTATTTTTCCTCAACATTTTTATAAAAAATCAAATGTTGTAAACATAAAAAAAAGATTCATTAAAACTCCAGTCTTCATTTTTTAAAAAAACTTTCAAAATATCCCCAATTTTCAAAATCCCTAAAACTTTCCCAAATCTTCAAATAATTTTAAAAAATACTTTAAAAAATCTAAAACATTTAGTGACCTTTTTAAATTTTAAACTTTAAATTAAAAATTTTGATTTTTTTTTCAAAAAATGGTCGCTGCAACAGATAAGGGCTCGTTTTTGTACCTTCGATGACTTAGAGAAGGGTCATCCTTGTAACGCCCCGGTTTTGGGCCTAGCAGTTTTGAGGTTTATTAGACGGTTTGGTGGACCAGGTTAGAGATTCGAGTCAGATTCAGGGTTGTATATTTTTCGGTGATATAAAAATATGGAAAATGGTTAAAAATCATTTTAAAATATATGATTAATATTGGAAAATGAGATTTGGGAGTATGACATTTTGGCTAGTGACCAAAATGTAATTTTTGAAAACTATTTTTAAAGGTGACCAAAATGAAAAGGGTCAAATTCTTAGAATCCTTAAGGAGCTATTTTACCAAGTTTTTTTCCTGATGATTTCTCCATTCAATTAAGTCATTTTAATACGTGTTTTAAAAGTTAATTAAAAAGGATTTAGGATATTAAAGTTAGTTATTTCCTTTAAACCAATTTCACGTAACTTTTCTCTCCACTTCTTTTCTGCCAAACACTTTTGCTTTCAACGAATTCCAGAGGTGAGAGACCTATATTCTTGATTTCTTGATTTGTAATTGTTTCTTTATCATTGATTTACCAAAATCTTATTGAAATCTTGTGTTTTCTAGCTTTTAACAAGCCAATTGAGGGAGAAATCACACAATAGGGGTAAGGTCCGTGATCTCCCCTATTGAATGGTTCTTTATTGATATTCCCAAGTATTTGATCCTTGATTTATGGTTTATAATCTGATTTTGTGTTTTTATATTGATTTAATGGATTTAATTGGGATTAATTGATGAAATAGTGAAAGATCCAGATTGGATCTATTTCCCAGAGATGAGGATTGATTTTAAACATATAATGAATGTTTTGTAATGTTGTTAAGTCGTTGTTAACAAAGGAATCCCAAAACTCTTGAATCTCTAATTGATTAAGTTGTTAGATTGCTATTTTTGTGAAGTTGTGGTGGCTGTGTAGTTGCTGGAAGTTTTTGGATGGTTTAATCCTGTTTTTTAGTGTTAGTTGATGATTATGGAAGTGTTAGATTGTTAGATTGTTAGTTTGTGGCTGGGCTATGTTTGGAAAGGTTTAGATGATGATTTCGATTGTTGTGGTTGGGTATTTGTAAGAGGATTGTGGAAGTCCGTGAGGATTTCTTGTTGTTGTGTTTAGAATGCATTGAGATGCATTAATGCTCTGTTGCAATGTGATTAAAATAGGGAAGGTTGATCTGGAGGTGATCGGTGAAGCGTTGGAGGCTTCAGGCGTTTGATTTTGCGTTGGTGAATCAAGGTTTCGCGTATCAGTGAGTGAGAACGTAGATTCCAGCTTTGGAATGTTTTAAAGGTGGTTATTGGGAGTTTAAACTTAGCTTGAAATGCTGGTTTAAACTAGGAAGTAAGTAAAAGTGATTTTTCTCTCTCGGCCGTGCTATTATGAAATGGTTTTATGCACTTGTTTTGATTTACATGTTACCTACTGTTTACGCATGATTTAAAGTATTTGAGATACTATTTTTGATCATGAAATGTTGATGGATGCACGTGGTAAGTGATCTATGTAAGTATATGGTTTATACTTGTGGTTAAAAGCATGGTTGATGCTTTGGAAAATGGTTTGGTTTAATGCTTGTTAAAAACAATGAGGTAAATGGTTAATTATATTGGCAAGTGATGTGGTTTTAAAATTGTTATCAGATATAGTTGGCCGGTCATAGGATTGATAGTGCACTATAATAAGTTGCCTTGGATGTTGAGGGGTTTTGACCTGTGTATCGTAAACTCCATCCAAGTACCCTAACGGTCGAAGGGTTAAATGGTACCGTAAACTCCCGTTAGTGGATTAAGCATCTAGCCGATGAAAGGGGTTGGTCTCCCCGAGGGTTGAAAGTGTACCCGGTTGTTAAGGTACCGCGATTGTGATTGTATCGCTATTCCAGTTGAGATGGCTTAAAGTGTTGTGAGGACACTTGTTTGAATCCGTGTATCCGATGAACTATTTTAGGAAATGAAACTTGGTTATTGATCACTTGTAAGACAATATAATTGTTAATGTATCATTAAAAGGTTTATGTTGTATAATGTGATTTATACATGTTACTCTTTAAGCTTTGCATATGACAGTTATGCATAGGAATGCTTAAATTGCGGTTTAGCAATGGGACTTGCTGTTGGTTAATGATACATGTTGCATATGGTTTAATATGCTGGTTTTGAAAGTGTTAAAGTGCATGGTTTTAAAGGCATGATATTTTATACTTTGATAAACATGGTTTGAAATGGGATTTCCAATGTGTTGATAGAAAATGTTTTTAAATGCATTGATGATATTTTGTTTTTTAGCACTCCTCACTAAGCCTAGTATGCCTACGCTCTCTTTGTCCATCAATACAGAGAACTAAAGGTTTAGGAGGCAGCGGGAAGCAAGGGATCTCAACAAGACTTGGTAACCAAAGTATGTTTTGGAACTAGACTATAAGTAATAAGGGTAATGGGTTTTGTTGTTGTTTTAGGAGATGTTTGTTAAAATCCCTGTTGAGCAAGTTTATTTGGTTGCTCGTGGATTGTAAATGGCCATTTGAGATTGTTTTGGTGATGGTTTTGAAGTTTCATTCTTTGTTTGAATGGTTTTCTAGGAAGCATGCCTCTAGTTTATCATTTGATGCAAGATGCCATGATTTGATGTGAACCTTAGTTGTTGTGGCGTGGTTTGACCCTTGAATAAGTTGGATGTATGTTAGGAGCATGCTAGGGTGTTTTGCTATGTTCAAAAGCATGTTAAATCAGTGAAAATTGTCATTATAGGTCCAGGCGTACCGATACGGGTGCTCCTATTTCGGTACTGGTAAGCCATTTCAAGCTTAGCGTACCGGTACGCGAGTAACTATTTCAGTACGGGCCAAGGCAAAATTGGTCAGTGTTTCGATATAGAAGGCATTTCGATACGGTCTAAGGGTTTTGTGAGGGGCGTTTCGATACGCCCTCCCGCGTATCGAAACGATAATTGGCTACTGGAAATCTGGGGTTTTTAAATAATAGGGGCGTATCGAAACATCAATGACCGTACCGGTACGGTGGTAGTTAAATCAGTTAGTTTGGCATATTTTGAAGTTCTATTTCCTTACGTTTTGGTCCATAAGATTTGTGAATGCAATTGTGTGAGCTTGGATAATCGTATTAATCTGAAATTTGACATGTTGGCATGGAACCTGACTAATTGAGGATTGGTAACTTAAATTTTAGTATTGGTCTGTAAAATTGTTGAGTTTTGCAATTTAGTCCCTGGACTGTATGTTATGCGATTGAAGGTCTTTCTATGATCTGTTTCCTCTATTATTTCACCCGTTGCAAGTATGTACATGTAGGATAACAATTATGCATCTAGACAAGATAAAAGAAAAAAAAATAGACTGACTTTTCGTAACCTTTCTCCAGTTTGCTTCGACAAACCTAATGTAGTTCTCTCGACTCGGTCGGGCGTCTAGGCCTGGTCGAGCGGGTTACAATCCTGCTGAAGGTTCTGGATGCTCTAAAAATTCTTCTCTAACTGCTCTATATTTGCCCTTAATGCATTTTGTTCATCATCTTCTGTAGGACTATAATCCATATCCTCTAAATCTTCATAGTCTTCTTCCAGCTCTCAAGGCCATTCCCCTAGTACCCTGTTGGAGGGAAGGCTGCCCCTTCGAACCGCCTTGTTTCTGGCCTTCCTGGTCAATTGCCTAATTAACTTTTCACTCTTTTCTTTTACGACTCTATGTCACTCAGCCTGTTCCTGCATAGACTTTTGCTGCTACTTAAATTGCTGTTTTGAGAGCAATAAAGCTTCTTCTATACTCTTCATCTTTTCTTGTATTTCCAAAAATTGTTGGTTACTTCCCTCTGACGGTGATACTCTTCTCTTCTATTGTGTGCCTTGCCCTACTGTAAACCACAGGGGAGGTTGTTCCCAAAACTACTGTTGAAAACTCTATTGGATCTATTTTACTTGCTGAATAACCGTTGTCATCGATTGTCCTATTGAGACATCATTCTCTAGGACCTTTTAACCGGTCATAGTCGCCGGTTGGGCTGTCAAGGTGTCATCCTTAGCTGTTTTCCCCTATGTGGTCTTGGTTGTCTCCACCCATGCTTTTGGACTTTCAGACTTACTGGTGAATCTAGAGGTCGCGCGTTTGTCCACGCTCACCGTACCAATTATTGATTGTCAAAATGGACAAGTATCAGAAATTATGGTCCAATAGTGGTCGAGATGGTAATTTTGGATTGAAGCCTGTGTATTACTCTCGTTCTTCGTAGGATATGGTATCTGTGTTTTTTTCTATATCCCCCTCTCCTTGCTGCATGTCCAGTTTTATATTATTTAGACAGGTGTCATGATAGGGTTGTCGTGGCGTGTTGATTGAACTGGCTATGACTTGGCGTCTTAGGTTTCCATCGTTATCCATAGAGGATACGTGTACAGCCACGTGGCCGCTGGATGAGATGCGATGTTACTCGTAGTCTTGTTTGTCCACCACAGATTGCGAAGGGTATCGCACAGTTCGCGGGTGATCTTGCGCGCTGTGGTTTATGTGCGTTGTTACGTTCATCGTAGGATGTCCTTTACACCACCCGCAGTCTTACTCATTATGGTTTCGACACGTGGCGGTAGGTGTTTATAGGTACTAACAAATTTAATATAAGCATAATAATAATAATAGTAAAAGTATTTAAAATTATCAATAATAGTTAATAAAATAAACATTTAAAAATAAAATAAAAGAAATAATGTACACATAAATCAAGGATTGGGGCTGCATTGTTTGGCCCGTTCGTCTTCAAGTCGAAGGTACGTGACTTATTCGAGCTTAGGCTGAGCATGCATTCTTTTTGGGGTTTTAAATTGAGTTGATACCCAAGTCAGGCATCAATGCACCAACCTGCATATTTATTCCCAAAACAGAATGTTTATGGGCTAAATGGAAAAAAATTCACAAATTAAAAGGACCAAAATATATAAATTGAAGACTAAGGAGGGTCAAAATAAAAGTACCCCTTTTGTAAAACTAGAGCGGATCTTGAAGGTCGGATCGAGTTGGACGAGCGGGTCGACTAATGGATTGGGCGCCCAAAAGGATGTAATTTTGGTCGTTATATATAAATCTCACCATTTCTTTCTTTTTCTCATTTCCCTTTCTTCATTTCACCATCTCTCATTTTACTCTCCATTCTCTCTAAAATAAATCCAAAAATTAATAGTGGGTGTCGTTGATCATAATTGTTGACTGATCGTCAACCGCCGCCGTCAACTATGGCTGAATATCATCCAATTTCACCAGCAACTACCCCTTGCCCTTATGAGTCGAATACCAAGGTGGGGTTCACAAAAAAAAAACATCTTGAAATCCATGAATTTGAGTTGAAACCATATTCTCCAACGCTGATCTCTTCACTCCACCATTGGATCGATGCTGACATGAGTTATGCTAGTCGTCTCACTAAGTAGAGCTACTCCACCATAGGGATCATTAGAATGAGGCCCCGAGCTTTTAGAAACCAAAAATACCCGAATCAAAGTTTAGTGACCCCTTTTAGGCTTTCATTTCTATTGATTTTGATCTTTTTCCCTTGTTGCTTTGAGATTCAGCCAGTAATGCTTCTCGAATTTTCATGATTCTCTTTATCTTCTCATGTTTCGTTCTTTTTTTAGTTCTAGTTATTATTGTTGGAAAAAATGTGAGGAAATGGTAACTTTGAGCCATATTACGAAATGGTAAACGTGGATATTCGAATAATGATTCTATTGGGTCTTATTCTACTCCATGAGACATTTACAACGGTATCTCATATGCTCAAATTAGTTGAGTGATGAATGAGAAATTGATGCTCAAAGTATGGTAGTTGTGAATTGAGTAAGGAAGTAAAACCCCCTTTATCCCACATTGGTATGATAAATAGCATGGAAAATGTTTATATACACTTACCCTCTTAATAATTATTGAATAATTTAAATAAAAATTGTGCCTCATGTGTAGGCATAGGAGAAGTAAAACTTGCAAATGTTTGGATAGATTGGGCTTTATGTGAATTTGTGGATATTTTTGCCCACTTCAAATAATTTTTTTCCTTACAAATAAAATATCCTTTTGAATATTTCGAATTTAAAAGGAAATTTAAATTCGAATATTAAAAGGTAATGAGTGCAATTCACGAGAATATTCCGTTTTGAATATGGTATTAATAGTTTGTTACCATTTTAATTCGATCAACCATTAACTCAGAATATTATATTATCCATATTTTCCTCCTTTATTCCCCTATAAATAACGAGAATATTCCGTTTTGAATATGGTATTAATAGTTTGTTACCATTTTAATTCGATCAACCATTAACTCAGAATATTATATTATCCATATTTTCCTCCTTTATTCCCCTATAAATAACGAGTATTTTTTCTCAGTTTTACACATCTCGAAAACTATCTTCTTCAAAACTCTATGGTATTTTCGGTGGTAGGCAAAGGCAAGGTTCCGTTCGTGATCTCTATAGTCGTGTTACTATTGAAGATCATCAGTTGTTGTATCCTGGGAGACTGACGACCAAAACAACTCAAACACCAAGGAGTGGTCGAAATCTGTCTTAAGGAAACTGCGTTTGTACAGGCCTCAACATATTTTCAACTCGATTAAATCAGTTTGCTGATTTATTTATGTTGTATCGTTTTAATTTTGTACTATTCAATTGAATAATAAATTTATTTATTACTTCAGTCTTAGATTAACCTTATTTTCTAACAATGATTGGGTTATGTAGTGACCGAGATAGTATGAATCAGGTTTAAAGATTTCTTTAGAGGCTTGAGTGATGATGATGATAAGCGGTATGTTGGTGGGGTTCGATTTGGATGAAGTGATGCATGAAGGCAATGAGGAATGGGGTAGTTTGCGTGTGTGCGAGATGATTCTGCATTGAGTTGAGAGATGACAAGAGAAGTGGGCTTGTAAGGTGAGTGATGGAGAATGACAAAGCCATGGGATTCACTGGTGAATGGTGGCTGCACGAGGGTCGGATGATGGTTGAGGGTTAGTTGAGTTGCCTTAGTGCTTCACCGTCGCACTTGCCCTTTGTTTCGTAACCCCCTCTTGCTAACCCTATAGCCAACCTCCTTTTAGACCTCTTTTCTTGGTTCAAATAAGCTTCCCCTTTTTTATCTTTCATGTACATTATAAGCATCCAGGTGAATCTGTTGTGATCTGACAAATGGTGGAGCACGGGTATTCTTTCAGGATTGAGGGGCTAGTCATTTAATGTTTGGTTGAGTATAGAAAGATGTATTTTGATCGAGATTTGGGGATAGATGGAGAGAAATAACCGAGTTCTAACTTGGACACGAGTTTGGTTTGAACTCGGGTCAGACTGTGTTGTGGGTTAGGCATTGGGTCGTTTGGCTTGCAGGTTAAGGTTAGTTTGGATTTAGTGCGAGTCCAGACAAAAATTAGTGCTGACAGTTGTCATTTTTTTGTCCATTACTCGATTACGAGGAATAAGATAAAGACCGAAAAGAAATAAATTGTCTGACCAAATTTTAAAATTAGTGATATGCTCCTTAGAGTTTGAGGAGACAAAATTAATGACTTATGAGAAATTTCTCATCTTGACTTCATTTTTTTAAATATTAAGGGTATACCTTCAGCACTTGTAGATCATGACAATTCATTTTTGCCCTAACAAATTTTGCCCCTCAAGCTTTCATCATTTTTTTTCTTTCCTTCATTTCTCAATTTTTTTAGTAAGACTTATCTTTTGATCTCTCTTTGTGTCGTCGAGTGGGAAAAAAACTTAGAAAAAAAATCAAATTGAATGATTTTTCATTTGATTTTTCTTTCTTTCATTATTGAGATTAAGATCGAAAAGTATGGATCCACGTGATAAACTAGTAATATCTTGGCAAAGTGGATCTCAGCTTGTCAAGGTTTTCAAGATTCCTATTGTAGAAAAATCAAATTTATTATATTATATTTAAAAACAAAAATTATGTGCGTCATTATATATTGATGAATAGTTTTTTATGTTAACAATTTTTAAGAAATATATTAAAAAATATCTATTCATTAATATCGTAGAAAGATAGTTCAATAACTAGAATATCATAATTTATCATACAAATTATCATATTTTTATTTTGATGAACACATTTTTTCAAGTAAATGAATACACGATAGTTACATGTCTGCTCCGTTTTTATTTGGTTTATAAAATATAAATTTATTTTCAAATTTTAAACATTTACTAATCTATTTAATAAACAGTTAATTTTATATAAAAAATAATTTACAATAATCATTATGTGAAAATTATAAAATTTTAATTTTGATTAGTGTAAAAAGAGTGATTATATAAAGAAAAGTAGGGGTAATTTGCATTTTAAATTGTTGAGATATTTGATTTTGATATAACGTAAATAAAAAAATGTTTTGAACTTAAATTAATTTACAAAAATATTTCAAAAGTTCATTAACTTGAAAAATATGTTTTAAAGGTTTTTAAAGAGTTTTTGACTTGTTTAAATGCCTTCAAAACACCCCAAAAGTCAAAAACATGCTCTGTGTACCGATACACTTGTTAGTGTACCGATACCCGGAAGAGCCCATACTGGTATGGTTGCCAGTGTACTGATACTAGTAGCTAACTTGTGTACCGATACGGCTTCAATCGTACCGATACACTATGGGGTGTACCGATACACTTGTATAGTGTGCCGATACTCACAGTAAAAATCCCCAACGACTCTTTCTATTTAAAACAGGTGTATCGATACCAATGGTCATGTATCGATACCGATGAACCCAGAAGTGCATTTAATGCTGGAAATAAATTCCCCAATGACTCTAATCAACCCCCAACGGCTAGTAACGGTCATGAAGCCATTAGAGGATTTAAAAAACATCTTCAAGCATCCATGGAAGAACAAAAAACATTGTAGCGACCCAGACTCTGAAAATTTGAGGGTCGGGTTTGATCGAGGCATGGGCCTCGTATTTGGACCGTGTTTTGGAGCTTGAGTAGGCCTTTGGGCTATCTTGTTCCTAGGCTTGTAGTTGTTGGGTTGGTTGGATGAGAGTAGAGAGGGGTATATTGGTAAAAGCTCATTTCTTAAGAGTGGAAAGGAGAAGGGGAGCTGATTTTCTACATTGAGCAGTGGTGAGATCACCCAACTTTATTATCATCTTCCTCCCATTTCCAAACTCTCTCTCTCTTAAAAACTCCATCTTTAAAGGTTGAATTTTGAGGGTTTGTGTTGGAAATCTCAGATTTCTGTTCAAGGGAAAGTTGTTCACCTTTGGGAGATCTATCAATCCAGGTAAGGATGGTCAGTTTTGGTGGAAGAGTGTGTTTTGGTGAGGGTTGATGAGGGAGGACGAGAATGGGTGTTTAGGGGCTTTATTCTTGTAAAGGTTTGTGTTTTGACTCCCATAATTCTCCCTAAAAGGTGGTAACACGTTTGGTAACATCTCTAGTAGTGAAAGAGGTTGGAAACTCTTCAAAGGAGCAAGGGAAGAGCAAGGCTTGAAGCTGTGGTTAAAGGCTTCATTCTCAGTCGTGGAATCAAGGTTAGTACACTAATAACTCCCGCAGTTTCCTGGAAATCATGAAGTTAGGCTTTGAAGCATGATTTGGTGTTTTTGGCTTTGATAAAGCTTGAGCGGTTGTTAATGGTAAATCTTGAAATTGTAGTTGTAATGGCCTAAATTTGGTAGTAATCCACCTAATACTATCACTATAACTTGTAGGAGCAATTTGGGGCTTAACCTTAGGGGTTAAGCAGGGTTTCTAGGTGAAACTCGCACCTAGAGTTCAAAACTTGGGCTCGCATACCGGTACGGGGTATAAAGTATCTGTACGTCTTAGTATAAAAGGGAGACAGGTTATGAGGGGAGTACCGGTACGCCTTCCCGTGTATCGATACCCCTTGCATATTAAGGATTCCAGTAACGCTTTTGCGTATCGGTACGCAAGGGGTGTATCGATACCCATTGTTACATTGCCTATGAGAGGCTAAAGCGTACCAGTACGCGAGGGTATGAGTGCCAATACAGATTCGAATCGGTATGGGGCGATCTCAATAACGATAGTGAGTCTGATACGGGGTGGAGCGTATCGATATGGCTTGAGGGTTCAGTTTTTTCGAACCTAAAATGAGTATCGGTACTTATGGATGAGTATCGATACCTAGAGGGGAGTACCGATACCCACATAGGTGTATCGGTACTCACTAGGTATTCTGCCCAAGAAGTTTGAGTTTACGTTTGGGGGTTTTATAATTCGAGGCAAATGACTCTAGGGGTCTTTTAAGGTATAAAATAAATTCTAAAATTGAGAAATAGATAATTAAACCCCGTATGCGAAATGAATAACTAATGACTTGGTAGTTATTGGGTAAACCGGGTGAGGTAGTAGCCCATAGGGATCCTAGGTGGATCAATCTAGACTGTATGATAGTTAGGGTCCTTGCTATGTACTGATGGGATGCCTAGATAATCGAGTCATCCTTTGTGGTTGGGATTTTAATACCCTAAGTGTGTTGCAACACCTTGAAAACTCCCGAATGTAGGATCCCGATGCTTTGTAGATGTATGCCCCATTCAAAGATGCTTGATGAGAGATCTCGAGCATGGATGTAAGATCCCGATCTTTATGGACACTGGCCTCATCCCTTTGAGTATAGAATCTCGATGCTTTGTGGATGCGGGCCTTGCTCAAAGTATAGGATCCCGATGCTTTATGGACGCGGGCCTCACTCAAGTGTAGGATTTCGATGCTTTGTGGACGTAGACCTCACTTATCTATTGTTAGAGTTATCTGTGTGGTGCTATATAAACAAATGAGGTACTTGTATGAGCTGTGTGCGTGATCATACATTCACGATGCTATGTGTTTAGGGGATTACGATAGTGCCATTGTTATCTTGCCATGATATCATTCCTGTTGCATTACTTTATTTATGATTTGCATGAACCATGGTTGAGTGGTAGTGTATCCACTAAGCTTGTTAGCTCAGCATTCAGAGTCGTTATTTTCTTTTTGCAGGTTAGTAGATTATCGTGAGGCTTGAAGGAGCACCATCAAGGCTTCGATTTCAACATCGACTTCAGTGGTTGAGTACAAATACTAGATGTAATGGGATATGCATTTTGTAGGACCCTATATGTATTTTGTAACTCTTATTTTGTATTAATTGGTTAAAATCGAATGTTTTAATATTTGTAAAGGGAGCTCCGTGAATACTGTTTTAAACATCTATATTTGACTATGTTTTCAATGTATAGACATGTTTTATTGGACTTATTATATTGGGCTTGAAAAAGGAAAAAAATTAACGGTATGAATTTTAGGCTTGGGGCCCAAATGTGACATTCGGGTCAAGGGTGTTACATTTAGTGGTATCATAGCTTAGGTTTAGTCAGTTTTAGGAAGTCCTTAGGGAGTATAGAGGAGTGTATAGGTGTCTAGCGAATACATGCCTATGAGTCGAAGTTGTACTTATTTTAATGCTGAAATTCGATAGTGTGACCTCGTCTGTTATTGTACAGAATATAATCATTCCAAGGAGGGCAAGAATCGATGAGAAAATTTTAAGCTCTAGAGAAGAGTGTTACGATGAGGAATATGTTCCTAGAATAGAGGAAATGTTGGAGGACACAGTTGACAGGGGAGTCAACTACTTTTCACATCTGAACCAGGTGTTGTACCAGATTGTGAGGGCAATACCGAGGGCATCTGCTACCCCTCATGAGGCACCTGTTGAAAGGGTGAGAAGGTAGGGTGTTACGAATTTCTATGGATCAGGGCGGGATAACCCAGTACAAGCAGAGCAGTGGTTGCAAGATACACGCTAGATTATGAGGCAGATGGGGCTGAGATCAGAAGATAAGCTGTTATGTGTTTTGTCCCTATTAAAAGGTAATGCTAGAGAATGGTGGAAAATAGTAAAGCTTGTGTGGCACCCCAATCGACCATCTTAGGACGATTTTCTCAAGAAGTTCAAGAAGAAGTATGTGGGCGAGGCCCACATCGATACCTTGAGATATCGTTTCAAGCATCTTGTGCAAGGGAATCGGTTAGTTTTTGAATATGAGTAAAAGTTTCTCCAGTTGAGTAGGTATGCTCCTGAATTAGTCACCACCGAAAAGATGAGGTGCAAGAGGTTCTTGAAGGGCTTGAGGAAAGAAATTCAGATTTACCTAACTGCTGCACTACCAAGGGTGTTCTCAAAGTTGACTGCGAGTGTAAGTCTCTTGAGCAAGTATAAGTTTTAACGTATGGCCCGTCTGGTGGACAAGGAAGTTCTGGTGGGAGGATTCAGAACCCCTCCAACAACAACTCGCAAACCTTCTCTAGAAGGGGCAAGAACCGGTGGAACCATAATAGGGGAGCCTCGAATTAGAGTTCGAGATCAGATCGAATATCTGAGTCAGTTGGTCGTAGAAGGCCATCTTCGTATTCGTCTATGATGAGCCTAGAGGGTTCACAGATGAGTGTGGGCATACCAGTTTGTAATCAGTGTAGACACAAACATAGAGGCGAGTGTTAGAGAGTAGTGAGATCTTGTTACCAGTGCCTTGTAGCTACTGTGACCACTCTAGATCAGGTTCAAAGGACTATGTATCCCGCCTAGAGGGGTCGAAGCTTTACTCAGATAGGAGCAAGTCATTTGTCGAGAGGCACCTATCAGTCTACCGCGAGAGCACCAGTTAGGCAGTATGCGATCAGGGCTCAAGAGGACTGTGCAACCACAAATGTTATCTTAGGTACGTTCACCTTGTTTCCGGTTCCTATAGTTTCTCTTATGGATTCGGGGTCTACCCACTCCTACATTCGTAGTGGGATATCTCAGCAGTGGGGTATTCTTGCCGATGACCTTGAAGTAGGAGTTCGTGTGACTAGACCTTTGGTTATGATGTGTTAGTAGATAAGGTATATTGAATGTTCCCGATTGAAGTACAAGGGTCATTGTTTCTAGCAGATTTAATGGTTTTACAGTTTCAAGAGTTTGATGCCATCTTGGGGATGGATTGGCTCTTTGAGCATGATGCTAGTTTGGGAAATAGAGTGAAGAGTTTGAAGCTTCGTGTTGCGTATGGTTTTAAGCTTATTGTAAAAAGTGAAAGAAATCTGTGCCTATCTAGCATAGTATCAACTTTGTCAGCTCAGAGGTTGTTGCAACAAGGCTGTGAAGCCTTTTTGGCCTATGTGGTGGATGCAAGGATTGAAGATCCAATGCTTGAACATCTTCAGACCGTTAATGAATTTACCAATATGTTTTTGGAAGAGTTACCCGGACTACCTCCTGGCCGTGAGTTAGAGTTTTGAATTGATGTGATACCGAGTATGGTACTAGTATCTATCGCACCGTATCGGATGGCACCAACATAGATGAAAGAGTTAAAGAAACAAATCTAGGAGTTGCTAGAGAGAGGTTTTATCCGACCAAGTGTCTCACCGTGGGGAGCATCGGTCTTGTTTGTCAAAAAGAAAGATGGATATATGATGATGTATATTGATTACCGGCATCTTAACAAGGTAACGATAAAGAATTGTTATCCTCTTCCGAGGATTGATGATTTGTTCGACCAGTTGAGAGGTGCCCGTGTGTTTTTTAAGATCGACTTGAGGTCGAGATACTACCAAATGAAAGTGGTGGATAAGGATGTCCAAAAAACCACTTTTAGTACGCGGTATGGGCACTATGAGTTCTTGGTAATGCTATTTGGGCTTACCAACGCACCTACAGCTTTTATGGACCTAATGAATCGAATCTTTCAACCGTACCTAGATCAATTTGGGGTGGTCTTTATCGATGACATCTTGGTGTATTCGCATTCAGAAGAAGAGCACGACTACCATCTGCGTGTAGTTTTACAGACTCTTCGAGATAGACGTCTTTTCGCTAAGTTCAGTAAGTGCAAATTTTGGCTCTCGAAAGTGGCATTCCTTGGTCACATAGTTGCTACGGACGGGATCCGCTGGACCCTCAGAAGATACAGGCTATGGTGGAGTGGAAACCTTCGCAGAATGTTTCGGAAGTCTGTAGTTTTTTATGACTTGCCGGGTATTATAGGCAGTTTGTTAAAGGTTTCTCCATTATAGCTGCACCACCAAGTTGCTGTAAAAAGCGGTAATTTTTGAATGGAATAAGAAAAGACAACGAAGTTGAGTAACTAAAAGCTTATCTCATAGAGGCTCCGATCTTAACCCAACTCGAGCCTGGAAAAGAGTATATTGTGTTTAGTGATGCATCTTTAAATGGGCTTGGTTATGTCATTATGTAATAGGGTAAGGTGCTTGATTACGCTTCGAGACAGCTTAAACTGCACGAATAGAATTACCCTACCCATGATTTAGAGCTCGTTGTCATCAACTTCGTATTAAAGATTTGGAGGCACTATCTCTATGGGGAGAAGTGTTACATTTATACGTATCATAAGAGCCTAAAATACCTGCTTACACAAAAAGAGTTGAATCTGAGGCAACGACGGTGGATTGAATTGTTGAAGGACTATGATTGTATCATAGAGTATCACTCCGATAAGGTGAATATCGTGGATGATGCCCTAAGTAGGAAATCTATGTCAGACTTGAGAGCTATGTTTGCCCGATTGAGGATGACCGAGGATGGTGGTCTTCTAGCCGAGCTTAGAATTGAACCTATGTTGGTACAAGAGATAAAGAGGACTCAAG
This sequence comes from Hibiscus mutabilis, assembly GCA_019671005.1. Classification (NCBI taxonomy): domain Eukaryota; kingdom Viridiplantae; phylum Streptophyta; class Magnoliopsida; order Malvales; family Malvaceae; genus Hibiscus; species Hibiscus mutabilis. Next base: position 23,045,549 of record CM033744.1, on the reverse strand, counting down.
TTTTGGATAAAGAATTAGTAGAACAGATTGGAGCAGTTTAGAGAGGTGAAGCTTCAAACTTTGAGGTACGAGATGGTGGGTACTTGTACTTCAAGGGGCGGCTGTGTGTTCCAGCCTTGAAAGATTTGAGAGATCGCATCTTAAGATAGACACACTGTAGTCCTTTCCCTATACATCCAGGAAGCAACAAGTTGTATCAAGATCTTCGTCCTTTTTATTGGTGGTCGAGCAAAAAAAGAGATGTCTCCGACTTTGTAACAAGATGCTTAGCTTGTCAGCAAGTGAAGGCAGAACATCGGGTTCCATTAGGGTTGCTCCAGCCGATTTAGATACCACAATAGAAATAGGACCGGATCACCATGAATTTCATCACCGGCTTACCGATAACCCAAAAAAAACATGATGCTATTTGGATAATTGTGGACCGTTTGACCAAGTCTACTCATTTTTTTGCTTGTACGTATGGATTTCACCTTGGAAAGGTTATCTTGACTGTACATAAAAGAGAAAGTAAGGTTGCATGGTGTGCGATCATCGATCATTTCAAATAGAGACCCATATTTCACAGCTAGTGTAATGCCTTGGTCTGAGGGCTTAGCGGTTTAGTGGGTTATTAGGCGGTCCGGTAGACCGGAGTAGAGGTTCGAGTCGATTATGGGATCGTATATTTTCGGTACGGGAAAAATTATGGAAAATGGTTAAAAATCATGTTTTAATATATGATTAATTTTGGTGGAATCAATTTTGGAAAATGAGATTGGGAGGTGTGACATTTTGGCTAGTGACCAAAATGCAACTTTTGAAAACTATTTTTAAAGTGACTAAAATGAAAAGGGTCAAATTCTTAGAATCCTTAAGGAGCTATTTTACCAAGTTTTTTGCTGGTGATTTCTCTCTTCAATTAAATCATTTTAACATGTGTTTTAAAAGTTAATTAAAGGGGATTTTAGATATTAAAGTTAGTTATTTGGTTTTAATGAAAATTGACGTTACTTTTCTCTCCACTTCTTTTTTGCCAAACACTCAGATTTCATCAAAAACCAGAGGTAAGAGATCAATTTTACTCAGAATCTTGATCTACAATTGATTATTTAACTTTGATTTACAAAATCTTATTGAAATCTTGTGTTTTCCTAGTTTTAAACAAGCCAATCGAGGGAGAAATCACAAAATAAGGGTAAGGTTCATGATCTCCTCTAATGAATGGTTCTTTATTGATATTCCCAAGTATTTGATCCTTGATTTATGATTTATAATCTGATTTTGTGTTTTTTATATTGAATTAATTGATTTAATTGGGTAAGATTGATGAAATAGTGAAAGATCCAGATTGGATCTGTTTTCTAGTGATGTAGATTGATTTTGAACATATTATGGATGTATAATAATTTTGATAAGTCATTTTTGTTAATGGAATCCCGAAACTCTTGAATCTCTATTTGTTTAGGTTGTTAGACTTGTATTTTGTGGAGTTGTGGTGGTTGTTTGGTTGCTGGAGGTGTTAGGTGGTTTTGATTCTGTTTTTAGATGTGTTTTGATGATAAAAGTGGTGCTAGGTTGATAGATGTTGGCTGGGTTATGAATCGAAGTGTTTTGGTTATATTTTCGGTTGTTGTGGAGGGTTAATTGTGAGAGTTTTGTGGGAATCCAAGAAGGATTGTGGTTTCTGTTTTTAGAATGCATTATGATACATTAATCCTCTGTAGTTTTGTGGTAAAAGCAGGGGAGGTTGATCCGGAAGTAAGTGGAAAAGCGCCTCAGCTTTGGATACTCGTTTTTTGCTTCGGCGAATCGAGGTTTCGCGTGACGGTGAGTGAAAATGTGGATTCCAGCATTGGAATGTTTTAAAGATGGTTTTGGGGAGTTTAGGTAGAGCTTGAAACGCTTACCTAAGCTCAAAAGTAAGTAAAGTGGTTTTACTCTCTCGGTTGTGCTAGTTGAAATGGTTTTATGCACTTGTTTTGATTTACATTGTACCTACTGTTTAAGAATGATTTAAAGCATTTGATGTACTCTTTTTAAGCATGTCTGAATGATGCACATGGTAAGTGATCCTTGTAAGTATGGTTTATACTTGTGTTAAAGCATGGTTGTTGCTTTGGAAAGGGCATGGTTTAATGCTTGTTAAAAACAGTGAGGTAAATGTTGTTTGGTTAATTATATTGGCAAGTGATGTGGTTTTAAAATTATTATCGGATATAGTTGGCCGGCCATAGGATTGAGTGCACTGTAAAATAAGTCACCTTGGATGTTGAGGGGTTTATACGGTGTACCGAATACTCCATCCAAGTACCCTAACGATTGAGGGGTTAAACAATATTGAATACTCCAGTTAGTGGTTTAAGCATCTAACCGATGAGAGGGATTGGTATCCCTGTGGGTTGAGAGTGTACCCGTTTTTTATTGTACCGCGATTGTGATTGTATCGCTATTCCGGTTGAGATGGCTTGAAGTGTTGGGTTAACACTTGTTGAATTCGTGTATCCGATGAACTCTTTTGTTAATGGACTTGTTAAAGATCACTTGAGAGCCAATATAATTGTTAATGTATCATTGAAATGGTTTATGTCGTATAATGTGATTTATACATGTTTTCTTTTTAAGCTTTGCATTTGGTAGTAATGCATGGAAAGGCTTAAGTAGAGGGTTAGCAATGTGACTTGATGTTGGTTAATGATACATGTAGCATATGGTTTGATTTGCTGGTTTTAATGTTGTAAGTGCATGTTTTAAAAGAGGCATGATGTTTTAAAAAGATGATGTTGAGAAATGGTTTTAAATGCATTGATGGTGTTTTGTTATGAGCTTTTCTCACTAAGCCTTGTGTGCTTACGCTCTTTTTGTCCATCAATGCAGAGAATTAAAGTACCGGAAGGCAGCAAGAAGCAAGGGGATCTTGGCAAGACTTGGTTCCAAAGTATGTTAGAGACTAGACTATAATGAATAAGGGCAATGGGTACTCGTTATGATTTGGGAGATGTTTTGGGGAACTCCCTGTTTGAGCATGTTTCTTAGGTTTCTTTTGGTTTGTAAATGGCCTTTAAAGATTGATTTTGGTGCTGGTTTGTCTTTTGGTATATTGTATGGATGCAACTTTAGGAAGCATGCCTATAGATTTCCATTCGATGCATGAAGCCTTGTTGTGTTGTTAGATTTGTGTTGCTAGGTTGCTTATTGTATGTTTGGCATGTTGGTATGGTGTTATAAGCATGCTGGAATGGTTTGAGAATGTTTTTGGGTTGAAAAATCAGCAATTTGTGGCATTACAGGTCCAAGCGTACTGATACGTGGGGAACCGTATCGGTATAGCTAGGCATTTTCTAGCCTGAGGGATCGGTACGCGTAAGGGAGTACCGGTACGCCTATGTAATTTTGTCCTGGCATATCGATACGGGCAAGGAGTATTGGTGCACATTCTAGCCTCTGGAATCTCACTTTTTAAACCCAAACCCGTGTACCGATACCCACGTAAGCGTACCGGTATGATTGTTAGAACAAATCAGAAGTTAGGTAAGTTGGTTATTGCATATCGGTACGGGCCATGGTGTACCGGTATGGTGCATCTTTATGTTCATCGGTACGGTAACACCAGTACCAATACTTAAGGCTATTTTCTGTTGCATCAGCTTACAATTTTACTTGCTTCGCATTTTAGTCCCTGAATCTTGCTAATGCATTAGTACATGGTTAAAATGATTGGTTTGAGTTGGAATATGAGACATACGCATAGAACCTGACTAATCTAAGGTTGATAATTTAAAAGTGGGTTTTTGACTTGTAACTTCATCAAATTACAATTTGGTCCCTAAGTGGTAAACGGAATCAATTGGATGTCAAAGTGATGCCCGATTGAGTTGGGATTACACATGTTATCTGTATAAACATGTAGGATTAATAATTGGCATCTAGATAAGTTAAAAAGAAAAAATAGACCGGGGTGGATGAATCTCTTCGGTTTGCTACGGCAAACCTAATGTGGCCATCTTGATTCGGTTGGGCGTCTAGGCCGGGTCAAGGAGGTTACAGCTAGGCTATGGAAGAAGATCCATAATGCCTTGGACATCAAGCTACATTTTAGTATAGCTTTTCACCCTCAGACCAATGGTCAGTCTGAGCGTGCTATTCAGACTCTTGAGGATATACTCCGGTGTTGCATTATAGACTTTGCAAAGAGTTGGGATGACCAGTTGCCGCTTGTAGAGTTTGCTTACAATAACAGTTACCAGTCAAGAAAAAAGATGGCTCCTTTTGAAGCGTTGTATGTGCGTAAGTGTAGGATGCCCTTGTGTTGGACCGAGCTCAATGAGAGAAGGATCGTGGGATCCGATTTGGTTAGTCAAATTGAGGAGAAAGTTCAGATCACCAAGGAAAGGTTGCAAGCGGCCTTCGAACGTCAGAAGGCCTACGCGGATCGAAAACGCAAGCACATTGAGTATGATGTCGGTGAAAAAGTGTTTCTCAAGGTATCTCCGTAGAAAGGAATCATTCATTTTGGACACAAAGAAAAATTAAGCCCAAGGTATATCGGACCTTATGAGATACTTGAGAGAGTAAGACCAGTGGCTTATCGGTTAGCCTTGCTACCAGAGCTGGCTTGTATCCACATTGTTTTTTTATGTGTCTATGTTGAGACGTTTTCGTTCTGACCCTTCACATGTTGTTCCACTTGAAGAAATTAAGGTAAATGCCAACATGACATATGAGAAAGTGTCGGTTAAGGTCCTTGATACGGGAGTTAAAGAGCTTCGCAACAAGTGCATACCCTTGGTGAAAATGTTATGGAGGAACCATGGTGTTGAAGAAGCAACGTGGGAAGTCGAGGACGACATGAGAGTACTTTACCCCCATTTGTTCCCACCAAGTAAATTTTGAGGATGAAATTTTCTTTAAAGATAGGAGAGTTGTAACGACCCAAAGTCTGAAAATCTGAGGGTCGAGTTTGATTGAGGTATGAGCCTCGTATTTAGGCCGTGTTTTTGAGCTTGAGTAGGCCCTTGTGCTATCTTGTGTCTGGTCTTGTAGGTGTTTGGGCTTGTAGTTGTTGGGTTGGTTGGAGGAGAGTATAGAGGGGTATATTGGTAAAAGCTTATTTTTTAAGAGTGGAAAAGGGAGGGGAGCTGATTTTCTACATTGGGCAGGGGTGAGATCACCCAACTTTATTATCATCTTCCTCCCATTTCCAAACTCTCTATCTCTCTTAAAAACTCCATCTTTAAAGGTTGAATTTTGAGGGTTTGCGTTGGAAATCTTGGATTTCTGTTCAAGGTAAAGTTGCTCAGCTTTGAGTGATCTGTCAATCAAGGTAAGGATGGTTAGTTTTGGTGGAAGTGTGTGTTTTGGTGAGGGTTGATGAGGGAGGATGATAATGGATATTTAAGGGCTTTATTCTTGTAAAAGTTTGTGTTTTGACTCCCTTAATTCTCCCTACGGGGTGGTAACACGTTTGGTAACAAACATCTCTTGTAGTGAAAGAGATTGGAAACTCTTCAAAGGAGCAAGGGAAGAGCAAGGCTTGAAGCTGTGGTTAAGGGCTTCATTCTCAGCTGTGGAATCAAGGCTAGTACACTACTAACTCCCATAGTTTCTTGGAAATCATGAAGTTAGGCTTTGAAGCATGATTTGGTGTTTTTGGCTTTGATAAAGCTTGAGCGGTTGTTAATGGTAAATCTTGAAATTGTTGTTGTAATAGCCTAAATTCGATAGTAATCCAGCTAATACTATCACCATAACTTGTAGGAGCGATTTGGGGCTCAACCTTAAGGGTTAAACAGGGTTTCTAGGTGAAACCCGCACCCAGAACTCAGGCTTGAGTACCGGTACGGGGTATAGAGTATCGGTACGCCTTAGTATAAAAGGGAGATAGTTGTGAGGGAACTACTGGTACGCCTCCCCGTGTATCGGTACCCCTTGCATATTAAGGATTCCAGTAACGCTTTTGCGTACTAGTACGCAAGGTGCGTATCGGTACCCACTGTAACATTACCTATGAGAGGATAAAACGTACCGGTACATGAGGGAATGAGTACCAGTACAGATTCGGATCTGTTCAGGGCAATCTTAGTACCAATAATGAGTCTGATATAGGGTGGAGTGTATCGGTACGACTTAAGGGTCTAGTTCTTTCAAACTTAAAATGAGCATCGGTACTTATAGATGAGTATTGATACCTAAAGGGGAGTACTGATGCCCACATAGGTGTATCGGTACTCACTGGGCATTCTGCCCAAGAAGTTTGAGTTTACGTTCAGGGGTTCTATAATTCGAGGCAAAGGGCCCTGGGGGTCTTTTAAGGTATAAAATGAATTCTAAAACTGAGAAATGGATAATTAAACCCCGTATGCGAAATGAATGACTAATGACTTGGTATTTATTGGGTGAACCGTGAGGTAGTAACCCATAGGGATCCTAGGTGGATCCATCGAGATTGTGTGGTAGTTAGGGTCCTTGCTATGTACTGATGGGCACCTAGATAATCGAGTCATCCCTTGTAGTTGGGATTTCGATACCCTAAGTGTGTTGCAACCCCTTAAAGACTCCCGAATATAGGATCTTGATGCTTTGTCGATGCGAGCCTCATTCGAAGATGCTTGATGAGAGATCCCGAGCATAGATGTAGGATCCCGATGCTTTATGGACGAGGGCCTCATTCAAAGATGCTTGATAAGAGATCTCGAGCATGGATGTAGGATCCCAATGCTTTGTGGATGCGGGCCTTGCTCAGAGTATAGGATCCTGATACTTTATGGACGCGAGCCTTACTTGTAGTGTAGGATCTCGATGCTTTGTGGACATGGGCCTCACTCAAGTGTAGGATTCTGATTCACGCGGACCTCATTTAATTGTTGTTAGAGTTATCTGTGTGGAGCTATGTAAACAAATGAGGTACTTGTATGAGCTGTGTGCGCGATCATACATTTGTGATGCTATGTGTTTAGGCAGTTACGGTTGCGCCATTGTTATCTTGCCATGATATCATTCATGTTGTATTGTTTTATTTATGATTTGCATGAAGCATGGTTGAGTGGCGGTGTATCCACTGAGCTTGTTAGCTCAGTGTTCGAAATCGTTGTTTTCGTTCCCAGGTTAGTAGGTTATCGTGAGGCTTGAAGGAGCACCATCAAGGCTTGGATTTCAGCATTGACTTTAGTGATTGAGTACAAATACTAAATGTAATGGGCTATGTATTTCGTAGGACCCTATATGTATTTTGGAACTCTTATTTTGTATTAATTGGTCAAAGTCGAATGTTTTAATATTTGTAAAGGGAGCTCCGTGAATACTGTTTTAAACATCTGGATTTGACTATGTTTTCAATGTATGGACTTATGTTTTATTGGACTTATTATATTGGGCTTGAAAAAGGAAAAATTTTAACGGTATGGATTTTGGGCTTGGGGCCCAAATGTAACATCTGGGTCAAGGGTGTTACAAACATCTTTTCCAACATTCAATGTTAAAGAAATTGTTTTAGTGCTTAAATTGTCAAATTCTTTATACAAAACACTAGTGAGCCAATTTGTCACATTTGTTCAAGTGTTTAGGATTTTGGGTGTGCTTAAATTGCAAACACATTTGCCTTATAAGGGTTTTCATTGTTTGCTTATTTATTTTCTCTTTGTAAGATATTGTTTTCAAGACTTTGGGGTATAAGTCTTGGTTGTAAGGGTTATCTCCTTGAGCCCAAAAAAAAGAAAGACGAGTTAGTGAATTTGTGGAGAATTCTTAGTGTGGATAACTAAGGTAGTGGAGGTAGACTTGGTTTAGAAGTCGAACCAATATAAATCCAATTCACCAAAGCAAAAATTCAATTCACTCCATCCTGGCGCATTTGGTTGATCGGTTCAAGCTCCTAACATAAATCAATAAACTTAACATCTACTTTCATTTACATTACAAACCTTTAATTTAATCAAATTACATCATTCAACTTTCATTATTTATAAATTAAGTCACTTATATTGAAACCACTAAATAATTATAATTAAAAATTAAAATTAACACTTTTATTTAACATATTTTCACATACCTTTAATTTAATCAAATTACATCATTCAACTTTCATTATTTATAAATTAAGTCACTTATATTAAAACCATTAAATAATTACAATAAAAAGTAGAAATTCACATTTTTATTTCACATATTTTCACATACGATCAATAAATAATGTTTATTATTAATTTAAATACTTTTTGTTACGATTTATAGGAAAAATAGTTATTTTTTCTTTGAACTTATTTAAATAAAATGTTTAAGAAAATTTTTAAAAAAAATTATTAAAATTATCAATTAAACATTTTTTAACGATAATACATGAAAAATATGTTAAACAAAAGTGTCAATTTCAAAATTTTCATTAAAATTATTTAATAGTTTCAATACAAGTGACTTAACTTATAAATAATAAAAATTGAATGATTTAATTTGATTAAATTAAAAGTATGTGATGTAGATATAAGTGGGTGTTAAGTTCAGTGATCTAAAATGTTAATTATCCAGAAAAGTAGAGTGTCATCATTTACATGTATAAATAGTATAATAAAATATGACACTTATATAGTTATCATATTTTATTTAAATAAGTGCTTAATATCCTCTTATGTATAGATGAGATTTTAATATAGAAATAAAAATCATAATTTAACCCATTTTATTATATATTACAATTTTATATTGTTAGAATTATTTATGTTCACATAAAAAAGTCCACATCTAATTATTTTCTCGAATGAATAAAATTAAGAAAAAATTAAACTTTTTAGAATTTTAAATATGTTTTCATATATATTTTTTAGAATTTTTAATATTATTAAAATTTTTAAAATTTAAAATATTTTTTGTAATTTTAGGATTTTTTAATTTTGTTTTTAATTTAAAAAGTAAATTTCAGCCAATCAAATACGGTCACATCAACAAAACAAACTTAACGATAGTTAGTATGATGGCTAAACTATAAAATAAGTGTTCAAACTATGTCTCTTTTTTGTAATAGGTGCCTAAAGTATTTTTTTGTTGAAATAGGTCCCTAAACTTTCATTGTGGCTGAAATACGTGCCTAAACTATTTTTTGGCTGAAATAGGTGACTAAACTTTTATTTTTGGCTTGTTTTAAAGTCAATTTTGGCATCTACTTGGGCACCTATTTCAACCAAAAATGAAAGTTTAGGCACCTATTTCAGCCAAAAATGAAACTTCAGGCACCTATTTCAGCCAAAAAATACTTTAGGCACCTATTATAAAAAAGAGGTATAGTTTGGGCACTTATTTTGTAGTTAAGCCTAGTATGATTAACAACAATTGCAATTAAAATACTCAATTGGTTGCAAATTTTCAAATAAAGACAAATTAAAAGTAACAACTCACTTTAAAAAACTACGATTAAAGAAGTCAAAAAGACATATAAACCTAATAATATTACACCAAATTAGAAATTTTAGGTGTCCATTTCAAGGTCATTTTCACACAAATACAAGTATTAGTTAAAAAACCTTCACATCAAGCCAGAGCAACTGGACTTTTAAAAAACCAAACTCCAAAGCCTATGAAACAACAAACAAAAAAGTGTAAGAATATATTTTACCAAATTTCAACTTTAACCTAAGGTCCTAATTGATTTATATAATCAGATTCACAAATTGAATGTTTAAATCTGTAACGACCCGAATTTTGAAATCCGAAGGTCGGGTTAACCCGAAGTATAGGCTCGTGGTTGGGCCTTGATATTTGGGCTTTGAGAGCCTTTTTGGGCCTTGGGGCTTGGAAGGTTGATTTGGTGATGGAATTGGAAGGATAACTGAAGGGGTTTTGGTAAATATCAAATTGAAGACAAATAGGGTTGATATGGGGCTTTATTTTCTGCAGAAAACAGAGGGAGTGAGATCATCTTGGTCCCCTTGTTCCCTCTCTCTCCTATTCCCATCTTCCACCCAAACTTCTTCATGTTCAAGGTCAAATCTTTGAGTTCTAGAGTATGAATCTTGTTTGGGACAAAGAGGTAAAGTTGTTCAGCATTAAAGGATCTTTATTTTGAGGTAAGCTTTGCTTGGTTTAGTGAGGTATAAGGTTTAGTTCAGGGTTTGAAGAAGAAGAGCGAGAATGGATTGTTGAGGGCTTCTTCACCAGCTATAATCTAAGGTTAGTACACTACTAACTCCTATAGTTTCATGCAACTTATAAAAATAGGCTCCGTGCATGATTTGAGTGTTTATGGTCTGATATGCTTTGGTTAACTCTTTAATGAAAAAATATGGGTTTGATGTTCGTAAGGCTTAAAATTGGTAGAAATTCACTTAATAACTCCGCCATAACTTGTAGGAGAATTTTGGGGCTTAACCATATAGGTTAAGTAGGATTTCTAGGTGAAATCTGAACCCAGGGTTTGAATTTTAGGCTTGCATACCGGTACGACTGTTCGAGTATCAGTACACTTTAGTAAAAAGGGAGACAAGTCGTGAGGGGTATACTAGTACAACTTCCCGTGTATCAATACCCCTTGGTCGATTAGAATTCCAGTAGTTTCTTTGTGTATCAGTACGCTTGGATGCGCACTGTTACATTGCTTGTGAGAGGCTTAGCATACCGATACGCGTGGGTAAGTGTACCGGTACGGTTGTGGATCGGTACGGGGTGATCCTAGTACCGATAATGAGTATCGATACAGGTTAGGGCGTATCGGTACGGCTTGAGGGTTTAATTCTTTCGAACCTAAAATGAGTATTAGTACTCATGGTCGAGTATCGGTACCTAGAGGGGAGTATCGATACCCATATAGGAGTATCGGTACTCGCTGGGCATTTTGCCCAAGAAATTTAGGTTTGCATTCGGGGGTTCTATAATTCGAGGCAAAAGGGCCCTGGGGATCTATTAATGTGTAAATTGATTATTAAAACTGAGAAATGGAGATTTAACCCCGTGTATCAAATAAATGGCTAATGACTCATCATATTTTGGGTAAGCTGTGTGAGGTGGTAACCCATAGGGATCCTAGGTGGATCGATTGATGTTGTGAGGTAATCTAGGCCCTTGTTGTGTGCGGAAGGGGCGCCTATAAGGTTAAGTCTTATTGAATAATAAGATAAATTAATGAGAATGGCTAATGCATACCCTAATAACATACTAATAAATAGATAATCTCAATACGGTGGTATGATAACTGATAGAAACCATAAGGTGATGGTGAGGGTGTTAGAGCTGTGTGTGATAAGACCCTTGTGTCAAGGTTGAGAGGTGGGTGGTGGCTAGGGTCCTTACTGTGTGCTGATGGGACACCTAGATAGATACCTTAAGTGTGTTAAAACACTTTGAAGATTCCTGAATGTTGGATCCTAATGCTATATGGATGCGGGCCTTATTCGAAGATGCTTGATGAGAGATCCCGAGCATGGATGTAGGATCCTAATACTATGTAGACTCGGGCCTCATCCCCTTGAGTATAGGATCCCGATGCTATGTGGACGTAGGCCTCACTCAAGTGTAGGATTCAGATGCTTTGAGGCACGGACCTCACTTAATGTTGTTAGTGTTATCTGTGTGATGCTATGTAAACGTATGAGGTACTTGTAAGAGCTTTGTGTGTGATCATACATTCATAATGCTATGTGTTTAGGCAGTTATGGTAGCGCCATTGTTATCTTGCCATGATGTCATTCATGTTGCATTGCTTTTTTATGATTTGCATGAAGCATGGTTGAGTGGCGGTGTATCCACTGAGCTTTGTTAGCTCAGCGTTCGGAATTGTTGCTTTCGCTCGCAGGTTAGTAGTTTTGACTCGTTCTTGGAGGAGCACCATAAGGGAAGGATTTCAGTGCCTCATCTCATCAGAGTACAGTATTTAGTTCCTTGGGCTATGTATTCGTAGGAACCTATTGTATATTATAAATCGTATTTGGATTTTCAAACGGTCGAGTCAAAGGTTTATAATGTAATTTTAATAGGAGCTCCATTGTATATGTTTCCGAATGTTTATTATGTTTTATTGGGTTGTAATTAAATGGATTTGTGGATTGTACTGAACTAGGTCAAAATTGGTTGATTGGGTTTCAGGCGTGAGGCTCAAATGTGACATCCGGGTTGTGGGTGTTACATTTAGTGGTATCAGAGCCTAGGTTTAGTCGGTTCTAGGAAAATCCCAGGGTGGTTAGGATTCGTGGATAGGTGTCTAACCAATACGAGCCTTTGTGTCTAAGTTGTACTCTTTCAAGACTAGAATCTGGATGGTGTGCCCTGTGTTCGCGTATGTCCCTGGTTGTGATATTAAGATAGATTCGATCGTGGTTGTGAGGGTCGTGATGATGGTTGATTCTTTTTAGGATAATTTTGATATCGGAGTTATCCCAAATGTTAAGCTCGAGCTTGTGAAGGAATGTAGGAGTTGAGGGTGTGCCCTTCTCCCATCGCTTGAGAAGTAATCATGGTTATGTGTCTTAAGTTACCTTAAAGCCTTGAGTTCATGGTGAGAACCTCCAGTGGTGAGATTATACGTGTTGGTAGACGACCCTTATGGAACGGATAAGAGGACTTGCTTTTGATTGACCATGGAAGAGTATCGATCGGGGGCCCCATCATTCGTAGTAAGTGAGCCTTAATGGTGGGTACCATGTGATGGGGATGTAGCACGCCTGGCAGATATGCATTTTCGTCTAATGTTGAAAAGTACATGATAGTTGTGAGGTCTCAACTACGATCTTAGTAAGATAAATGCCCTAAGATCTCGAGCAAGGTATGCTTGTTGCGGTTGTTTATAGTAGTGGCCAGAAGGACATTGTGGGCTTTGATCAAGGTGATGCTTGAGTAAAGCTTGAGAATACGTGGTTGACAGATACAATGGAGTTGTCTCCTAAATGAGTTGATATGATCTTGGCCACCGGTTGTTGTTCGGTCATGAGCCAGCTTAAGATGACAAGTGTAGTGTTGGAAGCTTCGAGGTTTCAGAGGAATCAAACCCAGGGTAATGAGAAAGACAAACTACCATCTTCTGAATGCAGTTCAGACCAGTTAGGTTGATGGCACGAGATTAACCAAGGAGAGTCGTGAAAGGAGCCATGTTCCTTTAATGGGAGGAGCATTATTGTTACGAATCTAAGTATGGTAAAGGAGTTGAGAAAGGTGACCTTATCAATCGGATTGATGGTTAAGAAACACTCAAAGGGATTTGAGGATGACGTGGAATAGTCTTAAGGGAATCTTAACTGTATCGTCTTTTCTTAAGGGCAATGCATATGAATGGTGAGAGACCATAGGGTTAGGACCACAGCCTGTTCTCTCAACATAGGATGTTTTCTTGGGTGAGTCAGGAAAAGAGGTATGTCATTGAAGCTCTTATGAAGAAAATGAGGGATTAGTTCTTGCAGTCAGTTTAGGGTGTCAAGCAGTGTTAGGTATGAGTAAGATTTTTCTACGGTTGAGCTGTTATGCCCAAAGTTTGTTGCTATCGAAGAGTAAAAGTGGTTGAGGTTAGATGTGGATTCAAAGTTGACATATTGATGTACGGGACAACAGTTTTACCCGGGATATTCTCTGAACTAGTCGTCAGTAAGAAGCACTCGAATGACCTTAGAGCCAACATTGAGTCAATTGAGGATTCGATAGATCGTGTTTTGGGGAATCAAAACATCATAAGATTCTTCTCAGAACCTGAAGAGGGGAGGGTTTGTGCTTTGAGCGGATCAAAAAGAGTTGCTTTAGATTAGCTGAAGGTTGGCCAAAAATCTAAATTGGAGGTCTTGTAAAGGGCTTAACGATTTCCTCTATAACGGAGAGTGTTGATGGTTCAGCCCTAGCGTATTTTCCACCGGTTCGTGGGCCTTGTGGTTGACATCACCTTGAGGTATGTTTATTGCTTGGGGGAAATCTGTTATGAGTGCCAGACATCTGGTCACATGGCAAGGACTGCTCAATCGCGGATGAGTATTTACCGGTTCAGTCTTTGAGTTTGACTTTTTCTGGGTATAGTCAAGGTTCTTCGAGAAGCGGTGTTGGGTCGTTTTTGAAGTATCATGGTGGAGGTCAGGTGAGATTTACAGTTAGAGTCATCGCACGAGATTTTGTTAGACAATGTGATGTTCATACCAGAAATGACAAGCTTGTTATCGAGAGTGTGTTAAATGATTTGGTCCTATTGTGGTTTTCAGTTTCTTGATGGCGGTTTGATTTCTTATTCTTACCTTGGCAGAGATTTTATTGAGCGGGTTCTGTGATAAATTTCCTCGAGGTTTATATTGGTTTGGTAAATTAATAGATTGGTAAGTATTGGTAAGTAAAGGTTTCACCGTGGGTGGTGTGTATGGTTTAGAGTAACAGTCTCTATAGACTTAATAGACTTACCCTTGGTACGGGTTGGTCACGTGAGTGCAAGAAGTGCCTTGGTTTCCAAGCAAGAATCTCGAAGTTGAGGTTTGAAATGAACCAATTTGTCGGTATTGTGCGTGAATAGATCTTATCTCCTCAGCTTATATGTTGTGCTCATGTAATGCTAGTTGAAGAGTGTAACACCCCCTACCCGGGTTGGCAGGAAAACATTTCAAGAGCGTTACCAATGAACAATACAAGCATGAACAAGCAAGAATAGGCTAACTCATCCCTATTAGATGAGTTACTTAACTAGCAAGTAACCAAACATACATTACTTATCATATAAACATTCTTATTTACATACATTATAGGTCACCAAAAATTTCAATTAACATTAACATACAATCATCATTCAAGACAAAATAGGTTTCCAAACAATTGATCAATCAAGGTTAATGTCATCTTACAACTATCATTCGAATATCCTAAGAGCAATCATGTTTCCATTTCATTTCATTGTTCATTAACTTGATCACATTAACGTTTCATGCATAACTTACTAATCATGATCCATTGCACATACCTTGATTTCAAGCAAGCATATGCCATTCTTACCATTCCATATTATAAAAATACTACAATAAGGTATGATCACACAAGTAATTATTCCATTATACAAGTCATTCGAATAGGCATAATAGTCTAGGTCAAATTACTTTGAACATTCATTAGACACATAACAATACTTATATGCACAACAAGATACATTTCCTTTACATAGAATTATAGTTCATTACTTAATTTACATTAACCACCAAGTTCATAACATGATAGGCCTATTTAAGACATATATACATATACAAGTTCAAGTGTTCAAAATGCATGCACTAGACATTATATAAAACTAAGTGCCACCAACTAGGGGAGTACAAAACAAGTATGTCCATACTTTAGCTATGCTTGTGTCTTGCTACGAGCTCAAGAATTCAGGCTTCGGGATCAAGCAACGATTAAATCCTTTATCTTGTGGTTAGGAAGAATGAAAACAATAGTGATAAGTACAAGATATGTACTTAGTGAGGTAGCATCAGTTCTAACCAATTTATAAGACATATATCACTTAACTAAGTTGCTTAGTCCAAGTTGGAAGCAATTCAATTCAAGCTTTGCTCAATCTTTATTTCAGGCCAATTAACATACTCAAGCAATATACACATTTCCATTCAAGTCAAGTACATATTAGTTCAAGTTTACATGTTCGTCTTTTCAAGAATGCATATCAAGTAATCCAAGTAGCAAGTTATTCAATACAAGGTTCAAGCATAAGCAATTATCATTTCAAGAGTTCCATGTCAAGAATCAAGCATTACATGTCAAGAAATTTGAGTAATTCAAGCTTACATATCAAGTAATTCAAGTATCAAGTAGTTCAAGAATCAAGTAGTTCATGTATCAAGTAGTTCAAGAATCAAGTAATTCAAGTATCATGTAATTCAAGTATCATGTAAGCTTTATTCTTTAATTATTTCTCATTTGCTTTCTTTAGTTTAAGCCTTTGGTATTTAGTTGTCCAGGTAATCGAGTCTCCAACAAACTATCGCCACAAGATGTGCCGTAGCACTGGTCAACCCTCCTACTATCGCCAAAGACCACACATATGTACCCTCCGTCTATCGCCAATTAGGGGCCTTAGCCCTGGACCGTAGTCCACCCTGACACAATGAGCTCTAGACTCTAAGGCATGCCCTTCTACCTATGACCACTAACAACCAAGTCTTTGTTCAATTATGAATCACTTATTCAAGGATTTCACGTTCAAGTCAAGCAATAGCTTATTCAAGTATCAATTCAAGTGATACATTACAAGATCATACATGTATATACAGCCCTTAGGCCAAATGAGCCTCAGCTCGACACTTTGCAAGTCAATCTTGTCATTCAAGCAAGCAATTAACATATGTCATTTCTTAGGCATCAAGAAAGATCTTAAATTCATGATTTATATCATGTTAACAAGTATTCAAATCATAGAGATACATTAAGCATTCATTCGAATGGATCAAGGTCAAGGCATCAAGATTCAAGTATTTGTTTTCACCTTTCTTCCTAGGTACTTTAACATCATGCATGTTACTATTATTTCAAGTTTTAGCTTAAACCATTCTTCCCTTTTTATCATCACATCCAAGTTTAAATCAAGTACATGTATATATAATTACATAAAATAACAAGAAATAGACATGCATATTTGGTTAGGACCTAAGTCCTAACCCTATATTAAACTACACTCACAATACTCCAAGCTTAGCTAGTCTTGGACCCAAACTCCTTTGTTTCTAGCTTTCGAATGCTCCTCCTTAGACCCTTCTCCAATGTTCCCTTCTCGTTCTAACATTTCATACAAGTAAATCATGGTCAAGACAAGCACATTCATTTATTCAAAACAAGACAACAATACACTTAATTCATTCAACATACATTTCAAAACATCAAGGCTGCTGCCTGGCAGCTTGTGCATTACTTACTAAAATATGCATAACTTTCATTTCGTATGACGGAATTTCAATTGGTTTATACCGTTGGAAAGCTAACTTAATTGTTTTTCTAACCATATAGGCCTTGCATTTTAATTATTTACCAATTAATACATTTTTTTACTTAAAGGCAGGGTAATTACAACACTGAACAGCTTTCACTGTCCTTAGTGTTTCATTTCTACAACCCATTATACAATCCAAAATTCAATTCCGTTTTCTCCTAATGAATTTAAACATATTAAGGTACCATCCATTAAATATTAAGCCTTAAATTCCATTTGTACAATTTATAGAGATTTTTCAAAGTTACTGCCCAGAACAAGGTATTCTGGGCAGATTACTCTAGCTTAAGTTTCTAGCCTCTTTAATCATTTAGATAACACTTCTAACATGCCAATTCAACTTATATACATATTCTTACATGTCTAGGTCAGTTTTATTCACCTACCAATGTGATCAAAACATGGCATTTTGCAAAATCAAGCATGTTTACTCAATCTTATCTAGAAATGTGATCAAAACAGTTTCGCTCCTTGTCACATTCAATCATACTAATTTGGCATCAAATTTTTCATCAATCATAGCAATTTACAGCAAAATTCCAGCATGAACATTCAAGTTTCCAGCAACCATTCACATATACATAGCAATTTAATCAACAACACTCGATATTTCAAGAATCTTAGAGCTAACATCACAATAACATTCATACCTTCCATCCTTATCAAATCAAGCAACAATAACATCAAAATTCAAGATTTAAACATGGAATTCAAGTAAGAAATCAAGCATTTACCTTCCTAACAAGAAGCTATGCAACTAACTCCTTCAATTAAGCTAGTTTGATCAACAAAACCACTCTCTCTCACTATTTTCTCTCAAGATCGACTATGGCAGCAAGGATGAATGAAGGAGATGAAATTTTGCTTAATTTTTTATTCCAACTAGCCGGCCAACTCTCTCCCTTCATTGCCATATGTACTCCACTACCTCTAAATGGTCTAATTACCATGCAAATTCTTTGTTTAATTCTTGTTTCATTTTGGTCATCTTAATTTGGCTCTCTAACTTGTTAGTTGTAACATTTTAATCCTTTAATTATGTTAGCTAATGTTCTTCCCTCAATTAATTTCCAATTTTTTTAATTTGACTAACACCTAGTTCAATTAGTTAGTCACTTAGATAGTGGTAACTTTCCTAAACCCAGTTTAGGGTGTTACAATTCTCCTCCCCCTTAAAATAAATTCGCCCTCGAATTTACCTGAGTTGAACAGGTGAGGATATTGATCACTCATAGTAGCCTCAGGTTCCCAAGTTGCCTCTTCCATTTTATGATTCCTCCATAACACTTTCACCAAGGGAATATTCTTGTTTCGGAGTCTTCTAGTTTGTTTGTCAAGTATTCGTATTGCCCATTTTTCATACGATAGGTTCGGGATTCAATTCGACTTCTTCAGGTTCATGGACATGGGATGGGTCAGATCGATATTTTCTAAGCATGGAGACGTGGAAGACATTGTGGATCTTGTCAAATTCACCGGGAAGAGCTAATCGATAGCCACTGGCCCTATCCTTTCAATGATTTCAAATGGTCCAATGAATCGAGGACTAAGTTTCCCTTTTCTTCCAAACCGAAGGACTCTCTTCCAAGGAGACACTTTCAGGAAGACCTTATCTCCAAAATTGTATTGGATGTCTCTCCTTTTCAAGTCTGCATATGCTTTTTGTCTATCAAAGGCTTGCTTCAATCGATCATGCATGATTTTCACTTGTTCTTCAGTTTCTCTGAGCAATTGAGGTTCCAATACTTTGTTTTCTCCCAATTCAGACCAACATAAGGAAGTTCTACATTTCCTTCCGTATAGAGCTTCGAAGTGAGCCATTTGGATAGATGTTTGGTAGCTATTGTTGTAAACAAACTCTACTAGGAGAAGAGATTTCTCCCAGTTCTTTCCGAAATCTATAACACAAGCACGTAGCATGTCTTCAAGTACTTGTATGATTCTTTCAGATTGACCATCTGATTGAGGATGAAAGGCTGTGCTCAAATGCACTTTGGTTCCAAGGGCTTTTTGCAATGAATTCCAGAATCGAGAAGCAAATCTAGGGTCTCGATTAGAGATTATAGCTGTAGGTACACCGTGTAATCGAATCACTTCACGAATGTATAGCTCGGCTAAGGTTTACAAGCTCATGTTCATCCGAACAGGGATAAAATGAGTAGACTTTGTGAATCTATCAACAATCACCCATGCATCATCATTCTTTCTTGGAGTGGAAGGAAGACCAGCAACGAAGTCCATTGTAATTCGATTGGTTGGAGCAGTCCAGTGGGGACTTGATGCTCGGATTTAACCCTCTGACAAGTTAAGCACTTTAAAACAAAATCTGTGATAGCCGATTTCATGCCTGGCCACTAGTATAGTGGCTTTAGGTCCTTGTACATCTTAACCGATCCGGGGTTAATCGAGAAAGAGCTTTGGTGAGCTTCTTGTAACATCTCGTGTCTTAGTTCTTCATTGTTAGGAACACATTCTCTATCTTTGAAATAGAGGAGTCCATTCGACTTAAGGGAGAAGTCAGAATTAGACTCATAGTCTAGCCTGGACATGATCTTCTGAAGATCTGGATCAATTTGTTGGAGTTCTTTGATTCTCAAGATTAGACTAGATTGAACTTGAAGTTTAGACAAGAATTTTCATCCTTTGGATAACTGAAAATGAGCATTGATAGCCAAGGAAGCTATAAACGAATGGAAAAGATCACTAAGGGAGATTTTTGAATAGTTACTTGTAAATCAAGAAAGGTCTAATTCGAATGGTTACTTGCAAGTCAAGAAAGAAACATTTCGAATGAATTATTCTAGGATTTAGATTTAAGGGTTTACCCAAGTATGCTCTGCGACTAAGGGCATCAGCAACTACGTTTGTTTTTCCCAGATGGTAGTCGATAACCAAATCGTAATCTTTAAGTAACTATAGCCATCTCCTTTGCCTCAAGTTCAAGTCTTTCTGAGTTAGGAGATACTTGAGACTCTTTTGGTCTGTGAACAAATTGCATTTCTCCCCGTACAAGTAATGTCTCTAGACTTTGAGTGCAAACACAATAGCTGCCAATTCTAGATCGTGAGTAGGGTAGTTTGACTCGTGTGGTTTTAGTTGTCATGAAGTGTAAGCTACCACGTTTCCATCTTGTATTAGGACACATCCTATTCCCAAATGAGATGCATCACTGTAAACAGTGTACTTCTTGCCCGATACTGGTTGGATGAGAACCCGAGCATGAGTCAGGGCTTGTTTAAGCTGATCGAGGCTTTTTTGTTGGTTCTCCAACCAAACAAATGGTGTATCTTTGCGAGTTAGCTTAGTCAAACTTGCGGCAATAGATGAGAATCCTTTGAGAAAATGTCGATAATATCTGGCTAAACCGAGAAAGCTTCTGACCTCACCAACATTACTCGGAGGTCTCCAATCCAGGATAGATTGAATCTTTCTTGGATCTACTTTGATCCTTTCTGTCAAGGTAACATGTCCAAGAAACGACACTTCCGATAGCCAAAATTCGCATTTAGAGAAATTTACAAACAACTGACGTTCTCGGGGAGTTTGCAATACAATTCGAAGGTGTTCAAAATGTTTTTCCTTATTCTGAGAATACGCCAAAATGTCATCAATAAAGACGACCATGAACTTGTCAAGATAGGGCTTGAATACATGATTCGTGAGATCCATCAAAGAAGCTGGAGCATTCGTTAATTCGAATGGCGTTACAAGGAATTCAAAATGGCCATATCGAGTACGAAAGGCTGTCTTGGGTACATCTTCTTCTTTTACCCTCATCTGGTAGTATCCCGATCGTAGATCGATATTTGAGAATACTGCAGCATCTTTGAGTTGAACGAAAAGATCTTCAATTCTTGGGAGAGGATATCGATTCTTGATAGTAAGCTTGTTCAATTGTCTGTAGTCAATACAGAGTCTCATAGTCCCGTCCTTCTTCTTCACGAACAGGACTGGAGCACCCCAGGGAGATGAGCTAGGCCTAATTAAACTCTTATCTTGTAGCTCTTGGAGTTGCTTCTTAAGTTCTTTCAACTCAACAGGTGTCATTCGATAAGGTGTGATAGACATCAGAGTTGTTTTAGTTGGACATCGATCCTGAACTCTACTTCTCTGGTTGGAGGGAGACTAGGGAGTTCCTCCGAAAAAATATCGAGATATTCAAATACAATAGACACACTAGGTAAGCCGAATTCAAGTTCATCTTGTAGGACCATAGTAGCAAAGATTGAGATCAGGTTCTTGTCAATTAGAATAATTGATTCCTTTTCTAAACTCCAGGGTTAAAGTCTCCTATTTAGGCAATCCACCCAGGCTTCATGCTTACTTAACCAATCTAGTCCTAGTACTAGATCGAATTCACAAGTTGGTAGTACATATAGATCAACAAGAAAGGGTACATTTCGAATGAATAAGGAACAGTTTCTACAGATAAAGCTTATGTTTGTAATTCCCCCTATAGGGTTTGATACTGCAAAGCTTTGTTCTACAATTTCAGGCTTTAAGTTTAACTTTACAATCAAGGTTGAGCTTGCACTCTAGGTCCTGCTTGTTGCTGTGGAGGATTCTACTCCATCCTCACACTATCCTCTTCGTTTGAGGAGACTACGGGACTTTCATCGTCCCGAGTGAGCCTTGTTTCAGACATTCTACGTTTAAAGAGAACAATTAGGGGTTCGGTTTAGTTAAGCAAAGACACAAGCTATACAATACAAGTCTCCTAGGTGGCACAAATATCCTATATGATGCAAGAGAACCCGGTTCAGTCCTAAAACCAACTAAAAAGCTCTAATACCAAATAAAATGTAACACCCCCTACCCGGGTTGGCAGGAAACCGGTTCGAGAGCGTTACCAATTAACAACAAAAGCATGAACAAGCAAGAATAGGCTAACTCATCCCTATTAGATGAGTTACTTAACTAGCAAGTAACCAAACATACATTACTTGTCATATAAGCAATCTTATTTACATACATTATAGGTTACCAAAAATTTCAATTAACATTAACATACAATCATCATTCAAGACATAATAGGTTTCCAAAAAATTGATCAATAAAGGTTAATATCATCTTACAACTATCATTTGAATATCCTAAGTGCAATCATGTTTCCATTTCATTGTTCATTAACTTTATCACATTAACATTTCATGCATAACTTACTAACCATGATCCATTGCACATACCTTGATTTCAAGCAAGCATATGTCATCCTTACCATTCGGCATTTACCATTCCATCTTATAAAAATACTACAACAAGGCATGATCACACAAGTAATTATAACATTATACAAGTCATTCAAATAGGCATAATAGTCTAGGTCAAATTACTTTTAACATTCATTAGACACATAACAATACTTATATGCGCAGCAAGATACATTTCTATTACATAGAATTATAGTTCATTACTTAATTTACAATAACCACCAAGTTCATAACATGATAAGCCTATTTAAGACATATATACATATACAAGTTCAAGTGTTCAAAATGCATGCACTAGACATTATATACAACTAAGTGCCACCAACTAGGGGAGTACAAAAAAAGTATTTCCATACTTTAGCTATGCTTGTGTCTTGCTACGAGCTCAAGAATTCAGGCTTCAGGATCAAGCAACAATCAAATCCTTTATCCTATGGTTGGGAAGAATGAAAACAAGAGTGATAAGTACAAGATATGTACTTAGTGAGGTAGCACCTAGTTCTAACCAATTTATAAGACATATATCACTTAACTAAGTTGCTTAGTCCAAGTTGGAAGTAATTCAATTCAAGCTTTGCTCAATCTTTATTTCAAGCCAATTAACATACTCAAGCAATATACACATTTCCATTCAAGTCAAGTACATATTAGTTCAAGTTTACATGTTTGTCTTTTCAAGAATACATATCAAGTAATCCAAGTAGCAAGTTATTCAATACAAGGTTCAAGCATAAGCAATTATCAT
Source organism: Hibiscus mutabilis (assembly GCA_019671005.1). NCBI lineage: Eukaryota > Viridiplantae > Streptophyta > Magnoliopsida > Malvales > Malvaceae > Hibiscus > Hibiscus mutabilis. The sequence continues at coordinate 23,022,706 of CM033744.1, read as the reverse complement.
TTCAAGCGTTCCATGTCAAGAATCAAGCATTACATGTCAAGAAATTTGAGTAATTCAAGCTTACATATTAAGTAATTCAAGTATCAAGTATTTCAAGAATCAAGTAGTTCATGTATCAAGTAGTTCAAGAATCAAGTAATTCAAGTATCATGTAATTCAAGTATCATGTAAGCTTTATTCTTTAATTATTTCTCATTTGCTTTCTTTAGTTTAAGCCTTTGATATTTAGTTGTCCACGTAATCGAGTCTCCAACCAACTGTCGCCACAAGATGTGTCGTAGCACTGGTCAACCCTCCTACTGTCGCCAAATACCACACATACGTATCATCCGTCTGTCGCCAATTAGGGACCTTAGCCTTGGACCGTAGTCCACCCTGACACAATGAGCTCTAGACTCTAAGGCATGCCCTTCTACCTGTAACCACTAACAACCAAGGCTTTGTTCAATTATGAATCACTTATTCAAGGATTTCATGTTCAAGTCAAGCAATATCTTATTCAAGGATCAATTCAAGTGATACATTACAAGATCATACATGTATATACAGCCCTTAGGCCAAATGAGCCTCAGCTCGACACTTTGCAAGTCAATCTTGTCATTCAAGCAAGCAATTGACATATGCCATTTCTTAGGCATCAAGCAAGATCTTAATTTCATGATTTATATCATGTTAACAAGTATTCAAATCATAGAGATACATTAAGCATTCATTCGAATGGATTAAGGTTAAGGCATCAAGATTCAAGTATTTGTTTTCACCTTTCTTCCTAGGTACTTTAACATCATGCATGTTACTATTATTTCAAGTTTTATCTTAAACCATTCTTCCCTTTTTATTATCACATCCAAGTTTAAATAGGTACATGTATATATCATGACATAAAATAACAAGAAATAGACATGCATCTTTGGTTAGGACCTAAGTCCTAACCCTATATTAAACTACACTCACAATACTCCAAGCTTAGCTAGTCTTGGACCCAAACTCCTTTGTTTCTAGCTTTCGAATGTACCTCCTTAGACCCTTCTCCAATGTTCCCTTCTCGTTCTGACATTTCATAGAAGTAAATCATGGTCAAGACAAGCACATTCATTTATTCAAAACAAGACAACAATACACTTAATTCATTCAACATACATTTCAAAACATCAAGGCTGTTGCCTGGCAGCTTGTGCATTACTTACTAAAATATGCATAACGTTCATTCCGTACATCAGAATTTCAATTGGTTTATACCGTTGGAAAGCTAACTTAATTTTATTTCTAACCATATAGGCCTTGGATTTTAATTATTTACCAATTAATACAGTTTTTTAATTAAAGATAGGGCAATTACAACACTGAACATCTTGCACTGTCCTTAGTGTTTGATTTCTACAATCCATTCTACAATCCCAAATTCAATTCCGTTTTCTCCTAATGAATTTATACATATTAAGGTATTCTGGGCAGATTACTTTTGTATTGTCCTTAAATTCCATTTTTACAATTTATAGAGATTTTTCAAAGTTACTGCCCCGAACAAGGTATTCTGGGCAGATTACTTTTGTTTAAGTTTCTAGCCTCTTTAATCATTTAGATAACATTTCTAACATGTCAATTGAACTTATATACATATTATTACATGTCTAGGTCAGTTTTATTCACCTACCAATGTGATCAAAACAGGGCATTTTGCAAAATCAAGCATGCTTACTCAATCTTATCTAGAAATGTGATCAAAATAGTTTCACTCCTTGTCACATTCAATCATACTAATTTGGCATCAAATTTTCCAGCAATCATAGCAATTTCCAGCAAAATTCCAGCATGAACATTCAAGTTTCCAGCAACCATTCACATACATAGCAATTTAATCAACAACACTCAATATTTCAAGAATCTTAGAGCTAACATCACAATAACATTCATATATTCCATCCTTATCAAATCAAGCAACAATAACATCAAAATTCAAGATTTAAACATGGAATTAGCATTTACCTTCCTAGCAAGAAGCTATTCAACTAACTCCTTTAATTAAGCTAGTTTGATCAACAAAACCACTCTCTCTCACTATTTTCTCTCAAGATCGACTATGACAACAAGGATGAATGGAGGAGATGAAATTTTACTTAATTTTTTATTCCAACTAGCCGGCCAACTCTCTCCCTTAATTGCCACATGTGTAATTATCTTGACACATGTACTCCACTACCTCTAAATGGTCTAATTACCATGCAAATTCTTTTTTCATTTTGGTCCTCTTAATTTGGCTCTCTAACTTGTTAGTTGTAACATTTTAATCCTTTAATTATGTTAGTTAATGTTCTTCCCTCAATTAATTTCCAATTCTTTTAATTTGACTAACACCTAGTTCAATTAGTTAGTCACTTAGATAGTGGTAACTTTCCAAACCTGGTTTAGGGTGTTACAAAGAGGACATTGTAGGTTGCGAGACATTCTTAGTTCGCGTAGTTGACGCAATAGTGATAGTCTGTGGTTTAGAGCGGTGGATATACAAGTGGTTATTGAGGTACTCTTCGAGGGTTGAGTGGGATAACCTCTTGACCGTAGAGTAGTACCCATGATAAGGGGTGTGTTGAGTTCGGTATTAAGCGTTCATCACCTTATGGTCTGAAATTTATCGAACCCCTTATATGAGAACTCCTTGGTAGAGGAGGGGGTGCGAGCGATGTCGCCAAGTGGTTCACCTTGGGACGTGCTTATGTTGGTATAGTGAGATATAGTGGTGTTAGCTATTGTGGGTCGATTATAACAATGGAAAGTCAGTATTTGATTTTCAGGGCTGATGATCTTATTAATATTGAAGAGTTTTGAGATTCCCGTAAGATCATTCAGGATGTTAGTCTTGTAAGTTGAAGGTTAATGAGAATTAGTGTTAAAATTTGGGGTTTGATGTGATGTTTGAACTCTAAGGACAAGTTAAAGAGTGTTTTGGACTTACGAATGTGTCGAGGTAGTCTAAAGTTCGATGAATAGATGGTTGCTTATTTGGGTTTGAGATGGATTGTTTTCATGCATAGAGACAGTGTAAAGATGTTTCGAATGGCTTTGGAGAAATATGGGTTTTGGGTTAAAGTCGTATGGAATCGGATTCTTGTGTTGTAATAAGTTATGTTGGGAGAACCATTAGGAATCTTGAAGGACTTGCTAAAGTTTTAGCAACCACGCTAGTTAGAAATTGAGGGTTGGGAGTGAAAGAGAGCGTTCAGACCTTTGAGGACAGTTTGGTGGTTTGATCCCTAGTAGGGCTTGGCTGTGGTAACAATTTTTTTTAACCAAAGTGGCTTGGCTAGTAGAATCGCTTGATCGTGGATTCGTATCTACTTATGTCGTAGTGGGTTCAAGTAAATAAGGCGTTAAGTCATGTATCAGTTAACTAAGTTATGAAAGAAAGTTGTATTTCATGTAGATGGATGATAGAACATGATTGATAGGGTTTGTTATTCCTGAACACACGGGTTATGGTGATTACATATGAGGAAGTGCCCTGTGGTATACCTTGAAGAAGTGTCACATTATGAACGCAGATGAGGGTCGAGTTCAAGACTTCTAAAATGCTAATGTTGGTAGCGAGGTTCGTTCACTGAGTTGTGAATCATTTGAAGTGAGTTCAGAGTACTGATGTTTGATAATACTGATTTGAATATTGTTGGTTGATCTGTCTCTAGGTTTAATATGAGTGTTGTTCTAAACGTTAGGAATGTCTTGTTGATGAGGCTTGTAGAAAGTGGAGAATTTGTGTCGAGAGTTTTGGTTAGGAAGGTTTTTGGCGAACCTAAGAGCCACATAGACAATTGTCAGCGAGAGGTTGATTAGAGCGTTGACAGTTGCTCTCCTTCTATTGTCTAAATTTTAGGGACAAAATTTTCTTTTAGGAGGGAAGAATTGTAACGACGCAAATTTCAAAATCCAAAGGTCAAGTTAACCCAAAGTATGGGCTTAGTGGTTGGGCCATGATATTTGGGCTTTGAGAGCCTCTTTGGGCTTACTTTGGGCCTTAGGGCTTGAAAGGTTGGTTTGGTGATGGAATTGGAAGGATAATTGAAGGGCTTTTTGGTAAATATCAAATTGAAGACAAAGAGGGTTGATGTGGGACTTTATTTTTTGCAGAAAATAGAGGGAATGAGATCATCTTGGTCCCGTTGTTCCCTCTCTCCCATTCCCATCTTCCACCCAAACTTCTTCATGTTCAAGGTCAAATCTTTGAGTTCTAGAGTATGAATCTCGTTTGTGAAAAAGAGGAAAAGTTGTTCAGCATTAAAGGATCTTTATTTTGAGGTAAGCTTTGCTTGGTTCAGTGAGGTATAAGATTTAGTTGGTGATTTGAAGAAGAAGAGCGGGAATGGATTGTTGAGGGCTTCTTCATCAACTGTAATCTAAGGTTAGTTCACTACTAACTTCTATAGTTTCCTACAACTCATAAAAATAGGCTTTGTGCATGATTTGAGTGTTTTATGGTCTGATATGTTTTGGTTAACTCTTTAATGACAAAATATGGGTTTGATGTTATTAAGGCTTAAAATCGGTAGAAATTCACTTAATAACTCCACCATAACTTGTAGAAAAATTTTGGGGCTTAACCATGTAGGTTAAGTAGGATTTCTAGGTAAAATCTGAACCCAGGGTTTGAATTTTGGGCTTGCGTACCGGTACGGTTGTTCGAGTATTAGTACGCTTTAGTAAAAAAGAGACATGTCATGAGGGGCGTACTGGTACGGCTTTTCGTGTATCGGTACCCTTGGTCGATTAGAATTCCAATAGCATCTTTGTGTATTGGTACGCTTAGGGCGTATTGATACGCACAGTTACATTGCCTAAGAGAGGCTTAGCGTACCAGTATGCATGGGTAGAAGTACCAGTACGGTTGTGGATCGGTACGGGGCGATTTTAGTACCGATAAGGAGTATTGATACGGGTTGGGGCATATCGGTACGGCTTGAAGGTTCAATTCTTTCGAAACTAAAATGAGTATTGGTACTCATGGCTAAGTATCGGTACCTAGAGGGGAGTACCGATACCCATATAGGAGTATTGGTACTCGTTGGGCATTCTACCCAAGAAATTTGGGTTTACATTCAAGGGTTCTATAATTCGAGGCAAAGGGCCCTAGAGGTCTGTTAATGTGTAAATTGAATATAAAACTGAGAAATGGAGATTTAACCATGTGTATGAAATAAATGGCTAATGACTCGTCATATTTTGGGTAAGTTGTGTGAGGTGGTAACCCGTAGGGATCCTAGGTGGATCGATTGATGTTGTGAGGTAATCTAGGCCCTTGCTGCGTGCGGAAGGGGCGCCTGTAAGGTTAAGTCTTATTGAATAATAAGATAAATTAATGAGAACGGCTAATGCGTACCCTAATAACATACTAATAAATATATAAGCTCAATAGGGTGGTATGATAACTGATAGAAACCATAAGGTGATGGTGAGGGTGTTAGAGTTGTGTGCGATAAGACCCTTATGTCGAGGTTGAGAGTTGGGTGGTGGCTAGGGTCATTGTTGTGTACTGATAGGATGCCTAATTAGTCGAGTCATCCCTTATTGTTGGGATTTGGATACCCTAAGTATGTTACAACACCTTGATGATTTCCGAATGTTGGATCCCGATGCTATGTGGACGCATGCCTCATTCGAAGATGCTTGATGAGAGATCCCGAGCATGGATGTAGGATCCCGATGCTATGTGGATGCAGGCTTCATCCCCTTGAGTATAGAATCCTTATGCTATGTGGATGTGGGCCTTACTCGTAGTGTAGGATCTCGATGCTATGTGGATGCCAGCCTCACTCAAGTATAGGATTCCGATGCTTTGTGGAGGCAGACCCCACTTAATGTTGTTGGTGTTATCTGTGTGATGCTATGTAAACGTATGAGGTACTTGTATGAGCTATGTGCCTGATCATACATTCATAATGCTATGTGTTTAGGCGGTTATGGTAGCGCCATTGTTATCTTGCCATGATGTCGTTCATGTTGCATTGCTTTATTTATGATTTGCATGAAGCATGGTTGAGTGGCGGTGTATCCACTGAGCTTTGTTAGCTCAGCGTTCAAAATCGTTGTTTATGTTCGCAGGTTAGTAGGTTTGACTCGTTCTTGGAGGAGCACCATTAGGGAAGGATTCCAGCGCCTCGTCTTATCAGAGTACATTATTTAGGTCATTGGGCTATGTATTCGTAAGAACCTATTGTATATCGTAAATCGTATTTGGATTTTCAAATGGTCGAGTCAATGGTTTATAATGTAATTTTAAAAAGAGCTTCATTGTATATGTTTTCGAATGTTTATTATGTTTAATTGGGTTGTAATTAAATGGATTTTCATAATGGATTTGTCGATTGGGCTGAACTAAGTCAAAATTGGTTGGTTGGGTTTCAGGTGTGAGGCCCAAATGTGACATCCGGGTCGTGGGTGTTACAAAATCCCAATGTTTGCAACTCTTTTTCCTATCCCGAATAGAATTATGATTTATCAACCTTTACAAACGAAAATTAGGATGAAGCTGTAAAAACTTTAACCAAAATCTACATAACTTTGACCCTCAGTTGCAATAACAATATGTATTCATCGTATCCCTGAAAAGCCCATCCAAGCATGTTGAACCATTGTTGGGAGCCAACTTTTTAGGGTTTTCACCTTCTTCTCGATAGGGTTGACACCCTTTCTCGAACTGCCCTCCTCTTTATTAAAACACTTGTGGTTCTTGGCCTTGTTTGCTTTTTTGTTTTCAGTATTCTCTTGGCCTTTGCTTCCGTTAGTTTGTTCCATAGGGAACCATTGGCGTTGGGCGCTTCCTCATTGCTTCCGGCGTCATTCGAGTGCAATGAAAGTAGATGAAGTTGAACAATTCCAGTGATAATCGACTTCTGTGTATAGCTTGGAGAAAATACCCTTTGTAGAATGAAAAACATATGGGATAGTCAAAGCTTTTTATATGGTTTGAGTGGCCAAATTGGATAATTCATGATAATTTAAGTGACGCCTAAAAGAGTAGAGTTTCTTGGAAGGTTTCCAAGCGAGAACAAAATGGACACAACGCTAAAATTTTAATTCTAAATTCTAAACCTTAAAAACTACACCCTACACCTAATACTCTAAACATTAACCTTCAATTTTAAATCTAATTTTTGGCATTGAGACATAAATAGGGACACTAAAAAGACAAAAGATTTCTAATCTCCAAAAGAATGATCTAGCCAAGTGTAGCTTAAGGGCATGCTCTCTAAACTCAATGCACATGCAACCACATGATTCCAGCAGCAGCAGCCAACCCTAAACTTAACACCCTCCCTCACTAAAACTCATCTCATCTCAATCTCATCAAATATGTTAGGAAAATAGACTTGATGTAAAACAAGGCGTTAGCACTAACTGGAAAATAATAAAATAATAAAACCAAATCAAACCGTGTCGTTGTATTAACCACAGCCTTAGAAGCGAATTCGCCCAGATGAGTGTAATCGCTGCAATGGACGAATGGCCCCCTGAGGTTAGCACGGCTCTCTAAATTTTGTACACCCAAAAGATGGAGTGAACTTTGATGGTATTGCTCTTCTACTTTGATGGTATTTTGTGAGTGAGTGAGTCCCTGTAAAAGGTGAGTATGGAGCAGTTGAATGGAATTCTCTACCTCTAGCCCCAGACATAATCTGGGCACAAAAACATATTACTGTAGCCCTACTTTACATTGATATTTTTAATACACAAATGGAGCAAAAATTGACAATACATAAGAAAAATTATGTCCAGACATCTTATATTAAGTCAAAATACTCATTTTTATTTTCATCTAAGATCGATCCATACTGAATACTAAACCTTGTTTTTATTGTATTATTATATTAAGATACTTAAAATAGTAAGCTTTTAAATAATAATTTTTAATTACTATTTTCTAATTTTTCTAAAAAACGAAAATAAGAACTAATGATATTATTGTATATTACTTGCAAAAATATTTTATTTACTCTTAATATATATTACTATTTTTAATTATTATTTCTAAAAAAAACAAGAAGTAGAACTTATGACATTATTAATCTATGGTACATGGAATAATATTTTTTGTACTCTTAATATACTTTATAATTTTTTAATTAAAAGGCTAGTACTAATAAATTGATAGCACTATGTTTAAAAGAAATTAAAATTTACCTTAGCTCACAAATTCGGTAAAAAAAACTTAAAGCTCTAAAAATATAAAAAAATCAAAAACGTCAAAAAAATTCATAAACAATAATTAAAAGTAAACAAGGTTTTTAATCTATGTTACATGCAAAAATGTTTTATTTCTTCTTGATATATTTTACAATTTTTTAATTAAAAGACTAATACTTGTAATTTGACAGCACTATGTTTGAAAAGAAATTTAAAACTTACCTTAACTTACAAATCTAGTAGAAACTTTTAAAGTTCTACAAAAGAAATAAAAAAACATAAAAAAACAGTCTTACATTAAAAATACAAAAAAAAATGTGAGTACTTCTATTTTGGAACTAGTAACCATGATTTTAGTTCATTTATAGATAAAAATAAATGTGTTTTACATTAAAATAAAAATACCTTAACTCACAAATATCTTGTTGGTTGTTGCTTTGTGGAACTTAAATTTGTGGCACCTAAAGCTGCACATTTTTATTTTAAATATATATATATAAATTAAAAATAGACAAGAAGAACTAAATAAAAAACGGACTTTACCATGATGAGTGGGTGATTGGGTGTTGATGAGTGTGTTGTTGAAGCAAATGAAATGAGTTGGGTTGATGAGTGCAGGGTGATGGGGGTTGATGAGTGTGTGCTGTTGTAGACTTGAAGCAAATCAAATGAGGGTGATGGAGGGTTGAAAATGGTGAGTTAATAGGTAAAACTTATTTGCCGTTGGTTTGGGTTGGTTTGGGGGTTGGGATAATTAATAGGATTTTAATTACATATCATTAGTATTTGTATTAAGTTCGGAGTTGGGTAGTTGTAAATTAAAAAGGTGTTGTGAGGTAGTTATTCTTGTATTTTATTTTATTTTTATTGTTTTCGACTCAAATTAAATTGATATTTTTTATTGTTTATGACAGAACAATTGTCTCATCGCAAATTAAATTGACATGTTTTATTATTTTCGACGAAATCATTGTTCCATCACAAATTAAATTTTTTGTTAAAATAAAAAAAAAAATTGACGAAAATAATAATTTTATCGAAAATTTCAATCTATATCAAAATTTTGTGACGTAATATTTTATTTCCATCAAAAAGTTATGACGAATTTTAAAGTCATTGAAACTTTTCCGTCGATAATTTTTTTTTTTTTTGTAGTGACTGCATTTATTGTAGGGCGCTTTATTTCGTTGTCTAGCCAGATCATTTGTTGTAGGTCTGGCCACTCGCATGGTCCAAAAAAGGGGAGCAATTGCTCCTCCTCTTCTCATCCCTTAGTAACTTTGTCCCTATCGCTACCGCTATTGTTGTTGTTATTGCATCAATGGCGTTTGGTTTGGTTACGGTGTCTTTTATTGTCTAGGCGAAGCTATAGATTTTCTTAGTGAGAGTTCCAGTAGTTTTTGATTTCGTTGTTTGTTTGCCCGGGTAATTGTGCAGCAACCAGAGGCCATTTAAAACAGTGTCCAAACAATATTTTAATCTATAATGTGTAGGAAAAATCAAGAAACAACTAGGGAATTTGCTTGCTTAGTTCAAAATGATTCATTCAGAAAAGATTAAAAACGCCAGCTTACATATTATTTACCATACATTCCTATTAATCGAAACACGTCCTTAGTTTATAGCCATACATATTCCTATTATACAAGCAATGGAATTTAGGTCAGCTTAATTGTCTACTAAGATGCTTGGTCATCGAGGTACTTGAACTTGACTGGTATTAGGAGAAGAGGTGTTTTTTTGTTGAGGGTAATGCACTGACCAGCTTGCTCTTCCATGTTCATGTCTGCCTCTTTCATCCCATCAGGCAAACACCAATCGAAACAATACAAGAGATTTGCGAGTAAAAGCTCCGATGTGACGGTTCCCATGTATATCCCTGGACACCCTCTTCTGCCACCTCCAAATGGCAACAACTCGAAGTTTTGTCCTTTGAAATCTATGGTGTTATCGATAAACCTTTCTGGGGAGAACTCGTCTGGGTTTTTCCAGTAATCCGAGTCCCTTGCAATGGCCCAAGCATTGATTTGGATAAGTGTTCCGGGATAAATGTCGTAGTAGTTGATTTTGAAGTGTGAAATGGCTTCTCTGGCGATCAGCAGTGGCGCCGGAGGATGCAATCTTAGAGTTTCTTTTATAATCAGCTTGTGGTATTGAAGCTGATCGAGATCGGTTTCTTCTACTCTTCCTTTCTTCCCCACGATGCCACGGACTTCGTCTTGTGCTTTCTTCATCAAGGCTGGGTTTCTTACTAGCTCCGCCATTGCCCAGTTTACAGTAAGTGCACTGGTGTCTATGCCGCCCAAAAACATGTTCTGGAAACCAAGCATTAGTTACAACCTATGCACAGAGGCTAAAATATTAGATTTTAAAAATATAAGGGCTTATTAAGTATTTAAGCTCAAAATTTATGGAACAATGGCTAATTTATCTAATATTTAAACTTTATAATAAGTTAAATTGTTATTCAACTAAAAAATCTGAGAATATGAACTCATTCTTCTTTAATTCAACTCCTACTTGATTATATATTTAATAAACTCTTATATTTCTACTATAAATCAAAATTAAACCTAAACCCTAAAAAACTAAACCCCAAACCATAAACCCTTAATTCTAAACACTAACTTTAAATTTTAAACCCTACAACCCAAACTCCTAAACTCTAAACTAAACCCTTAAAACTAAAAGGTCTGTGTACACAGACTGTGTATTGAAAATTTTCTCTTAAATTATTATTAGACCAAAATCTATTTAATACTTTAATTTTATAAAAGAAGTTGAGCCTTGGGCCTGGGAGCTCCGTACATGCAGCATGTCTAACATAAGTAAGAAAAATGGTATTTTATAGGCAAATAACTTGCCAAGAGAACTGCCTTGATATGGTTTTTAGTGAGCCAAGCACGAACACCAAGTTCCCCAATTTGCTCCTTTTCAATTCCAAGCATGACGTCAATAATGTCTTCTTCATGCTTCGTCCTTCCAGGTTTAAGATGATCATCGATCACCTGTTGAAACAACGCATCCAACTCACGGAAAACTCTCTCCACTCTTCCATTATGGCCATTTAGCCTATCTATAATCCAACCGAATCCCCGAAAGCATTCTTCGTAGGAAAAAGCTGAGGCCACGATCGCAACATCGTGAACCAATTCGTAGAACTTAGCACGATCGAACTCGCTTCCATGGAAACACTTGCCGAAAGCTGTTCTAAATATTATGCTTCCGGATAAAGCAAATACCTTCTCCGTCACATTCACCGGATCAGTTGACGATGACCGAGAGATCGTATCCATTAACGACCCGACCTCGTCTTCTCTTACGAACCGAAAAGACTTTACTCTTTTCACACTGAAAATCTCAAGAACACATATTTTCCGCAGCTCTCTCCAACACTCACTGTATGGCGAAAATGCTACGTCTAAATGATCGTACGTAAGCCTCCCGATACCAGCCAATTTAGGCCTACTACAACAGGCGAGATCATTGACCTTGAGCACTTCCTTCGCGGCATCGGCAGATGAAACAATAACGACCGGTACTCGACCTAGATGAAGGAGCATGACCGGACCATATTTGCGAGCAAGTTGTCTTAGAGAACTGTGCGGCAGCCCACCGAGCTGGTGCATGTTACCTATAATCGGTACCTTGGGTGGGCTCGGAGGGAGCTTGTTGTGTTTCTTGTTAGCTTGATCGGTCTTCTTCCTGAAGAGTAGCAATAGGGGAACAAGGAGAAATGGAAGCCAAAAAAGTGAAGCAAACAATCCCATTATTGCTTTAGTTTTGAGCTTACTCCACCGTTCTTTCTCTCATATAATAAGGCTACTATGGCACTGTTTTAGAATATGACCATTCACCGTTTAGCCTTTCTTGGTCAGCGAACCAGTGCACCACGTGTGTGAAAGTTTCAATCCAAGCAAATAATGCAATGAATATGGACACTGTTTTAGAAGATGACTGACTATTCACCGTTTAGCCTTTCTTGTTTTGGTACACACCATTTAGCCTTTCTTGGCCAGCGAACCAATGCACCACGTCTGTGAAAGTTTCAATCCAAGCAAATAATGTAATGAATATGGACACTGTTTTAGAAGATGACTGACAATTCACCGTTTAGCCTTTCTTGTTTTGGTACAAACCATTTAGCCTTTCTTGGCCAGCGAACCAGTGCACCACGTCTGTGAAAGTTTCAATCCAAGCAAATAATGCAATGAATATGGACACATGAATACGTGTTAATTTTACATTTTATTCGGCTACAATATAGTCAATCAGGTATTATCTCTTTATTTGTCAAAAAGGTAATATCTCTTTATCGATAAGCATGATTAGTATTTTCTTTTGAGATAGACTTGTAAATATTTATAAATTATTCTGTGTCTTATCAAAATTGCCATATGTTATTATTTTTCAAGTTAATTTTTGTAATTTTGATCTCTTATAATTTAAAATTTATTATCCATAAAATATAAAAAAATATATTTGAAAAACCTTCAATCAAGTATAATTTTTAAACATATTTTTTTATAAATTTAAAATAATTAAAATATTTTTGTTGGTCTGAAAATGTTTATAATGAATATTGTTACTTGGGAATAGAAAACTTATATCTTTTTTGGTGCCTTTATCTGCCTCACACTCAATACTTTATTATCATTATTAAATTTTAAATTATATTAAATTTTAAATCATAAACTATTAACCATTAAAAATATACTCTACACTGAATACTTTAAACTTTAATCTTAACATTAACTTTAATTTTTTAGTGTTAGGGTATAAATAGAGACACAAAAAAACTAAAAGATTTATACTCTTTAAAACCATCCCAAAATCATTCCACCATTTTTTCTTTCTAATTTATTATCATTATTTTTTAAAACATCGCATCTAAAACAAATATTTGAACTTTCTAAATATACTATTTAACTATAATATTAAACATTTATATTTAAATTTTTTAAAAGTACTTCTTTAAGGGGAGTTATAAGAACAGAACATTAAAATAAATTTAAAAAAGGTCGGTCACATTACTTAGTGTGTCAAAAAATTACTCGAAATGTTACTTAAAATTTTACGCTAATTATATATTTTTCTATGAATATTGTACCTTTTTAACAATTACTCATAATTTTACAAAAATTTTCTAAAATATCCTAACTTTAAATTTTTTGAAACTTTTTACTAACATGTAATATTTCTAATAATTGCTTAAAAAATAACAAGAATTGTACATTTTGTTACAAATATTGTAACGTTTTGAGTATCTACTCACAATGTTACACACATTTCTCATCCAAACTTAAAAAAAATCACTCAAAAAATTATAAAATTACTCATTTTTCTTATGAAGATGTAACATTTGAGTAATTTCTTTAAAAAAATACGAGAATTACACATTTGTTTCTTACAAATATTATAACCTTGAATAATTACTTATAATGTTACAAAAATTTCTCAAATATTTGAACTTCAAAAGTTCGTAAATTTTTGAATAATTACTGAAAATCCTATAATATTACTCATTTTTATAAACACATGCAACTTTTTGTGTAATTACTTAAAATTATGAGAATTACACATTTTGTTACGAGTATTATCTAACTTTCTGAGTAGCTACTCATAATGTTATAAAAAATTTCGAAGAACCAAACTTCAAAATGTATAATTCTCATAATTTTTAGTAAATACGCAAAACGTTACAGTTTGTAAGAAAATTGAGTAATTTTATAACATTTTGAGTAATTACTCAAAAAGTTACAATATTAACAACAAAATGTGTAAAACTTATAACTTTTTGAGTTATTACTCAAAATGTTACATGATTATAAGAAAAATGAATAATTTTGTATCATTTTCAGTATTTTTTGACATTTTAAGTGTCCGTTTTTAACTTCTTTTGATGTCCACTCCCTAGAACACTCTACTTTTTCAATACAACATTTTATTTGTGAATCATTGAGTTATAGTTTGTCAAATTTAGGGCTAGTTTAGCATTAATTTTGAAAAGTGAGGTAAGAAAATATTTTTAAAAAGTACATTTGAAAAGTTTGGTTTAAGATTTAAGTGTTTATATTGTTGTCAAAATGTGTTCTTAACAAGATAAATGAGTCTTTTCTAACAAAGATAAATGATTAATTTTTTTTGGTGAATAAGAGATGAATGCATTGATCGAAAAAGCAGTCACAAAAGTATATCAAGTGCGATTCGATTCAATAGGAGAATGATTCGGGTCTAGTTAGATTTAAATTCTGGCCATTTCGGTCTGACTACATTAGGTTTAAGTTCGGTTCGATTCGGGTCAAGTTCGGTTTTAGTTCGGGTCTATGGTGATTTCGGTTCAGGTATCAGGTTGGGACTTCGGGTCGGTTGATTTTCGGTTCAATTGATTTTGAGTCGGTTATTTTTGGGTCGGTTGATTTTGGGTCGGGTCAGTATCAGGTTAATAGGAGAACAATTGTGTTTAGTCGGGTTTTCAGGTCGAGTTAGGTTTTTTACCCTATATATGACTTTATATAGCATGTATATTTGGCTTTTTAGTGAGTTATGTGACAATTCACATCTTATCGTTATTTATTTATTTTAAAATATTTTCTTTATTTCGGGTTATCTTTGGTTCAAACTGCTTTTGATTCAGGTAAAATCGGTTTGGTTCTATTCTATTCGATTGAAAATCGGTTCGGGTCCATTCAGTTTGGTTGAAAATCGGTTCAGGTCCATTTTTCAGTTCAACAAAAATTTAGTTCGATTTCGATTCGATTTATTTCGGGTCATCATATTCGAGTCAATTTTGAGTCTCGGTTCAGTCCTCGAATCCTAAGTCAAGTTTGCCAATTCTTGTAACACCGTCGACCCGTATGTCACATTTGAGCCTCAAGCCCAAACCATTACCATAAAATTCTGACCTAGTTTAGTTCAATCCATAAATCCATTATGAAAATCTATTTAATTACAACCCAATAAAACATAATAAATATTTAAAAACATATACAATGGAGCTCCTTTTAAAATTACATTATAAACCCTTGACTCGATAGTTTGAAAATCCAAATACGATTTACAATATACAATAGGTTCCTACGAAAACAAATCCCAAAGACCTAAGTACTGTACTCTAAAGAGACGAGGCCCTGGAATCATTCCCAGATGGTGCTCCTTCAAGAACGTGCCAAACCTACTAACCTGCAAACGGAAACAACTATTCCGAACGTTGAGCTAAAAATCTCAGTGGATACACCGCCACTCAACCATGCTTCATGCAAATCATAAATAAAGCAATGCAACAAGAATGATATCATGGCAAGATAACAATGGCGCTACCATATCCGCCTATACACATAGCATTATGAATGTATGATCAAGCACACAGCTCATACAAGTATCTCATACGTTTACCTAGCATCACACATATAACCATAATTATATATAGAATGAGGCCCGCGTCCACTAAGCATCGAGATCCTACATTCTGAGCAAGGCCCGCGTCCACTAAGCATCGAGATCCTATACTCAGAGCAAGGCTCGCGCCCATTAAGCATCAGGATCCTATACTCAAGGGATGAGGCTCGCGTCCACAAAACATCGGGATCCAACATTCGGGAAGTCTTCAAGGTGTTGCAACACACTTTAGGGTATCCAAATCCCAACAAGGGATGAATCGACTGTCTAGGTGTCCCATCAGCACACAGCAAGGACCCTAATAACCACACAGCCCTAAACCTCGACACAAGGGTCTTACCGCACACAACTCTACCACCCTTACCATAGCCCTATGGTTTTCTTTTTATTAATTACATCATCTCGCTGAATTATCTATTCATTAGCATACTTATAAAGGTACACATTAGCTGTTTTCATTATTTTATCTTATTATCCGATAAGACTCAACCTTATAGGCGCCCCTTCCGCACACAACATAGACCTAGATTACCACACAGCATCCACAATCCGCCTATGATCTCTATGGTTTACCACCTCACATAATTTACCCAACTTTTACCAAGTCATTAGCCTTTCATTACTCGTACGGGGTTAAAATTTCCATTTCTCATTTTTAATATTCATTTTACACCTTAACGGGCCCCAAGGCCCTTTGCCTCGAATTCTAACACCCCCGAACACCACCTCGAAATTATTGGGCAGATTGGCTAGCGAGTATCGATACTCCAAGGTGAGTATCGGTACTTCCCTCTAAGTATCGATACTCCCACATGAGTACCGATACTCTAATTAGGTTCGAAAGAACTAGACCCCAAACCGTACTGATATGCTATGTACCGTACCTGTACTTATCATCTGTACTAGGATCGCCCCATATCGATCCACCCCGTACCAGTACTCTCACAAACGCTTACCGGTACGCTAAGCCTCTCCTAAACAAGCAACAACGGGTACCGATACTCCTCTATGAGTACTGATACCCCAACTAGATTCGAATGAATTAACCCAAGAGAGTACTGATACGTTACGTACCGTATCGGTACTCAAAGCCTTTCCAGGCAATGTAATAGTGCGTACCAATATGCCTCCTTGCGTACCGGTACACGAAGGCGTCTCTGGAATCCTTACCTTACAAGGGGTACCGATACATGGGGAAGCATACCGGTACTTTTCTCATAACTCTTCCCCTATTTACACTAAGGCGTACCGATACTATAACCCCAGTATCGGTACGCAAGCCTGATTTTTGAACTCTGGGTGTGGGTTTCACCTAGAAACTCTGTTTAACCCCTATAGTTAAACCCTAAATCGATTCTACAAGTTATTGTAAAGGTATTAAGTGGGTTTCTACCAATTTTAAGCTTTAGCAACATCAAATCCCCATTTTACCATTAAAGGGGTCAACCCAAAGCTTATCAAACCATAAACACCAAAACAAGCACAAAGTTTATTTTTATGAGTTGCAAGAAACAATAAGAGTTAGTAGTGTACTAACCTCGAATTAAAGCTGATGAAGAAGCCCTCAAAAATCCATTTCCGTTCCTCCACACTAACCCCACCAAAACTTTAATCTCCACCATAACTAGCCATCCTTACCTTGATGTGTAGATCTTTTGCTGCTCATCAAACTTTCCTTCATCATCAAAACGTGATCCTCTCTCAAACACTCAAAGATTACACATTTAACTTCAAACTTGGTTAGGAAGATGGATATGAGAAAAAGGAAGAAGACAATGGTGACTTCACCCTCCAACTTTTCTGCAAAAAAATAAAGTCCTCCATCAGCTCTCATTGTCTTTAATTATGCTTTTACCCATTTGCCCTTCTTACTTTCACCTTATCCCAACAAAAAACCCACAACACAAGCCCAAAAGCTTTTCTTCAAGCATAACAAGGCTCTCAAGGCCCAATATCTCAACCCAAACGTGAAGCCCATACCTTGATTTAACCCGACCCTCGAATTTTGAAACCCAGGTCATTACAACTCTGCCCTCCTAAAAGAAAATTTCGTCTTCGAAATTTAGATAGATACAAGAGATATGTAACCAAAATAGGCCTAACCACTTCATCATTCAGACAGGATTACCTCGATTAGGGAGAGTCCCCCCTCAATCCACCTTAAACAGAACCATAGCATTAAACCACACACTCTCAACACTTCTCTTTGAGATTTCCCATGACACTTTTTTAACAGCCAACAACACTTACGACGATCTGCTAAGCATGGTAACACCACCAACCTCAAGCCACGCTGTTCAAACATCAACTTAAAGAACTCACCTTTAAGGGATTCTACCTTGGTTAACCAACCCTTCTATTAGCATTCGTTAGCCAAAACTAAACTTAGACTTTATCTACGTCTAAAACACTGCACCACATTCACAAGACATTGTCAAGAACACATCACGCCTAACAACCATATCCCAATCAAACCACTAAAGGACAAGCAAAACCCTAACAATCGGCCATTAACTTCAATTTACCTTGAGCTAATAGCTATTCTCTCCAGACTTGACCCACCAAGTCAGAACCTAAGACTTCACTTTATCCAAACTTACTTTTAACAGGATCAAAAACCACTTACGAACTAACACAAGTAACCCAAAACTAACCATTCTATTTGCGAGGATCTAAACACCTTCTTCTAACCATTGTCTCGGGCCAAACAATAAGACACGAAGAGCCATTTGACTATTTTCAAAGATCTCAAACTGACCCGTCTAAAAAAATATTTCTTTACACTGCAACCATTTGGTTACCCTTAATACAGCTATTGATCCACGTTTTCGTTGCGCTACTCTGATAACTTCCACCTTGTTTATCTTAATTGATAATAACTTTGGTTGAACTTGATTGGGCAATCCTCTAACTCCCCGAGATCTAGCTCAACAGGTGTACAAGCCGAACAACTATCATTGTGATTCGCCCTTAAGGCTTCAACCATGTCCATCACAACCTTTATTTACCCTCTTCTATGGTACCTTACTCCGACAACAAAACGTGAAGCTCTCACATTCTATGGCCACAAGAAGGTCGCCAAACTCACGCAAAACCGACAACGGTCTTCTACTATTGCACTACGGCTCACACATCCAAAGCCTCCCTACACGCTACTCTCACGCAGCCACGATTCTCGGTGAAACTCTTGGCAACGACACCCAATCAGTCGCTTGCATAAGTGTACCTCCAACAAAGAGTTTGTTAAGTACCATACCATAGGGCGATGGATGCTAACACGAACTCAGCCTTACATTTATCGCCGTTCTAAACCACAATCAACCAGTAAGATTTCTCGTTCACCAAAAGTACCTTCATGCCCTCAAAACACCCACAACTCTAAGACCAGGGACTCTCAACCCTTGCGTCTACCATGCAAGCTAAGAACATCTTGCAACATACATAACCTTCCTCGAGCTAGCACTACAGAGCACAACATTCACTCTAGAGAGGTTAAGGTTCTTCTCATCTAACACTAACAATTAGATTCAATGAATCTAGCAAAGGATGCAATTTTATTTTACCATCTAAAGCAACAACAAACTCAAGATTTACCAAGATGCACCTCACAAGAACCAATCTATTACACAACCAAGGAGCTAATCGGCTAACACAATAGCTGAAACCAACACTAAACTTAATTAACTGACTTACCCTCGGTCGCAACGCTGTCAACTCTAATCTGAGCAGCAGACTGCCTTGTAACACCTCTTGCGCCAACCCTAGCAGTGGATTTCACAAGACCTCTACCTCGATGACCTGACGGTGCCCTAGAAGTAGCCAACCTCTGAGACTGAACTGATGTATCCTCGTCCATAATCGGGCAGTCAATTGCCATGTGCCCTAGTGCTCGGCACTGATAGCAACCCTCCAAAGAAAAAAACATACCCCAAGGTAATGTCAGCCACAACGCTCACATGCCGATGGAAGCGATGCTCCAACAAAACCATCAATACTCGCTTCTGGAGTAAGAATCAAAGAGCCTTTACGAACCCTCGATCTAGATTCTCGAACCGACTCTTGGTGACTGATCCGAAATAACTCTCTTCAAACTCCTCGAAGCATAAAACCCCTCATCCAGATAGGGAGAAGAATCAATGATATATTGTCTCCACATTATGACCTCTAAAATCTTCAAACCGATCAAATATTGAACTCTGAAGTCGCTCAAGTGCCTTCGCACTATTAGCTAACTCGGAGAATGTCCCAAGCGGATTCGCTGTCACATGCAACTAAAAGTTAACATTCAAGCTTTGTCTGAACCTCTTGCACCTCAACTCTTTCGTGACGACAACTCTACGGTATAACTGCTCAACGCAAAAACTCTTGCTCATAAGCAAACACCGTTCAATCTGCTTGAACCAGATACAGAAATTGGTCCTCACTTCATCCATATGTACCGTACTAATGTATCTCTTTCGAACTCATCCATAAAGATATCATATGTCGAGAGCGCAAGCTATAGACCCGACTCTACGGTATCTTACCATTTGTATGCATTACATTTAAGAAAAAGATGATACAGTCAGAATTCCCTTAAGACTATTCCACGTCATCCTCAGATCTTTCTGAGTGTTTCTTAACCATCAATCCGATCGATCAGGTCATTCTTTCTCAACCCATTTTTCTATACTTAGATTCGTAACAATATTGCTCCTCCCTTTAAAGGAACATGGCTTCCTTCACGACTCTCCTTGGTCAAACTCGCGTCATCGACCCAACGGGTTTGAAACGCATTTAGAATATGGTAGTTTGCCTTTCTCATTACTCTGGGTTTGGTTCCCCCAAAACCTCTAAGCTTCCAACACTACACTTGTCATCTCAAGCTGGCTCATGACCGGACAACAACCAGATGCCAAGACCATATCAACTCATTTAGGAGACAACTTCGTTGTATCTGTCAACCACGTATCCTCAAGCTTTACTCAAGCATCGTCTCGCGCAGAACCCACAATGACCTTCCGACCACTACTATAAACAACTACAACAAGCATACCTTGCTCGAGATCTCAGGGCATTCGGCCTACTAAGATTATACTTGAGACCTCACAACCATCATATACTTATGTACATTAGATGAAAACGCATATCTGCCAGGCGTGCTACATTCTCATCACATGGTACCCACCATTAAGGCTCACTTACTACGAATGATGAGACCCCCGATCGATACTCTAGCACGGGTCAATCAAAAGCAAGTCCTCTTATCTATTCTACAAGGTTCGTCTACCAACACGTAGAATCTCACCACAAGATGTTGTCACCATTAACTCAAGGCTTTAAGGTAACTTACGGTACATAACCATGATTACTCTTCAAGCGATGAGAGGAGGGCATACCCTCAACTCCTCCATACCTTCATAAGCCCAAGCTTAACGTCAGAGATAACTCCGATCTCAAAATTATTCTCAAAGAAATTAGCCAACATCACAGTACTCACGACCGCGATCGAATCTATCTTAATGTCACAACTAGCAACACGCGCGAACACAGGGCACACCATCCAGATTCTAGTCTTGAAAGAGTACAACTTAGACACAAGGACTCGTATTCGCTAGACACCTATTCCCGACTCCTAACCACCCCGGGTTTTCTTAGAATCGGCTAAACCTAGGCTCTGATACCACTAAATGTAACACCCTCGACCCGGATGTCACATTTGGGCCTCAAGCCCAAACCATTACCATAAAATTCTGACCTAGTTTAGTCCAATCCACAAATCCATTTAATTACAACCCAATAAAACATAATAAATATTTAAAAACATATAAAATTGAGCTCCTTTTAAAATTACATTGTAAACCCTTGACTCGATAGTTTGAAAATCCAAATACGGTTTACAATATACAATATGTTCCTGGGAATACAAATCCCAAAGACCTAAGTACTGTACTCTGAAGAGACGAGGCGCTGGAATCCTTCCAGATGGTGCTCCTTCAAGAACGTGTCAAACCTACGAACCTGCGAACGGAAACAACGATTCTGAACGCTGAGCTAACAAAGCTCAGTGGATATACTGCCACTCAACCATGCTTCATGCAAATCATAAATAAAGCAATGCAACAAGAATGATATCATGGCAAGATAATAATGGCGCTACCATATCCGTCTAAACACATAGCATTATTAATGTATGATCACGCACACAGCTCATACAAGCATCTCATATGTTTACCTAGCATCACACAGATAACCATAATTATATATAGAATGAGGCCTGCATCCACTAAGCATCGGGATCTTACATTCTGAGCAAGGCCTGCGTCCACTAAGCATCGGGATCCTATACTCTGAGCAAGGCCCGCGTCCACTAAGCGTCGGGATCCTATACTCAAGGGATGAGGCCCGCATCCACTAAGCATCGGGATCCTACATTCATGCCTGGAATCTCTCATCAAGCGTCTTCGAATGAGGCCCGCGTCCACTAAGTATCGGGATCCAACATTCGGGAAGTCTTCAAGGTGTTGCAACACACTTTAGGGTATCCAAATCCCAATAAGGGATGACTCAACTGTCTAGGTGTCCCATCAGCATACAGCAAGGACCCTAATAACCACACATCCCTAAACCTCGACACAAGGGTCTTACCGCACACAACTCTACCACCCTTACCGTAGCCCTATGGTTTTGTTTTTATTAATTACATCATCCCGTTGAATTATCTATTCATTAGCATACTTATAAAGGTACACATTAGCCGTTCTCATTTTTTATCTTATTATCCGATAAGACTCAACCTTATAGGCACCTCTTCCGCACACAGCATGGACCTAGATTACCACACAGCATCCACGATCCGTCTAGGATCCCTATGGTTTACCACCTCACATAATTTACCCAACATTTACCAAGTCATTAGTCATTCATTACTCGTACGGGGTTAAAATTTCCATTTCTCAGTTTTAATATTTATTTTACACCTTAACGGGTCCAAGGCCCTTTGCCTCGAATTATAACACCCCCAAACACCACCTCAAAATTATTGGGCAGATTGCCCAGCGAGTACCGATACTCCAAGGTGAGTATCGGTACTCCCCTCTAAGTATCGATACTCCCATATGAGTACTGATACTCTAATTAGGTTTAAAAAACCTAGACCCTAAGTCGTACCGTTACGCTATGTACCATACCGGTACTTATCATCTGTACTAAGATCGCCCCGTATCGATCCACCCCGTACCGGTACTCTCACAAACACGTACCGGTA
Source organism: Hibiscus mutabilis (assembly GCA_019671005.1). Lineage (NCBI taxonomy): Eukaryota > Viridiplantae > Streptophyta > Magnoliopsida > Malvales > Malvaceae > Hibiscus > Hibiscus mutabilis. The sequence goes on along the minus strand of CM033744.1, from coordinate 22,999,893 downwards.
CGCTAAGCCTCTCCTAAGCAAGTAACAGCGCGTATCGATACTCTCCTATGAGTACCGATACCCCCACTAGATTCAAAGGAATTAACACAAGGGAGTACCGATACATTACGTACCGTACCAGTACTCAAAGCCTTTCCAGGCAATGTAACAGTGCATACCGATACGCCCCATTGCTTACCAGTACACGAAGGCGTCTTTGGAATTCTTACCTTACAAGGGGTACCGATACACGGGGAAGCGTACCGGTACTCCCCTCGTAACTCTTCCCCTATTTACACTAAGGCATACCGATACTCTAACCTCAGTACCGGTACGCAAGCCTGATTTTCAAACTCTGGGTGCGGGTTCCACCTAGAAACCCTATTTAACCCCCATAGTTAAACCCCAAATCAATTCTACAAGTTATTGTGAAGGTATTAAGTGGGTTTCTACCAATTTTAAGCCTTAGCAACATCAAATCCCCATTTTACCATTAAAGGGGTCAACCCAAAGCTTATCAAACCATAAACATCAAAACATGCACAAAACTTATTTTTATGAGTTGCAGGAAACAATAGGAGTTAGTAGTGTACTAACCTCGAATTAAAGCTGATGAAGAAGCCCTCAAAGTTCCATTTTCGTTCTTCCACACTAACCCCACCAAAACCTCAATCTCCACCATAACTAGCCATCCTTACCTTGATGTGTAGATCATTTGCTGCTCATCAAACTTTCCTCCATCATCAAAATGTGATCCTCTCTCAAACACTCAAAGATTACACATTTAACTTCAAACTTGGTTAGGAAGATTGATATGAGAAAAAAAAGGAAGAAGACAAGGGGACAAGGGTGACTTCACCCTCTTTTCTGCAAAAAAATAAAGTCCCCCGTCAGCTCTCATTGTCTTTAATTATGTTTTTACCCATTTACCCTTCTTACTTTCACCTTAGCCCAACAACAAACCCACAACACAAGCCCAAAAGCTTTTCTTCAAGCCCAACAAGGCTCTAAAGGCCCAATATCTCAACCCAAACACGAAGCCCATGCCTCGGTTTAACGCGACCCTCGAGTTCCGAAACCTGGGTTGTTACAGTTCTAGTCCCCAATTATAATACGATAAGAATGCCCCTTCCCATTGATGGCAGTAAAGCAAAATATGTTTTAGGGTAAACTACACAAGTGGTCACCGAATTATTATTTTTTCTATTTTGACTATTAAATTATTTTTTTGACAAAATTGTCACTAAAGTTACATTCTTCTCTTATTTTAGTCACCGACCATTAAAAAGTTAACGGTACTGTTGATGTAGATATTATTATTATTATTATTATTCATGTCATTTTTTCTCCTTGTAAGGAACTTATGGTGTCATTTTTAAATAATTTTAATTAGACCACCACCTTATTAGTCAAATAAATTCAAGGAAAAAGACCATCTTTGTACATTGAAGGCTCGAACCTTAGACATCTTCAATGAGAATCCCAGAATTCAACCACAAAACTAAACCATGCACATGTTATAATTTTACCGACTCTTAAGTTATACTGTTTCAAAATCGACAACAATTTCATCATCGCTGAATCTTTCTTCTTCCGATGGTAACCAATGTTTCTGAATCAAAACAGTTTAAAGGATTCATTACTCCATGCATCTTCAAACCAAAGGATATCAGGAAAGAAAGGTTGTCTACTATAATGCCAGAGATGTCCCCTCAAATAATCAATCGACAACTCACAAAGATCTAATAAAAGTGTTGCAGAACTGGAATTGTTTTTCAAAGTCAAAGCCCTGATGAATAATAGATTCCAGCCATTATCACATTGGACACATTGATTAGTGTAGCTGACTGGTGCAAAAATTTCGCAACTGGAAGTCTAGAAGCTTTAGGTACATGAATTCTGATGGCCAGGTCCAGAGTTTGGGTGCTGGATCGAACATGCAGTGGGTAGCCCAACTTGTTGAAGTTGTTGACGGCCTTATGGCCGAAATGTATGGATTGAACCAAATCTTGGACTACCCAGATCCTATAGCTCATGCATTTTTAGAAGCACTTTAGAAAGCGACTGTTTTCCCCAACCATCCAAGGCTTTTGTATATTGCTCTAGAAAAAAGTTTCCTGAGCATTTCAGAAACACCAAGTTAAATAAAAGTGTCGGTAAAGTTGGTTACCATTGGAAGAAGAAGGATTCAGCGATGATGAAAATGTTGTCGGTTTTGAAACAATATAAACTTAACAAAAGTGTTGGTAAAATTATAACATGCACATGGTTTAGCTTAATGGTTGAATTCTTGGATTCTCAAGGATCGAGCCCTTCAATGTACAAAGATGCTTTTTTTTCCTTTAATTTATTTGACTAATAAAGTGGTGGTCTAATTAAAATTATTTAAAAATGACACATAAGTTTCTCTCCTAATATGAGAAGAACATAACGTTTAGGGATGGCAGACAAAAAGTCATACCCACCGTGAATAGTGGGTAGGTGATAAGTTTGAGACCTTACCTGTCCACCTCACACTCCCATATAAATTTTAGACTATTATGAATTTATGTATAATTTTAGAGACTATTATGTAAATCTTAAAATTTTATAGGACATGGCTTGTAATTTTACCAAATATTAGGTATAATTTTTTTTAGAAATGAAGAGCGTCGTTTCTCCAATCTCAAATTCACAACTTTAAAATTAGTTTCTCTTTATCTGACCAGCGAGAAAGCGACCACCACATTGCGTTGAAGCTTGTTTCGCCGTCGTTAGTGTCCGTTCACTGCTTTTCTTTCCGCTACAGACTTTTCTGGTCTGTGTTTTTTCGCCCATTCTTTCTCCTTTTTTCCCTGTTGTTATTTTGTATTCACGAATTTCTATTTCGTTCTAGCAAGCAAATATTTGAATTTACTTATGAATTGATACTATTTGATTTACTTATGAATTGATACTATTTGATTTACTTTATGGTTCGAAAATGCAAGCCCAGCTGGTTCAATTGAAACATTCTCGATCTTACTTGTTTCAAGCTTAAACCATTGGATTATGATATTTGTATGTATGTATAAGATAATGGATGTGACTTGATTCCTTTTTCCCCTTTTCATTTCAATACTGAATTGACGGTTTATCTTTATTTTATATTAGTTTTTTTCCAGTTCTGAATCACTGCCTATACTGACTCCTGCTTGTTCTTCATTGTCAAGTTTGCAAGTTTATTTTTTAAATATTTTCTAGTTCACGTTATGGTTCTGTTTGGTGGCTGATATAGGATAAATGAGAAGAATTTTTCTATTTCTGAATGCTGTGTTATTATTTGACTTGGTCCTGGTCGAAGTGAATTCTACTTCATTGACAATCCAAAGAAAAAAGAAAAAAAAGGTGACTTTGTTCTTTAGATTCTTGGTAACGATAAGAAACAATTAATAGTTTGATATTTTCTGTTTCATAACTCAATTGCCTCCGACTGTATTAATGGGATTAAGATGTGGTTTATAAATATTATGTAATCTGTTTCATTGTAATTGTAATTGCAGAATGCAAAATGGTAGACGAAGGTGAACAACACTATACTACGACCACCTCATTACCATCAATCTCAAAACCAACCACTACAGCAAGTTCTACCCCAATTTCTGTGAGTGATGAAAAAAGCCCAAAACAAACTAATGATGCAGATCCTATGGTCATTCCTTTAACTTCGAGGCATACATCAACAACTTGGACTCATTTTACAAGAAAGCGAGTTGGGGAGGAAATAAAAGCTGAATGTAACTACTGTAATAAGCAACTTGTTGGAGGACCAAGAGCAGGGACAAGTTACTTAACCGAGCATACAAAGAAATGTGTCAAAAAAATGCTTAAATATTCGACAAACAAGGTTATTTGGAACACAAGCTAGAGATGGTGGTTCGAATGACACTCTTTCTTTGGCACCATATGAATTTCGCCAAGATCAAGGGAGAAAAGACTTGGCAGAAATGATCATTTTGCATGAATACCCCCCTAGCATAGTTGAGCATTATAGCTTTAGGAAGTATAATGATGCTTTAGGAAGTACCCCAAGACACTTCAACTGGGCTTCAAAGTTCCTTGTCGCAATACAACCAAGAAAGGCATCATGCAAAGATATGAGGTTGAAAAAGATGGTATAAGTGCATTGTTGAGGAAAACGAATAGTAGGATGGCCTTGACCACTGACATGTGGACCTCAAGCAATCAAAGAAAGGGATATACGGCTATCACGTCACACTTTATTGACAATGGATGGAAACTCCAAAGTCGAACACTTAGGTAATATTATTTCCTTTGCTTTTTTATTTTGGGTGCAACAGTAGCTTGATATTTGAAACCTGCACTTGGTTGTTAATTGTTTTGGAGTGGACTGATTTTAGTAGCTCTGTTTTACGCGTGTATTTTTATGTATGTTAAGTTTTATCTAATCTGCTGGGTTATTGATTTTAGTAGCACTTGCATGTTTGTTTGTGTTTCATGCACTACATGAATGTATCTTGTTTTGCTACATTTTGTGATTTTAATTACTCATTATTTTAGAAGCTTGTTCATTTATGAAGTTTTACTTCCCTTTATTTAATGTGCTAATGCATATCACATTTAATATGATAGATTTTTGTATGTCTTAGCACCTCAAACGGCTGAAGTTTTTGCTGAACATTTGAAAGAATGCATTCACTTTTGGAATATTGATATTATGTTGTCTTCTATAACTGAGGATAATTGCACAACTGATGATGCTATGATTGATATTTTGCACCAAGAGTTTCCTTATGGCTAACTTATGTTGCATGGACGTTTTCTTCATATGCGTTGTTGTGCTCACATACTTAATTTAATAGCTCAAGACGGTTTGAGTGCTGTGATAAAAAATGGTCTTGATAGAATTAGGGATAGTGTTGCCCTTTAGACTGCTTCAAATAAAAGAAATAAAAAATTTGAACAAGTAGCTAAGCAAGTAGTTCTGGTTGTACAAAAAAGTTACAACTTGATTGCAAGACTAGGTGAAATTCGACTTATGACATGCTTATTGTTGCTTTAAAATATAAGGAGGTATTTGTTGTCTTGAGTGACCGTGAAAGTTTGTTTAAGAATCCGCCACTCATGAGGATTGGAACAAGGTGGAGAAAATTTGTGAATTATTAGAAGTGTTTAATGATATTACACTTGTATTTTCTGCCTCCAAATATCCCACAGCAAACAATTATTTTCCATGTATTTGTGGGCTTAGAATAGCAATGTCGAATTGGCTTTCATCACCTTGTGATTATATAAGAAAGATGGTGCTAGTAATGTTGGAGAAGTACAACAAGTATTGGGCTGATGTTAATGGTCTTATGGGAGTGGCCACTATACTTGATCCTAGGTTCAAGATGAAATTGATTCGTTTCTATTTTGATAAAATCTATGATGAGTTTAGTGTCCAAGCTGAGATTGATAGAATTGAAGGCCTGCTACGTGAATTGGTGGATGAGTATGAACGTAGGAATGGTAAAAGCCAAGCTAGTAAGAGCAAAACCAAATCTGTTGATTTTTCAGTACCAAGGGGAAAGGAACAATGTTGAATGAGTTTGATGAATATGTACAGCAAGATAATGATGAAATTTTAGAAAAAATCAGATTTGGACGAGTACTTGGAAACTGCCAACGTACCACTTGATGATTTTGATATTCTTAATTGGTGGAAAACAAATGGAAATAGTTATCCAACTCTCCAACAAGTAGCAAAGGATATTTTGAGCATTCCTGTCTCTACTGTCCCATCAGAATCTGCATTCAGCAAAGGTGAAAGAGTAATTGGTCCTTATCATAGTCGACTACTTCCAGAGACAATTGAAGCGTTAATGTGTGCTCAGAATTGGCTTTGGGCCGATATTAAAGGTAAAATTATTTTCTAGTCTATGTTAATATGTGAAATTGTGCTTAATTATCTTTTTAAAGTCTAGTTACTTACTTACATTAGTTTTGCCTTTTATTATATATATAGGTACCGGTGAATTTAAAATGGAGCGCTCTCAATTGGAGGACATAGAGAATGATGATTGTAATACGTAGTAGCCTGAAATTTGAGAATGTTGTGTCAAAGAACAAAAATATTATGTGTTTGTCATTTATGTTTCTAGACTTCAACTAGGTGTTTTATGTATTAAGACCTTGGCTTATTTTAAAATCTATGTTAATCATTAACTCAGTTAATCCTTGGTTTATTTTTTATGCTTCTTAATCTGGTGATTTGAATTGAACGTGTTTGTTTTATGTATTGTTGCATATAAAGTTGCTGCCAGGCGGCTGTGTATCGCACTTTTCTATATATGTGAATATGAATGCAATCATTTGTTAGACACTTGACAACAACTCACTCCTTGCAATTTGAAGATTCCTTAATTACTGGGTTCCTGGAACTTATCAAACTCTATTATATCTATGCAGATTGTAGTCTTCAACTTAATTTGTTAATTAAGAGATGGAAATCTGGGTTGGAATTGCAAGTATAGGCGGGTACAAGATGGGTGGTGAGTATCCAGTTAGGTGGTGGGTGTGGGGATGGATTTGAGAATGTACGCACGTAGGCGGGTGTGGATTTAAAAATTTTACCCGTAGTGGGTAGTGGGTAGGTGGTGGATATGAAAAAATTAGGTGAGTATGGGGATGGGGGAAGGGGTGTCTGCACTCGCCCCGCTCGTTTGCCATCCCTAATAACGTTATACAAAAAAAATAGTTCAGTGACTAAAATAGGAAAGAAATAATAGTTTGGTGACCACTGGTGTAGTTTACCTTTTTTGCTTATTCTGTCATGGAACTTTTTTTTTGGAGGTCATGAAAAATCGTATGATACCAGTATTTTTTTTAGGGGGGGATTGAAAAAAGAAGATTATAATTAAAATCACGTATGTGCCTAATTTTGAATTTGTAAATAAAGAGCTTCCTTAAAGCACTTTTGGTGCTTGTCTCTGTCATGATTTCTTGATCCTAATCTGGGATAGTTTTATCATTTCCAAATGCATTTTGGTCATACTTCAAATGGAAATTTGGTTAAATGATTTTTGAGAGTTGTTCTGATTTGGTATCTTTTATTTCCAGCAACAAACTTATGGACTTATTGTATACTCCTTGCAGATATGTAATGCAGTGGGTGTGGCCAAAATTCTGAATGCCAGTCTCATCTTACCAGTTCTGAAGCAGGACCAAATTTGGAAAGATCAAACATGAGATATCCTGTCCAATAACCTCCTGCATATTGTTTATTTTGTGAATGTAAATCATTGTAACCTAAGTATTGATATATGGATAGAGAAGGGAAAATAATAATAAAGGTAAGTGACAGAGATTATTAATTTAGCAAAAGGATTTTGTTTAATTATTACTCTTAGCTTCACAACCACAAGTTATGTCATAGAGAAGATTATTTTTCTTCAGACAACGAAGTTTAGAATTAAACTTTTGTGTTTTGTCTGAACTGTAGTCCCTTTGGTCGCAGTTCCAGTGAATTTAGAAACTTCAATAATGCCTAATTTCTACGAAAATAATGTTCAATGTTGACATTCTTATTAATTAACATTTGAAGCTTCTAGGCGCATGATCATTTTTTCTTTATTCAAGTTACCTGAGGTTGGCTTATAACCTTGTTATGCTGTTAAATTTTATATGTAAATAGCAATACCTCAAGATTAAATATATAGTTGGAATCTTGCCTTGAACTTAGATTTCAAGCTCTCGAAGCAAACTATAGTTTGCTGAGAATTTCATTTTTTTTTTTTTTTGCTCCTCTCATGTACCTAAGTAAGACACTTTATTGCATTACTTACTCATCTAACTGCAGCAATTCTATTCATCCTTTTGGTTGTAATATATTTTTAAAATTCTTTATTTTCAACTGCTTTATTTTCTTTCATCTCATTTTTCAACCCCACCAAGCAATGAATAGAAAGAAAATTAGGTTTTCTTTAAAATTTTCCATCTTTCTATTTTTCTTTTACTTTAATTTTCTTTCCACTTATACAAGCAAAGCCTTGATGTGATTTTGATTTCGTTAGTGGCATGAAGTACTAGGAAACAAAAAGCTATAGGTGAAGGTGATGATGTTAGTCCTCTATGGAGTTTGAACTACTGGTCATAACTGACAATTTCATTTCATTGTTTAGAATATTAATATTTTATTTATTTTGGAAACAGTTGCATCTTGTAGCCAATTGTCTTTGAAAAGGAACTGTTTGAAAGTATTCGGCTCATGTCTCATTTCATATATGTTAGAATCATCATTCACAGACCTCCATCTTGCTACATGTGTATCATAGTTTGTTTTGAGCCTGTAGCCAGAGATAGAGGAAATGTCAGATTTGTTGGTCTCAAGAATGAGGAACCGCACAGGAAGTCCAAATCCTTACATGTATATATTATTTTAGCTAAGATTCTACTAAAATGTTGGATTCGTGCTTTTTTAAATCCGGAATAACTAATAGTCCATTTCATTCAGGGCTTTACATCTTAGGTTTGAGAGCCTATCATTCTGTGATTTTGTTGGAACAAGGGAGGAGAAAGCTAGAATGGCAGAGTACAGACAAAAGAATGGCCTCGACGGTATAAGGTGATTTATAACAACTTGCCTTTTCTGATTGTTTATTTTTGAAGAATAATAAGTTGGTTTGGATGTTATTGATGGCAGGCAGCTGGCTCTGCAGAAGATGACCATTGCAGTGGTTTCACACAGGTTACCAAGAAAGAGTTAGCAAGTAAGGAGGAGTTGGTTGTTTTCAGGAAGCATGTAACAAGCTTGGCAGCACTTGATTTCTTGGTGTGCCTGAAGTCTGATGTGTTCGTGATGACACATGGTGGCAACTTCGCTAAATTGATCATCGGAGCAAGAAGGTCCATGGGTCACCGTCAAGAATCCATAAAGCCAGACAAGGGGCTTATGTCTAAATCTTTTGGGGATCCTCATATGGATGGGCAAATTTTGTTGAGGACCCACCAGACACGAACCGGATTGCCAGAAGAGACCTTCCCGAACTATGATCTTTGGGACTCCTTGCATGTGTAAAGCTTGATACCGGAGTGATATCTTATTTATTTTTCAGGATCATCACCGAGGCGAAACTGCGTATCTATCTGCATTCGGAATACATGAAAATTCTTTTACTCACAAGCTATGCGGGAAAAAACAATAAAAAGAGGAGTGCGAACAGTGACATGTAATTGGCCTAATCGTATCAGAGCAGGGACTTGTGAGGACTGTCTCTAGCACCGGGACTCCCAGCATTAGCAGTTTTTCTTTAGCCTCCAAAACTAAAAATTAGCAGATTGATTATTTTTTAAAATATTTCCCCCTTTCTTTTATCTATTGCTTTTAATTTGTATCTTCAAGTGTAATCACTCATTTTTATCCGGTTTGTAAATATTGTTAATATATTAGTATAATAATTAATGGGGAATTATTATTGCATGTATACATATTACATTATGTGTTTATTATATATGTATGATTAGTATACATATAGGGTGTGTGATGTGTGCATGTATGCTATAAGCCATGAATGTGCATTAGTAATTAGTATGGTGTATGTGGTCACGTATGTTTGCATGTATATATTAATTGATGTGTGTATTCGTATTAATTATGTATGTGCTACATGAGAGTATCCAAATGTGTGTGCATATGATATATATAGTTTGCATGTATGTTTGTATGTGTGTGCGTGTATGATTATTATTATCATTATTATTATTATTATTAATATTACTTTTGGGCTAATTTAAAATAAAATCCAAGAAGTTTTATTAACAAAAGCCCATTAATTAACAGTCCAGTCCAATATGTATTACAGACCCAAAATATGTTACAAGGCCCATATTGGCCTGACCCAATATCTTAAAAACCCTAAAAACCAAGTCTCATAACCCTCCTTTATCTTGCAGTCGCCGTCATCTAGGTCGTTGGATCAAGTCTTGATCCAACGGTCCAGATCAGTCCAAGATAATCCAGCTGGCGCGCGTGATGTCACTCTCCAGACTGCTCGCCTCCCATTCGCGCGTGCAACGCACGCACGAAAACCGTTCGTTCTCCCACCCCCCACGTGTCGAGATCAGAGGCAACTTTACCCATCCCAAGACCAGATCTAGGCCATTCATTTCCCATGCAATCACAGCCGTTGGATCAGATCTGATCCAACGGCCGTGAGTGAATCTGGCCGAAGCAATACTGCCACCAGGCTGCCTCCACCATGCCGCCGTACAGCCCTCCCTCAACCACCAGACATGCCAAGCGAACACAGAAAGCAAAAATGTCAGATCCAAATCAAGAGCAGTATTTACATTTATTGTAACTTGCTTGTGTAAACAAAGAACGAAAAAACAGGGTATGCATATATACAAGTGTAACCCACCATTGTGTACTGAGAGAGATATCAGATCAAAAATAAAAAAGCAACAACGATCAGTTGAAAAAAAAAGGGAGAAGAAACTTTCAGTGGTAAAATTTCTGGTCTTTCTTACATACATGCATGTAAAAACAAAAAGAAAACAGAAGGGAAGGGAAGGTTTTTTTCTTTACCCGAGTAGTTCGGCTTCCTCTCCGGTAATAATCTCCTCCTTGAGTGAACCGGAGTAGGATCCGGTGCTTGAAAGGGAAAGGGTTTTATTTTGATTCCGAAATAAAGGTTTATGGTTTAAAAAGGGGTTTCTAAAGTTTTTAGGGTTTTACGGTTGGTTTTGGTTGTCGAAGTTATGGTCGAGGAAGGCTCGAGACGGCCGTTACGACAGAGCCTCGCCCGAGACCGGTGCTCTGCGGTGGCCGGAGTTTCTTTTTTGGGTGGTTATTCGGTTCAGTTGAGAGAATAAAGAGAGGGATAGTTTTTAGATCCAAAAATTTTAAATGACCAAAGTTTGAGAACCGAGCCATTTAGGCTGTTATATAGAGGTCTAATATTTTAAAAGTGGGCTAATTAATTCATAAATCCCCCCGCGTTTCTGTACTTTTCAAAGTGAGCTTTCCCCTTGGTTAAATTGCAAACCTGGTCCCCCTCCGTTTTTGAAATTTCTCAATCTAGTCCCTAAGTTAAACGAGTTTCGAATTCAAATGGTAAAATTACCTCCCTAGTCCTACCGCGTTTTTGAACTTTTCACTTCAAGCTTGCCCATTGGGTTTATTGCAACTTAGTCCTTATAAGTCTATTTCAGGCTGTAATTAAGTCCCTAAATCGTGTCTTTATTATTCCAATTTTTGTCATTTCTGTTTCACTTTCTTTCATTCCAGTCCCCTATTTTAATCATTTATGTCCATAATTTTTTATTTTGTGTTTTAGCATGTTATGTTGTTCATTATATTCGTATTGGATTAATATTATGTTTTATGATGTGTTATATCATGCTTTATTTTCGCTTGCTTGGTTTGTCTATGTTTTTCATGTATTTTGTTTTAGTATAATGAATGTATCATGTTTACCTATGGTTTGTATGTCCAATTTGTCCTCTATGTTTCTACGTATTTGTTGTTTTCTTCATGTTCATGTATGTCCTTTTTCATATGTATTATCGTACCAATGTGTTTAGCTTCGCCTGTTTGTAACATGTTTTAATGTTAGCTTCTTTATGTTCGTTTGCATTTTAGGTGGCGTGTTAAAAGTAGATGATATGTGTCATATATTAGTGTTATGTTTCTACCTTATTTTAAAATGTCACATATATTAAGTACTAGTTTTTATGTCCGCTCTTTGCTTTGATTCGTTAGTTTAATACCATGTTACATGTGTATCATGCATATGTTGCACCTTTATATGTATATATTTGATCTATTAATTTTTGGAGCGTGTTTTCTTTTCTTTTAATTTTGGGGTATATTTTCTCACTTGCTTACGCTTTTGTTTTTATTGTGATATGTTTCGTTAATCATGCCAATGCATTTTGCTATCTTTGTTTAATTCTATGATATCCGTGTTTTTATTATCTATTTCGTCTTTCACCATGTCAACATAAATTGTATGCTTTATAATTTGTTTTCCAAGGTTGCGCAATGGAATTATATTTGTCAATGCGGTGCCCTTTTATCCGAGAGTAAACGGGGCCAGTATCAGACGTAGTGATAGTGGTTGGGCATTTACCCTCGGATAACGGGTCTTTAAAATTTACTCGCAATTATAACCGAATTTTAAATTAATCGTCACTTTAATCCGGAAAGTCTAATATTAATGAAGCGGTAATTATTAAAGTACCAATTTTGGGCGGTGTGGGGGTGCTAATCATTCCCCATCCGTAACCGACTCCCGAACCCAACATTTTTAAATCTCTGGTTTTATGGTGTCCGGCTCACCTAAGTGGCCGGTGGTGACTCCAATTTTTAATAAAATGCGGCTTTTTTAAACTCCACGAAATAAATATTTTAATACCCGAAAAATCACCAACACTTCGAAAACACCTGTTTTTTAGAGCGAAAAAGACATCGCTACATCAAGCATCAGGATTCAGGACGTGTAAAATATTAGTGAAACTACCTAACTAGTTTGTCTGTTAGAAAATTGAAAATTACTATTACGGTAGTTTTCAACATTTTGGAAAATTTTGAGGAAAAAAGAAGAGTAACTTAGAAATATGTTATAAATATTTGTCATTTGTGGAGATCTATATCATTAGAACTTTATGTATTATATAGGATTTTAATGTATTTTATTATTAGAATTTTAATATCTATTAAAATTAGAGTTATATACGATATTTACTCACTATATCTAGAGTAAAGAGTTTAGAGAAAGTCTTATTATACATCATATTGATAAAATACTACATATCCTCTTCTTTATTCTCATATCTCTTGCAACCTTATTTCCATTATTTCATAATCTTATATTGGAAGGAAACAATGAGAGGAAACTCTCCGTTTTGGCTGTCCTGTCGTCTTTTTTCTATTCAAAGATCAACGGAAGAGAGGTTATGAATTTCAGTGGTGTTCATTAGATTCTTCGGTATCGAAATTAGGGTGTGTATTTTCGGATAACGGATATTATCCGTATTCGATATAAAAAAAACTGTATTCTATTTTTTTCGGATGTTTGAATTTTCGGATTGGATGTTCGGATATATGTATCCGAACATACTTAGTTTGACAAAAAAGTTCTTGTTTAAATTTTATATTTTTTTTACTAAAATGCACTACTATGTTTTCCAAATTCTAAAATGTTTTACTGTTTAGCAAAAATAAATAAATAAATAAATATTAGCACTTATCAAATAATTAATCATATTTATTATAAGAACTCCAACAAATTTTTATTATATAAATTCAATAGTTTGTTTTATTAGTCTTGAGTGAGAATTCCAATTTAATTATAAGGTAGTATTTCAGTCCAATTTTAAATTTAAATAAAATTCTCACAACCTTATATATTATGTTGCTCAAACCCGAATCACTTAAGAGAAATAGAGCTATCATTTTTCACTAAAACCACTCAATTTTATTCAAACCTTTGTATTATTGGTTTTAGTATTTGGACATTTTTTTCTTCCTTCAGTTATTTTAATTAAACCCGATTTAACTACGTTAAGAGGAGAATTTTAAACAAAACTATCTCTACCTTTCAAAAACAAAATCAATGATTTTGGACCCAACATTAATATAAAAACAAACACTAAAACATGGAAAAATTAACAAATTATACAAACACCTATAAGAATGCTTAAACAAAAACTGATATAATACAAATTATTAATATGTCAGTTTCTATCGAGGTTTATTCTGGTCCTAATGGGAGCACCTGTGGATTGGCTTATAAGAAGTTGTTCACAAGGGATGGATTGTTGTAGGCCGAAACAGAAGCAACACGAATGGGTCATTTTCACAGTTCGGTGGAATTGGGTGAGGGCCACTCGGTCAGACTGAGACTAGGGTTGGCCTCTAAAGGCTGAAGGGCCCAATTTTTTTCTCGACTTTCAGCTAATCCGAAACTAAATTTTAAATGATTCGTATTTGATCTGATTATTTAATATTGTTTGAATATTCGATTTGAAGTTTCATACATTTAAAAAGTAAATTGAATATCCGTATTTTCAGATCAAATTTTTGAATAAATAGATCAAACAGAGAACGAGGTGACTTATTATATAAGTTGTGGATCATCTATTGGTATGTTTATTCGGAGAATGTATGTTTTTATTAAGCAACCAAGGTTAGTACATTTTGATTATCAAATAACTATTACGGTATTTGTAGAGCATGATTTAGATTATTTAAGTAAATTTTGATTGAGTTTTGTGATGGTTGATATGATTGATTTAGTTTCCTGATTAAAGAAATTGAATGAATAAAATTACGTAATGAGATAGTGTTTTTGTTGGGTGATTCAAATTGGTTTTTTCTTATTAAGGGTTATATTTTGATATACAAGCTGTGTAAAAAAAATTACACAACCCTTCATATTTAAGCTATAAAATTTAAAATTTAAATCCCTAACCGTAACACCCTAAAACATAAATCTTAACCCCTAAAATCTAAAGTCTAACCATGAACCTTAAATTTTACACCCTACACACTAAACCCCTAAATTCTAAACCCAAACCTAAAACCCTAAAACTTAAAGTTTGCACAATCTTGTGTATCAAAGTATTTTCCTTTTATTAAATACCATAAAATATATTACAACTACAACGCATCAAAAAGAGAGAGAAAAAAGGCACCACCAAAAATCTTACACAAATGTACAAAAAAAAGCAAACACTTCCATGGAGATTAGCATACCATCAAAACCCATAAACCTTCATGAATCTCATTGTTTCTATCCAAACAATACGCTTTACGGAATGAAAAAATAGTGGTGAGCAAACTAAACTATAAGCCAGATTGCTCCGCTATACAGTTCCGATTACATCGGCTAATAAACCATCAAATGAGTGGGAATCAATATTTTCTATGACCACCGACAGAATCAAATCAGAAAATAAGCACCGTAAAGATCTCTATACGAGCTCCAAAAGACCGCTAAAGTATGTTGAAATCGTGCCAAATGACAGGTGAGACGAACCACAAAGGCCAATGAAAACATGCCACAAAGGCAGAGGAAACACATGCCACAAGAGCGAGAAATTATTACATGGTCCCGGCTCACCACGTCATCTATGGTCCTATCCAATGAGATTCATTCATTTAATGACATGTAGGAAAGAGGTGAAGATTCACCTTGAAAAAAAATAAGATGAAAAATTATTGTTGGATGAGACCATGGATGACGTGATGAGCCAAACTCATCTAATAATTTTTCCACAAGAGCATAAATTCTTATTAAAAATAAAAATAAAAAACTCAAAAAATAAAATATAAAAAATCAAGTGAAATAATAAACACCGGTAATTGACAACCAACCTAAAAATTGATACCGTTGGCTGTTAATAGAAAAAGTAAAAAAATTCTTGCGGTATAGGAGGCAATGAGAGAAAAAGTTTTCGTTTTAGGTTATTCAAATTGACTTTTTTGTTACTCGTTTATTATTAAGGAAAAGAGAATGTGTCGATTAAGAATTATAACCACTTGCTCTAGAGATTATAAGTATTAATTAGCAATGGACTAATGCTGCTAGTAATATCATGTCAATGTTAATAATAATATGACTATTGGGGGTCGATTAAAAGAGACGAATCGAAGGCACAGGTCTAAGTGGTTAAAGAAAAATAATTAACCGTTTTGTTTATTAATATTTCATATACTATTGTTTTTCGCAAATAAAAGAAAAACAAAAGGAGAAAAAAATAAATTTTCATAAAGGTATAAATGTACCTGATAGTTTTATAATCTATTCAGTTTAGTCCCTATGTATTTTTTTATAATTCCATTTGACCCTAATAGTTTTTGTTTTCTGCATTTTAGTCTATTATTGTTCTTTTAAATCCTATAAATATTATTTCTGATTTTTTTAGCCTATCCGTTTATATGATTCCATGGATAAAAGTTTGCATATTTGGTTATTAGACAATTTTTTAGAATTTGTTGATCTCTTCTTAAATTAATTGATTTTTTTAATATTTTAGTGTGTTATACGTTATTTACTCTTAGCTTTTTAAAAATACACACCGTACAAACTACGCTTCTAGAAACTAGGTCACCTAAGAGGAACAATTCATCTTTTATCACTGGGACCCTCAATAAATTCAATTTAATTGCTTATCATGTTTATTTCACGAGATTTTCATTTGTTTGATTAATATAATCCATAAATATAATTGTTGTTATTTATGATAAAAAGGATGTGATTATTTATTGTATGCATAATGCTTAAATTTTCTCATAACACTTCACAGTTTTATCACTTTGGCCATATACTCTTTTTTTTTTTGAAGCATTTTAGCTTTCAACATTTAATTTTTGGAGAAAAATACCTTACATTGGATAAAATTGTTAGTTGACTAACTATCAATACGTCTCGCTGACTAGACAATGACATAAACTAAAATATTGACTTGTCATGTCCATGTCAGTAATTTTTTTTAAAAAAATAATTATATGTTTTATTAAATTAATCACAACTAATCAAAAGGTGATGACATTCTCTTATTGGTTCAAAATATAAAGACTTTGACTTTTGATCTTAGGAGAATCAAACTCATGCCTTTGAGAGAAATAAGTCATGGCATAACCACTAGGCCAAATTACTTTTGTTAATTATAATTTGATAAGAATTTTATAAAATTATTATGACTTTGTTTCATCTTTCTTAATCTCTACATTTCTGCTGCAACTTAATCAAGTCCTTGCCATCGATGTCTAAGGCCATTATATTAAGCAGTATTTATTTATTACTTAGCCCGCTGGATTATCCCCAACGGTTTGCATATGAAACTTCTAAAAGTCCTTCGTATAATCTGCCAGTAGAGACGGACGTACGCTTTTATGTTAAGGGTGAACATATAAATTTTTAGGGGGTGGGCTTATAAATTTTTAGTAGAAAATATATAAAAAAATTAAAAGATTTTTAAATCGTATAAGAATTTTAAATTTTTAAGGGGCGACCGCCCTCTCCAACTCTCTCGGTCATCCCTGTTTAAAGCAAGTGCCACACCATTCAATGGTTTGGAGTAATTTTCGTATGTTTATATATTATTACAAGTATGGGTGTTTATAACTGACCCGATACCGAAAGGTACAATAAGTCTATTATCATTATTATATTATTTTTATTTTCCAGTCTCTTCTACCTTATTAACTTACATTACGAGTTTATTGGACATCTAGGTACTCATTGGGCCATTTATAAACACCCATAGTTACAAGCTCTAACTCACTGTTGCCTAACAACTTTTGTTTCCAAACAAGTATTTAAAGCAATGGCCAACACTACTGCAGAAGAAAGCAACATTCGAGTCATGTTCCGATGACCAGTTCGATGGAAACATCCGTTCATGGTTGTGTAAACCATTCGGTTCAAAGGATCTCATTTTGTCAAAGGCTCAAAGCCGCAGCCATGGTTCCGACTCCAATGTCTCTTACCTTTTCTATGCTTACAATTTCAGTTCCTCGAAAACTACCACTTCCATAGAAATGCTATGTTCGTGTTGGAATAATGAAGGATTCGAAGTGATTGATGGTGTTAATCTGGCATTTCACAGCATCGGGTAATTTATGGGGATATCGGAACATCGCCGCTCCACAATTACTCAAGCACATTTAGTCATGGAATAAATCACTTTCAGAGTTTGAGGAAAAAGAAGAAACAAAGTTAGAAAGATAATATAAAATACCTATCAAATTATAACCAACAATGTAACTTATCCTAGTAAATATGGCATGAGTTATTTCACTCAATGGCCTGGGTTCAATCTCTTAAAGCTTCATGTTACTCTTCCTAAGAGATGTTATGTCAGATCTAAATCATTCCAATTGAATGGAATGATATTTTTTCATTCCTAATATGTAAATTATTGACATAACATGTCACATCATCGCTAATTGGCAAGTGTACATGACATATTATCATTAATTTTTAAGGTTGATATGTCATGGCATCATTATAGTCCATATGTCTAGCTAACGAGACTGTTGACTGTTAGTTAATTAATGATCTTCGTCCAATAATTTTTTTTTTGAAAATAAAACGTTGAGAGATAAGATAATTTAAATAAATAAGAGTCAAAGTGATAAAATTATGAAATATTATAACGAATTTAAACATTATACTTTTACTATATTATGTTAGTTTGTATAATGTTTATGTCATACCAACTATTGGATAATATATTACTTTTAAAAAATTGTGTCAAATTTGCTCTAATAGAGGCAATATTCTGACATAAGGTAAACACGAATTAGTGACTAATTCATTTTAGATTTGAACTCCACTAACAAGATTAGTGAGGCGCACTCTTTTCACGAGACAAAACATGACGGAGGAAATACTTGTCAACACACAGCTCGACCATCTCCCGAGAGCAACCCCTAAATGATCACTCGAGAGCCAAGCCGTCGTTGACCGAGCCGTGTTGACTATTGATTGAACTGCATTGATTGTTGATTGAATTGAGTTGATTGTTGATCAAGCCGTTGACTTTTTAAAGGACTCTATCTAAGGGTTTTTCAACGTTTTGAGTCTGATGGTGCGGTCCATTTTGCCAAATTTAAACTCGATAAGTTATTTTTACACGTTTTATCCCCTAAAGTAGTCCGCTAATATGAAATGGCTTATGTAATCGTATTTG
Source organism: Hibiscus mutabilis (assembly GCA_019671005.1). Classification (NCBI taxonomy): domain Eukaryota; kingdom Viridiplantae; phylum Streptophyta; class Magnoliopsida; order Malvales; family Malvaceae; genus Hibiscus; species Hibiscus mutabilis. The sequence goes on along the minus strand of CM033744.1, from coordinate 22,981,251 downwards.
TTTTATCTGAGGAATTTGTGGACTCGAGTATTGGGTTTAAAGAGATGTTTAGAGGAGCTCAGATGGGGATTTATCGTTTTGTCTTAAGGTTATTACACCTCGAACTCCTATTGCTTCATGAGCATCATAAATGTGATTGTCTTGCGTGTTGGTATCTGCAAATTAGGTAAATGATAAATATGCATGGAGACTGATAGTATGAGACTCGATATTTATGAGATGCATGATGATGTTACAAATATGATAGGACTCATAGAGGCTTTAGAAACTGTGTAAGGTCATTTGAGATGCGCATATGATTATTTGATTATTGTTTGATTGATTAAAATAATTATGATATCATGTATGCTTGTCCAAATAGATTGATGGGAATTAAGCTTAAGGATTAAATACTCGATTAAATGATTATGAAGCAAAAAATTAATACTAATTGGGTGAATGCGTCAGTAAACATACCCTAATGACTTTTATAAGGTTTAGGGATCAAATAAGCATTATAATATCATAATCTGAGGAAATTGTACGAACCCGTGAATAGGGTATCGGTACGAGCTTTAGCTGTACCGTATGCGATTGGGGGTCGTATCAGTATAGGTCGACCCGTATGGTTACTTGTGAAAATTAAAGATTTCTAGTAAGTCATACCAGTACCGATACGTGTGTGAGTATAGGTACCCAGGTGTACCGTATCGATACTCGTGTTATAGTATCGATACCCATTGAACGAGTTAATCTATAATGCTAATAAAAAGATGAGAAATTAGTGTGGATGATTACTGTACTCTTCCATAATGTATTAACAAGTTGGTAAACTTAATTGGGTGACTTGTTGTAATAGCAACCATAGGAGATCCTTGGTGGATCGAGTTATGTTGTGTGCGGTTTGAACACTTGGTTGGTTGAGTCACCTTTGATTGATGGGATCTGAATACCCAGAGAAAGAATGTTGCAACACCATGGTTAGAGATGCCGAATGTACATTCCCGATGCTGTGTGACATCGGGCATCATTCAAAGACATTCGAGGAAAGATGCCGAGTGTAGGTGTACGTTCCCGAGGCTGTGTGACACCGGGCCTCATTCCAGATTTGTGGTTATGACATTATGTGTTTCGCTCGAAAGATCTGGTGGGATCCCGAGTATGGTTGGGCCTTGTGTGCCATGTATGATGCTTTGCATGATGAGAGCATGTGTTTAGGCGACCAGTGGTAGTGACACATGTTTATTTATTTCTCCTTATTGCTCGTACTAGCTTGCATGCTCATGTTTATGATTAGCATTAAGTATAGTTGAGTAGATGTGCACCACTGATCTTTGTAAGCTCAGCACTCGAAATTGTTGTTTCCGTGCGTAGGTTGATCGTTGGATTGTGAGATCGAGGAGCACTATCAGTACGAGATTCTAGCATGTGGTGATTTCCATAGTATGGTACTTGTGTTTAGTGGGCTATGTATTCATAGAACCTTACGTGATGGAGTCTGTAATCCTTATTTTGAAATTATATTAATCAAATCGTATGTTCAAATGTTTTAAATTTAAATTGGAGCTCCTTTGTACTATTTTGATTATTTATCTATATTTTTAACTGTTGGTTTTAAATATTTTGAGAAATACCTTGTTGAGCTAAATTCAGTTTAAAAAAAATTATAATTTTTGGTTGGGCTTGAGACTCAAATATAACATCCGGGTCAAGGGTGTTCCAATTAACGTAATAAAAGAAAATGAATATGTTGAATATAAATTTATTGATGGATATTGATATTAAATACGCTATAAACTTTCAAAACTCGAAGTTATTGGATCAGTGTCCAAACATCTAAAAACGTAAAACAAGACGAGATACAAATGAATAGTTTTGTGAAACAAAATAAGATAAATGAAATCGTAAGGTATAAAAAAACATAATTGATAATGATTTTTTTTTGTGATGAATGCAACCACTTTTTGTGAAAAAACTAGATATGCTATCAAATATCATACCCTTCTTCTTAACATTTAATAACTTTTTTAATTAGGTCTTTCAATTTTTTGTTCACATTAATAATTAAATTTATTTCAATTTCAATCATCTTGATAATATAATATTTGAATATTATTTCATGTGTCACGCTCTTAGAGTACTACATCATTAACTAAAAACTAAGGTGAGCTGAAAATGTTGAGAGATTAAATAATTAATTATAAAGATTAAAAATGGGAATTTATCTAAAAAAATTACCGCGGTAGCTGAGGTCAAAAAGTCAAATAGAAAGCAGAACGCTTTCAATGCCAAATCAAAACCACACACGGTTTTCGGCACAAATTCATTCACACATTGTCGGCGACTCACCCAATGAAATTTCAAAAAAAAAAAAAAACGATTAAATCCCACTCCATTATTTTATAAGAACATAAATTCCTTTTTGCTTCTCCTCGTATAAAATCATATAATCTTTAGTGTTTGATTCTTTATCTAGAAAATAATAGTAAAAAACAAGGGAGATAACTTTTTTCCTTTCAAAACTTTTTCTGGGAAATTGGAATCCATCATTTCTTTTTCCTTTCACGTTTTCTATCATTTTCCGATTAGTAAAGGTGATCGCGAAATTAGTTCCGTCAGACAAATATATGCACTCGTTTTCACTTAAAGAGTTGGAGATTGTTCTCTCGCGATTTTAGATTTTTGAAGCGTTTTTTTATATTCACTGTCAGTTTCCGCCAGATCTTGCTCCGTTGTTCGCTGTATCATCTTTTGGTTCAGGCAAGTAAATATTTATAGTTTATTCCTTTTCTTTTATTTATATTTAACGATGAGTGTTCTGTTTAGTTGCCGAGAAAAAAAAAATCCTCTACACTCTGTACCAGCATACATGCCTTTTTTTAACTTGCTTCAACTAGATTTGATTATTTGAATGTTCTTTTAGTATTTCAGTTTTTCTGCAGGAACTTGCTATTTTTCTTTTCTTTTTCTTCTTTGGAGTATAGTGATGTTAAAATAACCGGAAAGGTGGTTGACATCCAAAAAAAGGAACACGGCTGGATTTCAAGCTTAAGTTTTAAGTATTGTTTATATTTTTGGTCGTTTTGTTCTGTATCTTTCAACCTAAGCAAGCTCGGATATTACTTTGAACATTTCTAGGTGTTGCTGCTTTTTTAATTTTTTTGAATTCAACAATGTTAGGATTTTAGGTTTACAGTCAAAAAAGAAAAATAAAATGCACATGCTTACTTGATTTTAGGGTTATTGAATCCAGGAATGGAATTTGTTTTCCTCACCACTTTGATTTTTTGTCAAAGCCTCTGCACATACTGGTTGCTTGCGTTGTGAAGTTATTAGTTGACAGTTATTTTGGTTCTTAGTTGGTGTTAATATCTTCTTATGCATGTATATTTACTATATAATACTTAGAGCATGAACGGAAAGGTCTCATAGCTTGTGTTTTGTTGGCTGCTTTCTGTATATTTGGGTAAATTGGATTGAACTAGAATATTATCTTCGAGTGAATGGCTGCTATGTAGCTGTTTGATTTCAGTTCTTTCTTAATTTATTTTATCTGTACCCATTTGTTTTTGCATAATTTTAATACAATGTTCTGGTAATATCAGGTCTTTATGCTGAGGGTCTTCACATCATTTTGTTGTGAGTATACAGTTAGACGAATTTAAATAGCATGGGGATCTTTACACGCAGGTTCAAAACTTATGATGACCTCTTTATTAGAAAGAATCATGTATTTATGTTTAGAATAAAGTTACTTAGACGTAGAAGTTATTTAACTTTTATTTGATCTTTGTGCCTGCAGTGTAGTTAGTAGAAAGCCGAATGAGAGCATGAGGCTTATTGTAACAACATTTGTTGGAGTAGTTTTTGGTTTCTTGATAGGATTAGCTTTCCCAACATTTTCGTTAACAAAGGTATACACAAACTGTTTCCTCAATTTTATATTCACCATTTTGCTTCTATTCAATAATTATCTTTTTCATCTACATGATGGAACTTCTATATTTGACTGAATATGGCAGTTCAATCTATCGTCCAACATCCTTTCTGCAATTGATTTCAAATACGCCGAGTACACAAAGTCTGGTTCCTCATTTTCGGCTGATGTGCCACCTCCAATTGGTAATAATGGCAGCTCTACAAATGTCACATTAAATAAGGTATTCCTCCTCTCCTTACCTCAGGATTTCTAAAATATATGAGATAGCAGTTTTGCATGAGTGGTAGAATCTCTTAATGCTTATTAATTTCTGTTGAATTTTGAGGTGAGTAAATCAAACATTTGAGAAAGTGTTCCAGAATCAATCCCTTTTTATGGTTTCATAGAAGGTTTCAGGCTTTTCATCTGAATTTTTCTCTGTAAAATTTCTGGTGTATTTTTTTCTTGTCTTACCTGCTTTCTAGAATTTTGTATATCTAGTTTTTTTTTTTTTTTTTTGGGGGGAGTGGTTGAAATTCGGTGAATAGTTTTTTCTCTACATGTTAGTTTTCTGCACTTCCCCACTTTATTTATTCATGTCAACTTGTTTCTCTTCCATTATAGGCTTTATGTACATGTTAAAGGGAATTTGGCTGTTTTCATTGTGAAAACAAGGAAATAGTGTGGTCCATGTGCCACTCAAACTCCTGAATGCAGAGAGGCATTTTCTATTTCTTCTTGCATTCTGTTTCTTGTTGAATAATCAGTAATTATAGTTCTTGTGGTAATCCATAAATTGTTTACTTGGATAACCTGTCGAAAAAGATTATATATCAGTGAAGCTGAATAAAATGCCAAGATTAAATTAAAAATGTCATGCATTGCACACCTAACCTAGCATGCCTTGGTATGTGAATTCATATATACACGCATCATCCATAGATGCACACATCTATACCTATGTTTGAGGTGTGTGTGTATTACTTGGTGTATGTTAGAGATTGGCATATTGCTTTACTTTAATATGCTATGTTTTTATTCTTTATCACTCTAATGCAGATTTGGGTCCCATCAAATCCTCGAGGTGCAGAAAGACTACCACCAGGAATAGTTAGAGCTGAGTCAGACTTATACCTGCGCAGATTATGGGGCAAACCTAGTGAGGTGTGTTTTCCTGGACCCTTCTACGTTCTACTTTGAACCCTGGATCATTTTTTCAAAGATTTTTTAATGCAAGCATGAAGATGTTTAACTCTCATATGTGAAGATGAGTTACTTTTGTATTAATTGAATGATTTTTTATAAATGGAGAATCGCTTTTGGAATTGCTGGAAACATTTCTTTCTACAAAGCTTCTTGTTCTTCTTGTTCCATGGCATATACTAACTTATAACTAAAACAGCAGACATTTCTGGAAACCTGGCTTTCTACAAACCTTTTTAAGATGCGTATTAAATTTCAGGATTCCAAAAATGCAGATATTAGTGCCAGAGAGGTTATTTTCATTATCAACTTACTTAATCTACCTCACTTGATCCAGTCCACAGATTTAACAAAGAACATTATCAGATAAATAGTAAAATATCCTGCAAGTTTTCCTATTACCATAATTGTGTTTGACAATATTGGCATCTGCAGGACTTGACCAGCATGCCAAGGTATCTTGTCACATTCACGGTTGGCTATGATCAACGCAATAATATTGATGCTGCAGTTAAAAAGGTATCATTCTCTCTATTTATATATCTGAGTATCTGTGTGAGGCTATGAGCACACCTGTGTATGAATGTGCATCATTGTTCTCATCTTCATGAGACATTTATGGGGTCGGCAGGATACTGGGATGGGGATGGAAGTTTTCTGATGCCTATATGTTTGTTTGTTTCACATTGCAAGTTGTGTGACTAAAAATGCTCTTCCAACAGTTTTCAGGGAATTTTACCATCCTTCTCTTTCATTATGACGGTCGAACAACTGAATGGGATGAGTTTGAGTGGTCGAAGGAGGCAATACATGTGAGTGTTCGTAGGCAGACTAAATGGTAAGTATTTGTAATTGGAATATGGATTTACTAATGCAAGCCCTGCTTTTACTGACCGGATGCATGCAATGACTGATTATTCTTTTTGTTGCTTTAAGTTCTAAAGATCTAACTCTGAAAGTTTTAACTACCTAGGTGGTATGCCAAGAGGTTTTTGCACCCTGACATCGTAGCACCCTATGACTACATATTTATCTGGGATGAGGACTTAGGGGTTGAGCATTTCAATGCTGAAGAGTGAGTGTTGGACATTCTTAAAAAATGTTTTGTTCATTTCAACCCTGGCCTTTTCCTTTGAAAGAAAATTACTGAGCAGTGTTTTACTTGTTTGATTTTTTCAGGTATATTAAACTGGTGAGGAAGCATGGACTGGAGATCTCACAACCTGGTCTGGAACCAAATAAAGGGTTAACCTGGCAAATGACAAAGAGGAGAGGTGATCGTGAAGTTCACAAGTAAGAAAATCAGGGCAATTATACCATTAATTACTGAATCGAGATTTATCAATTGATTGATAAATAACTATTTTTGTGTTCCAATTTTGATTCAGAGAAACAGAAGAGAAACCGGGCTGGTGCAGTGATCCGCATGTTCCTCCTTGTGCAGCGTATGTGTAGCATTGAGCATTGTTAGTTGTAATCATACCTTGATATTTCATAGATCTATTAATTATAAGTATTTGTTTTCTTCCATATATGTAGGTTTGTTGAGATAATGGCTCCCGTGTTTTCACAAGATGCGTGGCGGTGCGTATGGCATATGATTCAGGTACAAGGGTGTGTTTAGCTCGGTTTGTCTTTCTTAACCTCACTGCGTTTCAAATTATTTTCTCGTCATACTCATTTTATTGCTTTTCGTGTACAATGTCCAGAATGATTTGGTCCATGGCTGGGGTCTTGATTTTGCCCTCAGAAAATGTGTGGAGGTCAGCATCCTGTTGTCCTTCCTTTATGTTCCCTTTCCCCAACTCTTTACCAACGATTTCTTTGCTCGGTGACTGTTTACTAAAACATGGATATTTTTCTATAAAAACAGCCCGCCCATGAGAAAATAGGCGTCGTGGATTCTCAGTGGATTGTTCATCAATCCGTCCCCTCTCTTGGGAACCAGGTAATCGCAGCTTGATTTTCTCTTCGTTATTATAATTTGGGATAAATATCAAAACTATACATGAATTCTGATCGGATGTGCACTGTGGTTACCAATTTTTGTTTTTTGTAATTGTATACATGAAATTTTGATTTGATTCAATTTCAAAAATTATTAAAATAATTTTCGACGTAATATTGTTTTATGTTTACATATTGTGTATACACAAATTATTATATTTATTCAATTTAAAAATGAATGGATGTATTACACAGCAAATTTGATCGAAGTTTTTGTGTAGTTTAGTACCTATCCCTTATAATTTGGGTTTTGGCAGGGAGAGTCAGCAGATGGGAAGGCTCCATGGAAAGGGGTATGCAAACTTGCTTTATTATCTCCTTTATGTTCTTTTAGTAAATACATTTAAAGTATTTGCTGTTGGGATTCAAATTTTAAATTTATAAAATATTATATTTTAAAAGTTATTAAACCAATAACTTTGATAATTTGATTTCTATAAGATGGATTCAAAATTTGTTTTTCTATACAAGTCCCTTGTCATTGCCCCACTTGTCGTTTGTTGGCATTTATTAAAATTTGATCATTTGATTTTGAAATAATGTGAGTGGTGGCATTGGCAGGTAAGAGAACGATGTAGAAAGGAATGGAGTATGTTTCAAACGCGGTTTTCAGCAGCGGAGAAAGCTTACTTCAAGGCCATAAATTCAACTTCTCATTAGGAGGACTAATGGCGCATGTTCAGTCCCATCGGGATTTCATCGGATCTTTAAGAATTCAGTCATAAAAATGCCGAGTGGAGAGCTTCAGATATTATTTTAGAATATCATCATATTCTTAAATTAACATAAAATTAGTAGAATCCAACATTGTACTTTTGTTAACCCTTGTTTACTTGTAATCACAACTATTAGGTCCTCATATTATATGACATCGCGACTTAAATTCCATTTCTTATACGAAATTTCAGATCCATGGCCTTACATTGTCTTTTTTTTTCTTTTTTAAAATTGAAAGAATTTGGTATGGCAGGCACGATCACTATTAATATGATCTAAACCAATGTGGCATCCTTTGATTTGAATACGAGGCAGATTAAATAAGTAATCAAACAATTCCTTGTGTTTGCGGTATTTAACTTGAATCATATGAATGGCAATTGGGATGGGGATTTGCTCTATCCTCAAAACTACTCTTTGTACTGATGTTGAAAACCTTCACAGCTTCGTAGACAACAATATGATTTAATGATATTATGAAAATTTCATAATTAAATATATAAAGTGTGTATGATACAGTGGTATTATAAAATTTATAAAGCAACTCAATCCGTGCTATTATAGGAGCCAAGGAGGTGTCCTACGTAGTTACACAAATGGTAAGAATTTATATAAGGTCGCGTTTTAGTCTCACCTTAAGGTGCCTTACCTTAGTATCTTCCCGAGGTGCTTGCTATTTTAAAATTAGAATAATTGCCTGGAGAAGGCCATTGTCATACTTTTTATTAAATACTTATTGCTTAAATGAAAAATAAGTGCATAAATTATACTTTTTTTGAATTTTATGTGCCTAAAGTATTTTTTTGTTGAAATGAGGTGTTTAAAATTTACACTGTTACAATTTTAGGTATCGGTAGCTAACTACCGTTAAAAAAATCTGTTAATCAATCAACGCTTGACATGTGACAATAATTTTTTTTTAGTTTTTTTGAAGAAAAAAACAAATTTTTTTAATATTTCAAAAAATTCCAAAATCTTAAATTTTTAAAAAACAGTAACCAAAACCCTATTATTTTCAAAACACAAACCCCAAAATGTCGCCGCTTACGTCGCCGATCGCCGCCCCTAAGCACACCCCTTCGGTCGTTGGACTAAGCCGATCATTTTTTTCAACACGGCATCGTCAGAAACGATGAACGGTATGACAGTCGAACGTCAAACGTCGAACGCGAAATCAACGTTCGGCTGGCACGTCGTTTATCGTTTCTGACGATGTCGTGTTGCGAGAAATGATCAGCTAGGTCCGACGACTGAAAGTGTGTGCTCAAGGGCAGCGATTAGCAGTGATTTTGAGCGTTCGGGTTTGAAAAATTTTAGGAATTTGGGGACTGTTTTATAAAAATTAAAGAATTTCAGGATTTCTAAAAATTTAATTTTTTTGTGTATAAAAATTGTTTTAAAATTTTAATTTAAAAAAATATAAAATAAACATGTCACATGTTATGTTTTGATTGGTTAATAAATTTTTTTAACAATAATTAATTATTAAACATCTAAAATTATAATACTTTAAATTTTAAACACTTTTTAATAAAAAAACACTTTAAACACTTAAGATTATATATATATATATATATATAATTTAAGTCCTTATATTTCATTTAAGCCAATACTTATTTCTGACAGGAATATCATCCCACGCTGCTTCCCTCCACCTTTCACAAGCCCGTCCCTTTCATTGTATTGAAGAAATTGCCTGGAAACTTCCGACTCGTTTTCTACTTCCATATTCCCCCAAACAACACCTGAAGTCCATTAAATTACATTATTCTCAGTTATAATTAGAATCAATTTAGATCAAATTTTTTTAAAAAATAAAATTTAAGCCCAACTTTTAGATAAAGACATCCTCCTAATACTTTTTTCTATAAAATTTATACTAAAAAAACTTGCATATAAATATCGATTTTTTACTACTGAACTTAATAATAGACAATTGCATTCGTACTTAAAATTTTATTATCTAATAAAGCAATATGTCCACCGAGGATTGAAAATGAGGTGTCCACCCTCTTGTTCCATTATTTTACAAGCCTCTCAACTCATGATTTGACGTCACTTCATATTTCTTAAACTTATTTTGTTTTCTATGCTTATGTTGACACATGGCACTAGTTAAAAAATTAGATAATTAGTACTCTTCTTTCACATAAATTTATTTTTTTTATTTTTTTCAATTATATTATTTTATTAAAATAATTTAATAATTTTTACAAGTTTTATTTTTTTACCATTTTTTTTATTTTTAATAAAAATAAATTTTAATTTTTTAAAAATAAAATTATTATTTTAATTATTTCATATCACATTTTTTTTATTTAAATTTTTTATGAAAAATTAACGAGGTACAAATTTTGTGAGATGGAAGAAGTGATAATTGCTGCTGCTGAATCCTCTGATTGCACAATTAAAATACTATTTTATTTTTAAATGGTAGGTAATTATAAAATAATATCTGATCATACATATTTTTAACTTTTTGATAATAAAGATACACTTTGTAGACAAAACAATTCGAACCTTTGTCGTTTAAGATGAACATCATCCACTCTTTCACGAAAAGAGTTACTATTTTTTAAAATTGCAATCCAATACGTTATTCAATTAAATGAAGATATAAAAATACGTGATTAATATGGTGTTGGATGTAAGCCAAAATCCAATGAAATAAGCATATCTCATACACAAACAATCAAGGAATTCCATAAGACATGGTCTCGAAACAAAACTTCCCCACATAGGGAAATCACATGAACCTCAAACTAAGAATCAATCTAAAGGCTCAGTGAATGAAAATATCCTCCACCAAGCAAACCTCAAATCAAGGGGGGAAAGGGTATATACAAACCGAGAACTTTCATGCATTTTATCCAACTCTCCAATCATTCTCCCAAGGAACTTGGAAAACATTTTAGCCGGACAAAGGGCCAGAGGCTGCTCAGTGAAGTGGTCACTGTCGTTAATAGTTCAATCGAACCCTTTTTCGGACTAGGCTTTACAAGTACAAGCATACGAAGTTGTCAGCCGCTTTCTCTGATACAATTTCCAGGCACAAGGAATTTATATTCATCTGCATTCTCAAGAAGAAATGATGGGAGATGAACGGCTGAGTAGGAATGAGGGATAGGTCCCATTTTCCCCATTATTTCCTTGAACGTGTACTCCTCCGGGAGCATGTCGAATAGATCAGCTCCTTTGCAGATTACTCTTTGGATCCTTTTCGGGTTCAAATAGTGTGAGAACCTCACTCTATCGTCATGGCTGTAAGCTTTCATCTTAAATATGAACTGGCTGATGCGTCGGAAGCAAAAACTGCAATGCCACCCTGCATCTGCCAGAATCTCATCACTCTGGCGATAATGTGCATACCTTGTTTTCCCCGTTTGATATCTATGGACCGATGCCCTCCAGCTATTATTATCGACATGAAACTCAAAGGAATAAAGATAATTCTTAAGCCGAAGATGAAGCATTTGAGGTATGTCATCACACCACCTGAGAAGGTTGATAGTATGTCTGCTTGGTATCTCATCAACATCCGACATTATCAACAAGTCATCATCCGAAATCCCGGCAATTCTGAGAAGCTGGTCTAACGCTACTCGCTGCAAAGCCTCCTCAACAAACGGATTTTCCCCTTTTTTAAACCTTCCTCCAATTGTCCCGTAAGTCAACCGGGGCTCAACGAACTTGAATTTGTCTCTGTTGCTAGAAAAAACCATAGGCTTCAGAATCCCAGTAAATGTCGAATTAGACTCGAGAAGAACAAACTGTGTAATGTAGGGGTACAACTCTTGCCACCGTACAGTAAGAATATCCACCTCATTACTAAACAACACCGCATCATAAACCCATCTCGGATATTCACGAATCCCCCAACCGTGAAGTTTGCAGAGCTTCTCCATCGACACATTCTCGTGATAGTAATGTGGTATATCATGGAAAGGTTTGGGTGGTGATTCCCATAACGGCCGGAGAAAGTAAGAAATCTTCTGGCCATGAACATATATACCAAATATGCATGTCGGAATTAGAACAAACACAAAAATATAAGTGTTCAAATCAATGCAATGCAGTATGCATCGGATTCTCGACATGCTTAACTGGCTTGTTTCCTGTACCAGACAAAAAATACCATATTAACACCAATCAAATTGATTAGGATACATGAATTCAAGTAAAATTTCAAACGAGGCAATCTAAATACATCAAGGACTTGGGTTAAATCTAGAAGAAGAAATTGAGAAGAAAACAACAACATTGGAATATAAGCCGCGTAAAGCCCCTTTAGATTCTTAGAAATGTATGATAGATGCTAAAGAAGTGTATTGTGTATATATGTGTACAACGCAATTAATTAAAAGCAGTAGATTCCCTTCAAACTATCATTCCAGTACGTTAAAAGCAAGCTAAAAGCTTTGAAAACAAAGCCCCATTTTTTTTGGCTTTTTTATATTTTTTAGGATTTTGATTAACGGAAGCAAATTTGTATTAAATTCTTCGTAATCTAAATATATCAACAAATATTTTAAATCTGAACAGTTCCAAATCGGTAACAAATCAACAGGCAAACTCTGAATCCCCAAATCAAAAGCGAGACCTAAATTTACTAAAGATCCAAGAAAATTTAACCCCATTTGACTTTCCTCACATTCCCACAAAAGATATAACACCCAAAAATCGAAAAACGTAAATGATTTTTTTTTTAAAAGAGAAAGATCAAAGGAGTAAAGTACTTGGCCACAAACATCATCAGATTTCTTAGAACAATACTGTCCTCCTTCATTCATCATCCACCACATTTTTTAACAAAATGAAATGGGAAAAAACCCAACAAGGATAAATCTTTTAGCTGAAAGCTGAGAACCCAGATAGATCAACTACCAGAAAAGTAACTCTCTAGATCTTCGGCTCTCCCACTTTTCTCCTCTGACGGTTACCTATGATCTCTCTCTCTTTAAAAGGGGAAAACCCAAAAGGCCCAAAAAGGAAGTCACTGAATTCTTAATGGAGAAAAATTAGCAGATACATGGAGCTTAAATAGTTAGTTTATGCAATAACAAAATTAAAGAAAAAGATTAATGAAGAAGTGGTGAAGGAAACAAAAAAAGATATGATATCTTTAAGAGTGATAATAGCCGGTTCTCTTGTCGTCTATCCCAGCTCTACTTTCCCCAGACTATGCCTTTGCTTTAAATAAACTTTCTTTCTTGTTTATCTCCCTTGACTAATTTACCCTTAGGGTTTTACTTCGTCGCTAAGGCATTCATGGGTGTTACGTTTAGGGTAGTTTAGGGAATTGGGCATTAAAAACTGGGGTTGTCGGACCGGGTTTTCTACGCCTTGGAAATTGCCAAAATGGGGGAATTGACTGTGGGTAGGTATGAGGTGCGCCTACAATTGAAAATATTATCAAATACAAAAATTAAAATTAATAATATTATAGATTTTTTTATAATATTTTAAATTAATATTTTACTATAATATCAATATTTAAAAATAAATTTTAGTATTTATAAAAATTTAAAATATCATCAAAAGTAATAAGTACTAATACTCAAAATTAAATTTTGATAATTAATCACTAACTTAAAATATTATTAAAAAGTATAATATTTTATTTTAAATTTTATATTTTATACTCCCCGACTCATTTAAAACGTTCATTGTTGACTTTTTACGTAGTTTTAGAAAGAAAAAATTTGTGTAAGAAAGATAATGTAAAATAATTAAAACGACAATTTTATCCTTGAAAAGTTGAATTTTGTTTTGTTGGGAAACTAAAAAAGGGGTATAAAAAGAAATATATCTTTTAAAAGTTGTTAATTTTTTCAATGAGATATTTTAAGTGGGACAATTTTAAGGCAAATAATGCCTTTAAAGTTGATATTTTGGGGAATAAGGTACGTTGCCCTATAATTGGGGATCTACGGCAAAAACTACAGTGACTTGAAAACGCCACCTGTAGGTGACGTCTTTTTTAATTTTTTAATATTTAAAATTTAAATTTCAATGCAGGTGGCGTCTTCATTAAAGAGTGGCTGTTGAGCCGGTAAATTCAACCAATTACTATATCATTGACTTGTGCAACAGTAAAGGCGCGGTAGTTACGCGTATTTAACTGAGGACGCCACCTCACCCGAAATGTGCCTATAAATTGCAATGGCAGAACGAGTTGTGGGAGGGGAAAAAATTGAGTGAGGAGTTGTGGGAGAGGAAAAATTGAGTGGGGGAAAGGTTTATTTTGTGTAGAGAGTTTAGGGAAATTTGAGTTATCAAAATTGGGTATGTAAATTTTTAGTTAATTTATAAATTATTTGATTATTATATATTTATTAATTTTATTTATTTTTTTGTTGCAGGTGGTGAAAAGATTTTAAGGGAAGCATTTGGAGCACATTTTCGTTGATTAGGCACTTATTTTTTTAATTTATATAAATTAAATATAGATATTGTAGACATGTAAGATTTTATTTTAGGGTAATAATAATAATTAATTATAGAATTATAGGGTTTTAGGATCTTAATAATAATAAGTTGAGCATTGAATTAGAATTTTATTAATGTAGCTATGTAGCTATGTAGAGTTTAAATATTTTTCTAGGGTATATTATATATTTTATTGCTTTATAAATTATTTGATACATGTATATATATATATTCTATAATTAAGGGAACCATATTCGAATAATTGTAGGTATATTCGAGAACAAAATTAGTATAATTAAGGGAACCATATTCGAATAATTGTAGGTATATTCGAGAACAAAAATTAGTATAATTAAGGGAACTATATTCAAATAATTGTAGGTATATTTGAGAACAAAAATTAGTATAATTAAGGGAAGAAATGAAATGAAGGCATTTTTTAGTTATATAATTGGTATATTCGAATAAAATAATAAATATTTTTTAGTTAAAGTAGTTGGTGTGCAGATAAATTTGAGATATGGCGTCTGATCAGTTGTTGCAGTTGGACCATATGCACATTTCATCTTATATCGGCGTAAGTAATTTGTAACTTATTTATTTATCTTCTAGTAAGAAATGTATGTTAGTTGTACAATGTTATTAATTAAATTTAATTTATGTATGTTGGTGTGCAGATAAATTTGAGATATGGCGTCTGATCAGTTGTTGCAGTTGGATCATATGCACATTTCATCTTATATCGGCGTAAGTAATTTGTAACTTATTTATTTATCTTCTAGTAAGAAATGTATGCTAGTTGTACAATGTTATTAATTAAATTTAATTTATTAAATGAAGGACGATCAGCGTTGCTTTTGTCGTCAAGGGACGATGACGGAGGAGCCATCTGCTCACATTGTTCATCACTTACAGCATGCGAGATTTTATAATGTGACATTTGTGCATAGCTATAAGGTGGTCCCGGCATTGATAAATACGTTGATTGAACGCTTGAGACCAGAGACCTACACGTTTCATTTTCCAGTATGGGAGTGCATGATAACCTTGCGATGTAGCTTTACAGCTCGGTGTCCCCATAAATGGAAATACGGTCATGGGGCAAAATAACTACAAAGTATATGCGATGTGCAACCAGTTCCTCAGGAAAATCCCTTCCACAAACTGACACGAAAGGGTTACGTGTGAAGGTAACTTGGTTGGAGAATGCATTCAGAGTAACCGAGGACACAACCGATGAAGAAGTTGCATGCGCAGCACGTGCTTATATCCAGCAGCTCATTGGTGGGGTATTGATGCCGGATAAATCTGATAATCTTGTGCATATGCAGTATTTGCCACTGCTGGAAAATTTTTGCGAAGCTCGTTCTTATAGCTGGGGCTCTGCGATATTGGTTGTCTTATACCATGAAATGTGCAAGACTGCTATTGTTAGAAATGGGAACAAGATATCCGATATTGGTGGATGCCTTATCTTACTTCAGTCTTGGGAGTGGTATCGACTGCCATATTTGACACCTATAGTTAATAACTCAGTTGAGTTTCCACTTGTTGGAAGGTAATACTAAAATCAAAATGTATAATGTGTATTTTTTTATTAAAATTATTTCGAATTAGTAAATAATTTTTTTTCTTTTTTCATGCAAGTGGTAACATGATTTGAGAAATGCGGGGTGGTGCACAAAAACGTTGTTGACGTGAGACTGAATATCGAATTTGAAGGGAAAAATCAAGTATTAAAGTTGGTTTAAAGTACAGTCTTGCATACCCAAATATTTGTTGATGTTAATATTAATTTTTTGACAATACATTTGGACGTCGTACGATGATGCGGATGTACAATCTTGCGTACCCCAATATGTGTGGGAGGATGCTACATTTTGGGGTGCAGTTGTGCCGTTGATCCATTTTTCGGTGGTTGAGTTCAGTGCACTAATAGAGTCTTACGACAGTTCTGGTATCATCAACATGTTCCCCGGTCCTCCGATTGATCTCAAAGATATTCACACAGGAGAACAAAAAATTAGGTTTGATGATAACTAGAGGCGCAAGCAAGAAAGTTTCATTGCTCGTTGGAACAACCAAAACTTATATGTGCCAACTAATGTGACTCCACTCCAGGAAGATGATTTCCGTGACGATTCGACTTATATGGAATAGTTTTATAACAACGAAAAACCATTCCTGGCACCCATGGAAGTGAGTCAGAGATGGCATACAGAGCATAGGTGCTCATATCAGTATGAAGCCGATTCGTCTGCGCATATTGAGGACCTGCAGCCGCCACCAATTAATCATGCAGAGTGGTCATCATGGAGTTCAGGTGTACCCTCAGGGCATGTAGGGGGAACATACGATTATGATGATCCATGGGATAGAGCACCACAAAGATCCCAGATGTTTCATTCGCAGCACACTGATGTTGGATCATCCGGAGTGAGTGCGTTTTAACAACCACCTACATACTTACCTACTCCGCCCTTTTCCACTCTGTTATATGCTAAATATATGTATGTTACACCACATTCTATGCGAATTTTGGATGACCAGCCAGGCGAAGACGAGCAGGATTTGGAGGACCCCCAATCGCCATAGAAGATGGCTCAACCCCCATGACGGTATGACCAGACATCTTCCCTACATAGACAAGAGCTGCCTAGGAGGATGAGAAGATAGGATATTTTTTTCTATTTGGAATTTTCATATTAATGTTTAAACTTTTATTTGGAATGATTACAGTTGTTAATATTTGTCATTTTTATATATATTATATGAGATTTATATTAATTTTTTGAACTCTTTTATATTTGCGATTTATATTAAAGTTGTTTAAACTTTTTTCTAATTTGAATTTATTTTGTTTTACTATTATGGAACAAACGCACTTAATTTAAAAATATTCCGTTACTTCATTAATGAAAGTTTACAAACTCATTCAAAATTGTTGTGACAGCCCGACACGATAGTTAGGACAATTCAGACATTTATCTCTCGTGTGACCGGCCGCTCGGCAAAGTCCACAATGCCTAGTTTGAACTCCTTCTCGATCATCTGGATCATCCATACAAGTATGAATGCGGGAGAAAGTCGGTCGACCCTTTAGCTTTCTTCGAAGACTGAGATTTGGTTGGATCTGTTGACCAATATTCCTGATTTGGAATCGTCCTAAACATAGGCATGTAGATATCTGCCATTGTTTCTAACCTAAAACAATCGCCCACCAATGTATATAGGTCTATATGGACATGCATGCATGCGGCGATTGCGTGAGCGCACGAGTATCTATATGCCTAAAAATAGCCACACTCACACGAGTTTCACATGCAAGTTTACTCGGAACAATTTGTGCTCTTTCGGGCGTACCAAGCCTTGGACATTAAATTCAGCATCGTTGGGGTCGAAGGAATCCACTCTCATGGCGGTTGTATCCTCTTGAAGTTTCTCCATACTCCTTTAGAGAGTTTCAGACCACTGTTGTCCCCTATTTATTTGAGAGTTGACCTCATTCCTTTCGTCGCACCATACTTTGCCCAGTCTAAAGTATGTCTCCCAAACAATACTGGCAATTGGTAGATGGCGCGTCCTTTTCAACACAGAGTTGATAGCCTCGGCAAGGTTAGTGATCATATGCCCGTAACGTTGACCTTCATCATAGGCCTGTGACCATCGTTCCTTGGGAATATCAGCAACTAAATCATGTACACGTTCTTCCTACCTTATAAAAACGCCTAAACTTCACATCAAACCTTGGCCGAACCGTTTCATACCCTGCTCGTATAAACGTTAGTTAGTAAACGCAAGTCAAATATCATACATAAATAAATCAATAATTTAGACAATAACAAATTACAACTTACCTGCGCTTAAAATTTCATGACGAATCTGATTGTTCCGGAACTAAGCCTTTGCATTGGCAACAATATGCCGTATACAATAGGTTGGATAAGCATGTGGTGGTCTCCATAAACTTCTGGCCCTATCGATTACTGATAATAGAGCAAACCCTCTATAAGAAATCACACAAATCTCGTTTTCTTTGATTATGTGTCGGCGTAAATTATTCAAAAAGAATTCTCACCCCTCTGCATTTTCCTTCCCAACTATGGAAAAGGCTATTGGAAATATATTCCTATATCCGTCTTGCGCCACAACAATAAGCAATATTTACCCGTATTTCTCGTACAACCATGTACCATCAATTTGAATTATACGTTTGTAGAATGCAAATACTTCAATGCACGGCTGAAATGCCCAGAATAACTTAATGAATATTCTTTTTCCGAGAATTACTTCACCTTGTAGTGTTACTGCTGGCAATGTTTCGTACTCTACTATAGTTCCGGGGATAAATACTTGTATTGCTCGTAATAGAGCCGGTAGCTCATTATATAATTTATCCCAATCGTCGTAAACTAATGCCATCACCTTTTGCTTCGCCATCCACGCCTTATAGTAAGATGTGATGTATCCAAGCTGTGCACAGATCGATGCTACAAACACTGCAATGGCGATCCTCGGATTCTTCTCAACCAACAACTTTGTGTAAATGTATATCAAATCGGAGTCAAGGTTTATGTGGTACTGTGAGATTGAAGTCATGGTACATGAATGTTGATCAATGAACTTTCTGACCTTCCACATCTTCTTTCGTTTCATATACGAAACTTTTACCCTCTAGTTATATTTGCTTTTATAATTCACACACCTTACACAATATGTTCAGCTATCAGATTCAGCAACGCAAGATTGCATATGACGTCTGGCGTAATACTCCTTAATTGCTAACTGAGCATCTTTCTTTGTATCGAATTGACCTCCGAGTTTCAACTTCCCGTCGGTTGAGGCTGAGGCTGAAGAATGACAAAATACACGTGCCTCATATTTTTGATCCCGCATTGCAGCATAATCCACCTCATACATGTGGACTAGGGGCGCGTAAGCTGGAAGATTGGGCTCCAGTTGAACATATCCCCAAACCGATGGCTCATCAGCCAATCTATATCTACCAGACGCTACTGCCCAAACATCTTCCTCAACATCAAGATCATGGCCCTGAGCAGCAGCGGTCCTAACATCATCAACATCATCAACATCAAGCAACTTGACATCATCATCTTCTACCACTGGTATAACATTTTCGTCATCCTCGCTGAAATCATCAACTATTTCGCCCCAACGACCGTAAACGTTTTCGGTGTCACAACCCATCGTGATATTCGATCACACCACTGACTCTCTTAATTTACCAAAAGCTCTACCCAAAACTCCTTAAAAACTAATTTTTTTTAAATGAACAACAAAAGAACAAAAATTCCTGGCCAAGTGCTGTATATATATCCATATCCTGACGCCACCTGCAGATGGCGTCGTAATCTGAATATTTATAAAATTAGCCTCAAGTCGTCATTTGCAGACGGCGTCCAAGCTTCATGTTGCCACCTGCAGATGATGTCCTAAGAGGAATCTGCCAGACCTGCATGCCATTTGCTCATGGCATCTTGTCAAGCCAGCTTTGTTCGGCTGACTCGGCTTGACCACTTTTTCACTACAGCTGCTGATTCGCAGCTCAATTTTCGTAATTTGGCTCAAGATGCCACCTACATGTGGCGTCTTTATTGAAATTAAAATTTTAATTATTTAAAAATTCAAAAGGTGACATCTTTAAGTCACTGTAGTTTTTGCTGTAGATCCCCAATTATAGGGCAGCGTACCTTATATCCCTTAATTTAAAACCAAAAGGCAATATTTACCTTAAAATTCTCAATTTTAAAACACAGAATGAACATATTAAATGAGATAAATAGAGTAATATTTTTTATTGATGTCGTTCCGTAGCAGCATCGCTACCCTGCCTCATTTTAAACTCGATACAAAACTTGTCCTCGGATTTCACTACCCTGACACGTGGCTCTCGCATGTTTAGCTTTTGCCGAGTCTTTCAATGCACGCGCTTTTGTGTTTTTTTGGACTTGGTTACAACCTAGTTTGTGATTAGGTCCTTTAATGCACAAGTTTGATAGGACCAGCTCTTCATCACCGTTGGATTGAAAAGCGTGTTTAAAAAATTACTTTAAGTTAATTAAACCTACGTAAGCCGCTTTATGGTGGCTCAAAAATATTGAGGCTCGATGGATTGGATGGTTCGTTTCAGGTAGATTAATCGGAAAAGTAATGTTGCGACAAATTTTATGGCATAGTTGGTTTGGCGAATGGATGCTGCCTAAAAACGCTATTTCGATCCCCCAAGCGTAGTGATCCCTATGCTAGAGTATCTTATTTTATGGGGCAGTTTGGCTTTGGGCATGTATTAACTTGATATTATTATCATATGTACGCTATTTTGATCCCTCAAGCGTAACGATCCCTATATTATAATATTATAAAATTGTCATTGAATTTTATTTTTGTTATAAAATAATCACAGAGCCGTTAAATGTCGTTAAGAGAAGCGGTGTGATAGTTAAAATTTTTTTGTATAATGACGTATTTAGTCATTCATATTTATACATTAAATTAATTAATCTTAATGTAGAAAAATCAATAAATTTAATCATTGTTATTTACACATTTTATTAATTTAGTCCCATTTATAATTAGAAATAATCTATTTGGTTCGATTCTATCAAGTTGGTAGATCAATATTATTTTTATTTAATATATGTTTGCTTGATATATTTTTAAAAATTTTGAATTCTGAGTTTTTAGAAAACATTTACTCCATATTTTTGTTTGTACTTTGGAGTTATAAAATTTTGATCAGGATGAGTTATATAATTGTCATGTACCAAATACGATTGGAAGACATTCATGATTTACCGCGTCATATTATCTAACAGCTTATCAACTTATTTAAAGTGGCAGTTTATTTGAGCATGTTTCTCTTTATGTATCCAATTAAGGGGGAGTGTTTTATAGTTGAAGTTGGGGGCTAATTAGAGACGTACGCAAAATTTTATGTTAAGAGACGAATTTATAAAATTTAAGAATAGGTAAACTTATAAAATTTTAAAAAGATAAAAGTAGATTTTTAATAAAAAAAATATATAATTTTTTTTTTTTAAAGAGACCGCTTCTTCAACTTCCTCTAAGTCTATCCCTAGGGCCTACTATATATATTTATTTAACTCTTTATCTGAGAAGGTGGGTGGAAGGAAGAACGAAGGTTCAAGATGGAAGCGTCAACTCAAAAATTTAGAACATAGAATTCCCCATCATCAAGTCAATTGGCTACCATGTACGCTCATTAAAACACATGGTCATCGGGCCATTGCAAATGTCAAACCCTAAACTAAGCCCCCTTTGTAACAGCTTTGCAAGTTGCAATCGTTTTGTCGAGTTTTTTTTTAATCAAGTACACATTACTATTTTTTTAATTAGGACTAAATTAATTGAATATATAAATATAGAGGACTAAATGTGTTATTATCTAAATTTTTATAATTGTAACATTACTACATTAATATCCTTTAACGGCCGAATTATCATTTTGCTACAAAACATAAATTTTAATCGTTATTTTATAACACTAAAAAGTTTAATTACCGTTTTATTTTTTTAACAAAATTCGATCACCATTTTAATACTTTACCAAACAAACAATTTAGATTTTGCATAGAATTGACTTAAAACATAAATATCAAATTTTGGACACGTGATATAATTGTATGTATTAAGAAAAAGTAAGTAATGCTTCTATTTGGTATTCTTTGTCTTGAAAGTTTTTTTAACAAAAAAATTGGCATTAAAAAAAACATATACAACAAACAACAGATTACAAGGTGAACAGGGTTAAAAACCAAGAAGAAAACATCCAAATGAGCCGGAACAAGAACGAAGGTTAAAACACTATTGGAGAAACAAAAAAATAATCACATCAACAGAAATCAACAAAGAGAACAAAAATAGGGGAGAAAGCAAAAGTCACAAACGAATAAGCCAACATCTATGAACCTGCACTGTATGCCCTTTTGAGGGCCACCGGAGCATTTCAACTGTAAGGGTGATGCAGCGAGAGCAACCAACAGCAGCGACACGAACAAATCTGAAAAGCGCAAAGGTTGAAGGCGCATGGGAAGGCGGAGTAGAGCCGGTTCGATGACTGGACCACCAAAGAGAGCAGATCCGCTTTGGCACAACCTTACCTGCAAACAGACGACCAACATGCCAAAATCAAAAAGAAAAAGAAACAACACATGAATAAAATCAGATGAAGGAGGCTCCGCTAAGCTTTCAATCACCGGTAGATAACCACCCAAACATGCACTAGAGCGCCGACCGGACGCCGAATCCCCTCAAAAAACCAGAGCAAAGAGTGTAGAAGGGCCTAAACGGCCAAGCTTTTGATTATCGAAAAGGATCAAACAACCCATCAACGATGGCCGAAATGTTATTCTGCCGGAGGGGAACATAATTGGCTACTGACAAAAGTGGTCGGCATAAAACGACGCTGAAAAGCTAGGATTTCTTGCTTAGAGAGAAAGTATAGAATTTTGCTTAAGAGAAAGAGTCTTATTGAGTGGTAATTGTATGTATCTTCCTTTTTTGATAAATATAGAGAGGAAACCATACGAACAAGTGCCTCGTTAAAAAACCCTCTTAACCCTAAATGAGGGAAAAAGAGTGTTTCGTATTTACAAAATCAAAAACTTCACAAATAACATCATGTTACTAAAATAAGCCCACCTCAGGCGACAAATCATCATGTACCAAAGAAAGCAAGCTATCCGGTGTCGACTGATACACACGAGTTACGAAATCCATCACCCTGAATGCAGAAATATCATGAGGCTGGGCTAACTTGGCTAACCCATCAGCAACCTTATTTGCAGTCCGTCGTATATACCGTATTTGTACCTCCCAAACCCTGTCTAATAATTCATTCGCAACATGCATCAACGATGCCATACCGCCAACCAGGGTTCGTTTATTCAAAGTCCGAACCACGTTCAAGCTATCCACTTCGAACACCACATTTTGCATTCCCTTTGCCCAAGCCATCTTTAAACCCTCGATAACTCTCCATAACTCAGCTTCAAAGACGGAACAAATATCCACATATTTATTAAAGCCAACAATCCAATCCCCATCTCT
Source organism: Hibiscus mutabilis (assembly GCA_019671005.1). Taxonomy (NCBI): domain Eukaryota; kingdom Viridiplantae; phylum Streptophyta; class Magnoliopsida; order Malvales; family Malvaceae; genus Hibiscus; species Hibiscus mutabilis. The sequence continues at coordinate 22,957,907 of CM033744.1, read as the reverse complement.
ATTTCGAAGCACGCCACCATACGAAGCAAGCCCGTAGGGGATAAACGAGACACACCCGTGTTCAGCTTGCACCATTGCTTCATGGGCAACTGCCAACGCTCCCCATGCGAGTCCATAACTTGTCCACGATGCACCTGCGGTGCTGCAATAGTTAATCCCAAAACACACTGATCATACATACTGTGGCACTCATCCCACACACTAAATGTCTCATGTTTTTCTGGCTCAAAAATAGACAAGTTCCTATGCTTCCATAAAACCAATAAGACCGACCCAAAGAACAAGTCCCAATATGGTATATGCATAGCGAAATACGATGGGTTCGCCAAATTGACCCTAATCCAATCACCAAAATCCATGGATAAGAACTCTAAAAGCTTATTCGCCTTCACCGTTGCAACCCATACCGCAACCACTACAGGACAACTACACACGATGTGGTCTATAGATTCCACCAAATCCCCACACGGCCCACAAGTCATGTTATTGGCCATGTGCCAATGAAAGCGTTCCACATTCGTGAGTACGCGGCCACTCACGATGAGCCATAAAAATATACGGATCTTCGACAAACATTTAAAACGCGCGACTAACTTTTACAGATTATCTTCTTCTGAACCTACCAACAAAGTACGTAATTTATAAGTAAATCACACAGTGAAATCACGAGAAGCCGTCTATTTCAAACCCATACCATTATTCTTACCTAGCTGACTGAGAGGCATAGTGCCGACCAATCTATATAAAATCACATCGAGAAGAAACTCTGCACACTCACTCCACTTCTAATTCCCCAATTCATCAATCATGCTCGCAACAGAGACCTTAGGAAAAGTCGATAAACAGGATGGATCAATAACCTTATACACCAATGGTCTGATATCCCCTAGCCACACATCCCTGCAAAAGTTAATAGATCAGCCATTACCCACAGACCATACAAAACTATCGCACACACTACTCCAAACTAAGTTAATTCCCCTCCAAAGATGAGAGCAATTATTTCGATGAATCTCCTCCTGGATACAACCCTCCAATTTATACTTTGTGTTCAATACATGTACCCATAATTGGTTCGGGCGAGCAACAAGGTTGAAGGCAATTTTCATGAAATAGCTGCATTCTGTTGATCCAGATTCTTGAACCCCAAGCCACCATTCAAAACTGACGAACACACTTTTTTCCAATTTACAAGATTGACCCAGCGCCAACCAATCGTACCGTATGACCCCAAACAAAACCTCTAATAATTTTTTCTATTTCCAAGCAAACACCCTTCGGTAAAAGTATGGATTGCATCGAGTAGTACGGGATGGATGATAACGCAGACTTAGCAAGGACTACACACCCCGCAAAAGAAAGATTTCTAGCAGACCAACTTGTCAACTTGTCCCAAACTCTCTGAATTACATATTGATATCCGACTTTTGTTACTCTTGAGTGCAACAGTGGAACTCCCAGGTATCTTACCATATCTCTGACTTTACGAAACCCAAAACTACCACTGATACTCAGACATAAAGACGACTCAACATTCTTAGAGAAAAAAATATTAGTCTTAGCCATGCTTTCCTTCTGACCAGAAGTTCCACAAAAAGCATGCAAAATCTCTTCAATCACATTCACCTGACTTACTGAGGCTTCAACAAATAAAAACATGTTATCCGCGAAAAACAAGTGGGATATAGCAGGGTCATTTCGAACAACCCGGACGGGCTTCCAAGTACCATTAGTTACAACTCGATTCACCGATTATGCCAACCTCTCCATACAAAGAACAAATAAGTATAGAGATAATGTGTCACCTGTCTGATACCTCTCGAAGGGAAAAAAGTATCTGAAGTGGAACCATTCCAAAGTACCTGCATAGAGACAAAAGACACACAATGCATGATCAAACATCGAAATTTATCTGGCAAACCAATATCCTGCAGTATAGTCTATAAAGGCCCACTCAAGCCTATCATAAGCCTTCTCAAGGTCAATTTTAAGCGCCACACAACCAGCTTTAACCTTTTTGCTCTGATTGGAATGAATCACTTCATGTGCAATTACTATGTTGTCCGTAATAGATCTCCCTGGCACAGAACTTGTTTGGTTCATCGAGACCTAATTCGGCATGTAAGACTTAAATTGATTCACTATAGTTTTGTTGATGATCTTATACAAAACTGAGCATAAACTTGTCGGACGAAATTGAGCCATACACTAAGGTGATTTAACTTTTGGTAAAAAAACTAGAAGTGTACGATTCAATAACGGAGAAAATGGCTTCCCCTCAAACGCATCCCGTACTAATTCGCATACCGACGACCCCACAGTAAACTAATTATTTTGGTAGAACAAAACATGTAATCCGTCAGCTCTCGGAGCTTTGAGATGCCCTATTTCAAACACCACAGACCTGACTTCCTCATCCCTAACCGGTGCTAAGAACTCCCGACGCATCGCCTCATTACATGTCAAAAATTACCCCCTAATCGCAGAGCCAGAATTTACATTGCCATTACTAAAAAAGCTTTTTGTAGAATTGAATGGCCATATTTTTTAAACGGGACTGATCCGAGCACCACTCCCCATCTTCACCTCGTAAAGTAAACACTTAATTCGACCTCTTCCTTTGTATAATGCATCTATGGAAGAAAGAAGTATTCCTATCACCGAAATTTATCCATTGCACCAATAATTTTTGAATCCAAAGACTTTCCTTATGACGTAGCACCTCCGCTAATTCAGCCCACAATTTACTATCCAGCTGAACAAAAAACTCAGAGTGTGCGGTTCGTAAACCCTATCAATACCCCGTATACGTGCAAGTAGTTCTTTCTTATTCTTCCCAATGTGCCCAAACACTAATTGATTCCACCGTCGAACCTTGGTTGTAAACATCCTAATATTAGATTCCATATTCGCACTCATATCCCATGTGGTTTGAATAAACTCTTCAAAAAGAGGGTGGTCCTGCCAGGCTGCAATAAAGCGAAAGGGTCTAGATTCACGACCACTATTCTGACGTGGGTAGTGCAGAACCAAAAGACAATAATCGAAACCCACACGATCCAAATGGAAAACTAGTGAGGTAGGGAAAACACTCGCCCATCTTTCATTACACAGACACCGATCCAATCGCGTACGAACCAATCCGCGCTTTCAAGTGAACTCTTCCCCTCGAAATTCCACCTCTAAAAGTCTGTTGTCAAAAATAAAGTCATGAAATAAAAAACTAATCTCATTGCCCCGAGCTGAACTACCACCCCGCTCATCATGTCGTAGGATGGAATTAAAATCGCCACCTAACAACTAAGCTACATCATTCCCTGGATTGAGGTTTGATAAACACTCTCATAGCCCTTTTTCTGATGGTAACATTAGGACTCACATACACGGCTGTGAAAAACATGCATTGAGTTGACCCCAAGTACCAAACCTACCCATGTACAAAATGGTTAGACACCTTCAGAATCTCAATATCAATGTCATTATTCCAAAGAATCCAAATCCCGCCGCTGAGCCTATTCGCTCAACACGAAAAGAACTAGAAAAACCAAAACGGGAAATCACTCTATCCGCACCAGCCCCACTAATTCTAGGCTTCATAAGTGCAACTAACTGAAGATGATGATGCTTTTAAATTTTTTTTAAAATAACGACGAAACTCAGAGCTAGTCGCTCCTTAGAAATTTCAAAAGAGAAACTTAATCATGGTAAAATGACAAGTAAGGGAACGAAAACACCTTTACTAACTACGATCAGCCGCATTAGATCTAGCACCAGTCCTAGTATCCGCAACGTCCATAGCATCTAAATAAACCCCGATCTCCTCACTAGCCTCATCATGGACCTTCAAACTCGATGGTCTATCAGATCTAGAAACTCTCGATGATCCAGTACCTAGATTGCCAATTCCTGGTGGTATCCACTCGGTGAGGATCGGCCTTACAGGGGTTTTATTCTCCTTGCCCTTCCAAACTTTCAAGCAAGCTTTTAAACCATCACTGACACCTTTACTAGCACCACCCTGTTTACCACTACTAACCGCTAATCTCTGTCGTCACTTTTTATTCACAACATCCAGAATCGACACTGCAGTATAATTACCCACTACACTTTGCACAACATGAGGAATAACTTGCGGAGCTTAACTCCCTCCCGATGAAACAACCTGAATAGGACCCGATACATTAATACTAGCCTTTTTCAAAACCACTCCAACTGAAGCTTTGCGACTGCCATCAGGCTTACCCTGAGTCGAACGATTTCCAACTACGAAATTAGGCTTTCCCCTCGACTGGCTCTTCCCGACCTGCCCTACATCAGTGCCAACATCACTCGATTCCTTAGCCCTACTATCACCATCAGCTAAGGCCTCAGTCGTGCCTTAATAGAAAAACGAGAACCGTTAACGCGTCTACCTTTTGAGCCTACTCCCTTTGACCAACCAGTGTCTTTACGCGACTGCCTTTGCCTTGTATCGACAAGCATCCATGGTCCATAAACTTCATCCTCACTAATTAATAATCTAAGATCGAGCTACATTAGGGTTTACTGAAATAAACCCCTAATGTTGTATCGACTGCCTTTGCCTTGTATCTTCTTTCTCTTGAAAGTGGAGCAACTTTTTGAGTCCATTAAATTTACAATGACCAAGTAAAGTATTGGACACATGTTAGGCAATTTTAGTGGGCACGTCAGGATTCACCAACAACATTGTGATAGGCAATTAATTAATAATCTATTGGTTTTTCTTGACGACATTACATTCCTATACAATCTTCACGGAGAAAACTTTATATATCCGGCGGGTATTTTACCCAGCTGACTTTAGGTGATTTTAATATGAATACGTTAGTTTATTAAGGGAGAAAAAATCTAAAATACAATGAGAATTTATAACTCAGGTAAATAAACTTGGTCTGTATATATTTTTAATAACATGAAAACTAACGTCTCTAGATCATAAACAAGACCCAACCTAAAAAAGGTAAAAAAACCTAACTCAAAGGCTCGAAACAAAATAGATACAAACATCAACAAAGCTCGACGATGAAAGGTAAAAACCAACAACAAACAACATTAAAAATGCATATTATAATAATAAGACACGTTGATAATATGGTCATTACTACAACTCAATCGAGAATAAGAACGATGACTGTAAGCTTGTATCCAAATCCAGTTCGAGGGTCCAAAATAAGGAGATCACCAGGATAAACAAAAGAGCGTCATCTTGATCATGTGATAGCGTCAAATCCAACCCTGATAGTGTAGGGACTAAATAAATCCAAAGATTCCCACTTTTCTTAAAAAAATAATTTTTGGGGATTTCCTTAAAAATTTGTGTTTTGAAATAAAATTAGAGTCATCACCGATTACTTGGTTAAGGTAGACCGAACACCAAAAAATAACTAGAGATTTTTAATTCTTTTTGGGTTCGTGAGTCGATTACGTGTGAGGAAGAGTTCGCACCCCCACGACACCTAAATTTGGTACCAAATCGATTACCATTTTATTAATATCGAATTTTGTGAATTAAAGTGACATTTAAATCAAAATTTGGTTATACATGCAAGTTTATTTTAAAGGGCTCTGGTGTTCAAGGAATAAACGAAAGACCACCACCTACGTATTAGATACTAGTCACGTTTATCCTCGAAAAAGGAAGCGTCGCATTAACAGTTTATATCCTGGTATGCATCATAATAAAACATGGCATGATATACGAATAAAAGCATAAAGCATAAAGCATAAAAGTATGAATATTAAATAGCAATATACCATCAAGCAATAAATACATATCTATATATCATGGTACCATAGTATATTATATATATATATATATATATATATATATATATATTACGTACTACATAAACATGAAAACTATATGTATACATACGGCTATAAACAAAAACCAATATATTATACAATACAATAATAAAGCTATATATATTACGTAATATACGGTAAAAACATATATACAAAGGGATACACATATACTAATCATTAGAAAGGACTGAAAAGAGAGAAAAAAACAACAACGAAACATCATGGCTGAAAACAAAGGCAAAACAAAGCATAAAACGTGAATAAAGGACCAAAACATATAAAATTAAAACATGGAGAGAACACTCTAGCAAATAACCCATGAAGCAAAGATGCATACTGAGAAAAAACAAAAGACGTGTTTTATTTTGAATGAAAATAAAGGGAAGATAAATGCTTTAAAAAGGGGCTCCTTTTATTAACTTCAAAGTTCAACATATATAGAAACCCCAGAGGTTCTTCCTCTCTTTTGTCTCTCGATTGAGTTGAACCACAAGGTTCACGCATGGCGCCGATCATTGGCGACGCCACCTCGGTCGCAATGGAGGCCAACAGAGAAAAAGAGGAACAGTGAAACGCCCTTTAAAAACAACCCACAACCCCTTTTTAGCCCCAAAATTAGAAGCTCTAAGCCCTAAACAAAAGGTTTTTTAAAATCTACCTTCTAAAATCGACGATGGCTCTCCAAACCTACTCGGTAAGGATTTTATCTATTAGATTTTCTTTTTGTTTTTTTATTTTTGGGGAGTATGATACTCGGATATGGCAAATGGAGGTTCCCGGTGGTTTTGGTTTAATGGAGTGGTGAAGGTTTAAGTTGAAGTTGAAGTTGAAGATGAAGGATTGAGGAATAAAAAATAGCAATATAGATTGAATGAGTGGGAAACGGCAAGTTTGGTTGATAGAGTTCAGGGCTGTTTTTCAATGGTGATTAGAATGGTGGGAGTTTGTTTTTTAATGAATGTATCATAAAGATGATGGTGAGAAAAAAATGAAGGTTGTAAGGTCCATAATGGAAGCAAATGGTGGAATAGTTTTAAGGCAGTGATAGTTTCAGTGACGGGCTAGGAAAATGACAACCTAGGAGCATGGGTGTGCAGGGTGTTGTGGCCATCCCCTTTATGGCGCCACAACCGATTAGCTGCGTCGGGACCAACCGTGCTTGGGGACCTTATGGCTTAGTAAAGAATAAAATGTTTTCATTTCAAATATTATAATGAGTTTAGGAAAAGTGTCGTATCCTTAGGTATTTCTATGGTTAGGGAAAAAATGTCCTCTTTCAAGCATTTTAATGTTTACTCGGGTCATTTTCATAAAGTTGTTTTCGCATATATGTAGGGGGTGGACAGTCGGTAGAGTTTGGACGATCTACTGGTAAAGGTATGTATCATACACACCATCGAGGTGGCCTCTACCGCCTCAGTCGATGGTGTAACCCAAATATTTCTTTTATTTAATAAAACTACTTTTTTCTTCGAGAAAGATGAGGGTCAACTATGGGTATCTGTTATACCCTTCGATATCGACTTATGGCTTGAAGGATCATGTTATGGCTTAAGAACTGACGCGTTGCTTGCTTTATCCTGAACAGATCTACAGAGAACAAGGGCTGACTTGGTCGGGAAGTGTCCCTTTTAAGTGCTATACGGTATACTTATCGAGTGAACGAAGGTATGTTCGTAACATGCGGTATCAGAGTAAATGGTTGCGAATTTTGATTAGAATATGTACGTTAACTTAATTCTACACCAAGTGCTCCTATGCATGGAGTAGGCAGGGCGGGTTGACTTTACACCAAGCGCTCTGGTAATTAGAGTAGGCAGGATAGGAAAGCTTTGACTCTACACCAAGAGCTTTGGTAATTGGAGTAGGCAGGGTAGGAAAACTATGATTCTACGCCGAGCACCCTGGTAATTAGGGTAGGCAGGGTAGGTAAACTTCTACGCTGAGCGCCCTGGTAATTGGGGCAGGCAGGGTAGGTAAACTTTTACGCTGAGTGCTCTGGTAATTGGTGTAGGCAGAGTAGGTAAACTTCTACGCTGAGTGCCCTGGTAATTGGGGTAGGCAGGGTAGATAAACTTCTACCCTGAGCGCCCTGCTAATTAGGGTAGGTAGGGTAGGTAAAAGTATACGCCGAATGCCTTGTTAATTGGGGTAGACAAGGTAGAAAACTTTTACACTGAGTGCCCTGGTAATTGGGGTAGGCAGGGTAGGTAAACTTTTACGCCGATCGCCCTGGTATTTAGGGTAGGCAAGGTAGGTAAACTTCTCTACTGAGTGCACTGGTAATTGGGGTAGGCAGGGTAGGTAAAATTTTACGCCAAGCGCCCTGGTAATTAGGGTAGGCAGGGTAGGAAAACTTTGAGGATCACGCCAAGCGCTCTGATAATTGGAGTAGGCAGGGTGGATAGTTTTGACATGGGTAAAAGATAAGATTTGTTGTTTTGGTACAGTGATGGCCGGTCCTATACAATATATAATGACACTGGTGTGTGTTATCGGGTTTGTGTACTTATTTGTTATCTCAGAAAATAATAGTGTGCATATCCTTTTCAGAATGGCTAGAAATAGTAGTAGTAGGGTTGTGGATCCTAGCAGGTTTGAATAGTTAGAGGCTGTTGTGGCAGCCATGAGAGCCTATATGGTCTTAGTTGATAGAATTAAAAAAATTGAGGCAGCTCAATAGGAACTTACTAATGCCTTGAAAGAACTCAGTAGCGAAACCAAAGAGGCGATGACCGCAATCAATGATGGATTGGATAAACTGAGTTGTTAGGTTAATCTGATCAAAGTTGTTGTCGGTAACTATAAGGCAAATAACTTAAGCCAGAGGGCCAAAATCCAGAGCTTCAACGGTTTGAAGGGATTAGAGATGCGAAAGAGCTTGAAAATTTCTTATTTGATATGGAACAATACTTTTGGGCAATGCATACAACCTCAGAGGAGAACAAAGTCTTCATAGCCTCAATGTATTTGATAGGGGATGCTAAGTTGTGGTGGCGGTCCAAGTTTGTTAGCGGGGAATATCCTATCAAGACCTGGGATGAACTCAAGAAAGAGTTGAAGAACTTATTTTTCCCCGAGAATGTGGAGTATACTGTACGAAAAAGACTAAGGGATCTCGCTCATAAAGGGGCAATGCGTGAGTATGTAAGGGACTTTGCTACATTATTGTTAGATATCAAGGACATGTTTGAGAAATACAAAATGTTCTATTTCTTCGAAGGGCTCAAGCCGTGGGCAAGGGATGAGATCATTAGGCAGAGGGTACAGACTGTAGCAGAGGCAATAGATGTGTCTGAATGTTTAAGTGAATACAATGATAGTTCAACAAAGCAAAAGGCTTCACTCATAAACAACAATGGTGCTAGTTGGGGTAATGGTAGTAATAGTGGCAACGATAATGGGAATGACGAAGGCAACGATAACAAGAATGAAAACGATTATGGTAACCGAAATGACTATGGTAGTGGAAATGGTTTTGGCAAAGGGAACGACAATGATGTTGGTGGGTTAAATCATAAAACAACCAAAATAGACATATCGAGTTAGGAAAATTATAGAGGGCCAAACAGCGAGGTAGCTAGGTTAGGGCTACATTGCTACCTTTATTATGGACGCACTGGAAGGTAGACTATCCACGTAAGAGTGCGCTGAATACTTTGATGACCTCTACACGAGATGGGAAGAGATGGATTGACCCTACCAAAAATTATAGGGATGAACTTGCTAGAGTGGGCTCTATTCGTTTCTTGTATGCTTTGCGTTTAGAACAAGATCAGGCTAGGACAGAGCTAGAGATAAGAATGATGTACGTGGATATTGTATTGAATCATAAAGCCACAAAAGCCTTAATAGATGGAGGTGCATCTGATACCTTCATTTCTCCTGAAGAAGTGAAGAAGTGCAATTTGAAAGTTACCAAGGGCGGAGGATGAATGAAAGCAGTAAATTCAGTGGCCTTGGCAATATGTGTGAGTGCAAATGGGGTAATGACAAAGATTGGACCCTAGGAAGGAAGCATAGACCACACAGTGGCTCCTTTGGATGACTTTGACGTTATTTTAGGATTGAACTTTATGATCTTGGCTCAAGTTATTCTAGTTCCCTCTACAAGCTGCTAGTTGTTCCAAAGAGATTATCCAGGGGTGTTGGCGGCTACGATACTACCGAAAAATAAGAAGAAGGCACTGGTAGCAATCTATATTGACCGATGAGTTCAAGAGTACCCAGTCAACGAGGACGTCGACAAGATAGGTGGGGGAGGATGTTGTGCTCGTCCCCTTTATGGCTTTATAGCCGAGTAGTTATGTTGGGACCAACCGTGCTTGGGGACCTCATGGCTTGGTAAAGAATAAAGTGCCTACATTTCAAACATTGTAATGTTTTTAGGAAAAGTGTCGTCTCTTTAGATATTTTTATGGTTGGGGAAAAATGTCCTATTTTCAAGCATTTTAATGTTTACTCAAGTCATTTCCATAATGTTGTTTTCGCATATATGTAGGGGATAAACAGTCGGCAGAGTTTAGACTAATCCACTGGTAAAGGTATGTATCCTACACACCATCGAGGCGATCCCTACCGCCCGAGTCGATGGTATGAGTGAGTCTTTTTCTGTAACCCGAATATTTTTTTTATTTAATAAAACTACTTTTTTCCTTCGAGAAAGGTGGGGGTCGACTATGGGCACCGTTATGCCCTACGGTATCGACTTGTGGATTGAATGATCATGTTGTGGCTTAAGAAATGACGCGTTGCTTGCTTTATCCTGAACATATCTACAGAGAACAATGGCTGACTTGGTCGGGAAGCGTCCCTTTCAAGTGTCGTACGGTATACTTATCGAGTGAACGAAGGTATGTCCGTAACATGGGGCATGGGGTGAGGAGGTAGTGACAATGGTTGTTGGTAAGGGCATGGATGTGCCGTGGAAATCCAAATGCATTGAATGCATTTGATTTTTTTATAATAATAATAATTAAATAGTAATAATAAACAATAATAATATTAAAATAATATTAAAACATAGTAATAATACTAGTAGTACCTGGATAAAAATTAGTGTTTACAGATAAAAAATCAAATAAAAAAAAAGCGGCTAAATGATTGATTAAGAGAAGAAAAGCATGCCAAAAGGCAGATGATACGTACCAAAAGGTAGAAAAAATCATGTCACAAGAACAGAGTTACTAAATTCAAAAACTAGAAAATAAAGAATGAAACAAACAAATAAAAAAGATTACCAACGGTCAGGAACCAGCACTAAGGCTAGTATCGCCGCCTGTAACCCCCTAAACTCGGCCTAGAAGAAAAGAGTCAAATCTAGAAAGTCACGTTTAAAAACTTGTCCATCAAGAAACGATATTAGGTTTAGAACTTATTAAATACAAAATATTTATTAAAAGTAATTATACTCAAATAATATCTCATTTCATAGAAAACACAGTCGTATAACAATGTTCTGAAAAATTGATAAAATATCCAAAAATTAATCTCATAATGCATGCTAAAACAGTAAGCTCAAATAATAACGTCCTAAGTCCAATATTACATAAAAGTCCAAAATAATAATATAAAGTATGTATATCCGAAATAATCCATACTGATAAAATTAAAGAAGTCTGATAAAAATGAGGTATTCTAAGTACCGTACGCCTAAGCCTGAGTATCTGAAGGAAGAACTAAGGGGGAGTAATCTATAAGGCTCAGTGTGTCTCTAAAGAGCAAACAAACACATACAAATTACAAATATATTCACAACATCATGCTCTCATCTCAAGTAAAAAAATAAACATACACATAAGCAAATATAGGATGCATCAAGACACTATGCAATGCACCCAACTACATTATCGTCTGAAGAGTATGTTTTCTTAGAACCACTCTTTACATCGTCACCATCCGAAGTGGAACTCAACCCGAAGGGTGGAACCACTAAACTTTCCCGTATGATATTACATGTTATCCCAATTTTTGATTTCGAATTTGAATACAATTATACTTAATTGGTTATGATGCATGCACAATAAGTCTGATAATATTTTAGTCCAATTTTGATATATGATGCATGGCATATCATCATACAAAATATATCACCATTCACAATTCAGACATATATAGATGTCAAAAATATGTAGCACAAGAAGAGAATACATCTCGTACAGCTAATAACTCAACGTCGAGAGTGACGTCTCCCACGCTCAACTCTAGCACTAGGTCGGATAAGTCAGCACCTAAAAAAATATCTATTAGATTAGAGATTACTTCTATGCCATAAACTAAAAGTATCTACTAATTTGAACTATACTTACGTACAGATCTCGCAGGTTGTGCAGCAGTAGACCACATAGGTAGAGGATGAGGAAAAATCTTGGTATCCGAATCAATGTCACTTGATCACAAGAATATTTTGAATTAGATTCTGATGTACGCAATTTTGAATACTAAGTACAAATAAATATAAATAGTAAAATGGTCATTAAATTTTGAGTTTGGGAAATCGGGTAGCGGATTTAAGATCAAAACGTCAAAAAACATAAAGTTGACTTTAATCGAAAAAGTTAATGACGAAAAGTCAACAGTTAACGATGGCGGTCAAAGTCAACGCTAACATCATGGTCAATGTCAATACTGACGTCATTCGGTCAACGAGTTTGGTTTTAGCCAACTTTAGTTTGGGTTAATCAACAGGTCGTGTCTGACTTAGGTAAACGGTTTAGTCTGATCTGGTTCATGGTTAGTTCAAGGATGACTTGATTCAGTTCGGGTTCATTGGACTGGTTTGGTTTGGTTTGGTTTGGCTGGCTCAGATCAGTTATTTCACACTAGACCGATTTGGGCTTCTCTCTCTTGGGCTCACCATGATAATTTGGGTTAAATCTAAATACACCAACAATACATACTCACAGTCTTGCTCCTCACCCATGTGTAATATGGAAATTTAGGGTTTGATACCCTTGACAGCGCAGGTCACTGGTGACACCTTCTGGTGTTCAAAATGGCCATTTTCTAGATGAATCCCATAAACCCAGGGGCTTTCGAAACAACCACACACAACACGCATAAAAAGAGAACTCACAAGGATTACCAAAACAGACTCAGAAGAGAAAGATGGTAGAAAGAACGACGGCGCAAGGGATTTTGAATGGTTCTTCACAGATTCCATGCAAACGACAGATGATGATGGCAAACAGATAGATGGGTTTTGATCAGATAGTAGGGGGAATCGAATAGTGGTGGTGGCGCTCTGAATAGACGACGATAAGCCTTTTATTAGAGCTTGGCCGGAGCAAAAGGGGTTGAGGGTTTGGGCGATTATTTCGAAAGAATGGGAGATAGTGTGGCAGACTTCACAAAATGGAAAAGTGATAACTGCTAGGGTTGTTATAATGGGGGTATAGATACCATAAGTAAAGGGTAAATTATAAAACAAGGGCCCCTAACTTTACCTATATTGCAGAATGGTCATCGAAGCTATAGTTTTACTTAAATTAGTCACTAAAACAAATTAAAACGCAATCTGATCATTGATTCATTTAGGTTTTCTATTTGGGGAAAATTTTGGAGTGTTACAGCTCTCTTCTTCTTAAAAGAAATTTTGACCTCGAAATTTATATGGATCAAAGAGGTACGGATACTAAGCTCTGGAGATGGCCTTGGACTCCCACGTAGCCTCATCGTGACTACGATTGTGCCATAAGACCTTGACCATCTTAATTGTCTTCCTCTTGAGAACCTTCTTTTCCTGAGTAAGAATCTCAACCGATTCCTCCTCAAAACTCAAATCAGGTCAGATCTTAATTTTTTTCACTAAAATAATATGGGACGAATTAGCCCGATAGCACCTTAACACAGAGACGTGAAAGACGTCGTGAATACGCTCTGGTGGTAACTCAAGCTGATAGACAACTGGTCCAATACAACAAATAATCCGATAAGGGCCAATGAAACGATGTCTAAGCTTGTTTTTCCTACGAAAACAAAGTTTCTTCCTCCATGGAGATACTTTCAATAAAACCTCATCTCCCACCTCATACTCAATGTTTCGACGTCTCAAATTGGCATAAAACTTTTGTCTGTCAAAATTAGCCTTAAGCCGATCCCAAATTAATTGATAGTCTACTCAGCCTCATGAACAATATCTATTCCCAATAATCTGTGCTCATTAAGCTCAGTCCAGCTAATAGGTGTATGACACTTACGCCTATACAAAGCCTCATACGATGTTATCTTGATAGTGGTCTGGTAACTATTATTGTAGGCAAACTCTGCAAGCGGTAAGAAATTCTCCCAACTTCCTCTATAATCAATCACACAACCTATTAACATATCATCAAGGATCTAGATTACCTGCTCAGACTGACTATCAGTCTACGAATGATAGAAAGTGCTAAAGTTCAACCGAGTACCCAAAATAGTATGGAGAGACTTCTAAAAATTTGCCGTAAACCTTAGATTACGATAAAAAAATGATGGAAATTGGTACCCCATGAAGTCAAACAATCTTCGAGATATAGAGTCGAGCTAACTTACACAAAGGATAGTCAACTCGAATAGGAATAAAATGCGTGAACTTGGTCAGACAATCAACAATAACCTAGATGGAGTCTTTCTTTGATGGAGTTAAAGGAAGACCACTAACGAAGTCTATAGTCACACGTTCCTACTTTCACTGAGAAATCTCAATGTGCTGAAGTAACCTAGACGGACGCTTATGCTTTTCCTTAACCTTCTGACATGTCAAACACTTTGACATAAATATGATGATATCCCTCTTAAGACCCTTCCACTAGTACCTCTCACGCAGATTCATATACATCTTGTCCCCACCAGGATGTATAGAATAAAGACTGTCATGGGCCTCACGAAGAATAACTTGTTTCAACCCATAATTCCTCGAAAATATAGAACACCATCTTGATCAAAAGAGAATTCCTGAGATATAACTTCTTCACCCTCTTTCATATGATGCATCAAAAATAAATCACTAGGCTGCTCAGCTCAAATGTTAGAGACCGGTATAGGAATAGCCCGAAGTTCTACGAAAAGACTGTCATTCTCATACAAACTCATCTGGGCAAACAAAGATCTCAAGTTTGAGATGGCGTTATGACTCAAAGCTTCAGCAACAACATTAGCCTTGCTTGAACGATACTCAATCTCGCAGTCGTAATCCTTGAGAAGCTTCAACCAACGAAGCTATATCATGTTAAGCTTCTTCTGAGTGAGGAGGTACTTTAGACTCTTATGGTCTGTGTAGATATAACATTTCTCCCCATAGAGATAGTGTTTCCAAATCTTGAGAGTAAAGATCATAGCAACAAGCTCGAGGTTATAGGTATGATAGTCGCGCTCATACGTTTTCAGCTGACGGAAAGTATAAGACACTACCTTAGCATCCTACATCTAAACACATCCTAATCCAGTGTGAGAAGCATCACTATAAATGGTGCAAGCCTTCCCAAGCTCAAGCTGAATCAAAACTAGTACTTTAGTCAACACTGTCTTAAGCTTCTTAAAACTAGTCTGTTGAGCCTCATTCCAGACAAAAGGGATATTTTTCCTTAGAATTTTAGTCAATAGCGCTGAGATAATAGAGCAACCTTCGATAATAGCTAGTTAAACCCAAGAAGCTTCAAATCTCAAAAATATTCTTGGGTTACTTCTAGCTTATTATAGCTTCAATCTTTTTCAAATCAACCTGAACACCCTCAGCTAAAACTATATGTCCCAAAATGATAACCTCTAAGAGCCAGAACTTACACTTGCTGAATTTTGCATAAAGTTGTTTCTCCTTTAGAGTCTGTAATACAATCCAGAGATGTTCATTATGTTCAGCCTCATATTTAGAATAGACCAGAATATCATCTATAAAGACCATAGCAAATGTTAAGTGTTCAAAAGTACTATTTTTATTGCCCTTTTTACTCATATTATTGTTAAATTTAAGCTCATCTTAGTTTCATAATTAGGCATTCATGCATAATTTCATAGTCTCTTTCACCGACATGCTTGATCATGTAAATTGGTTAATTTTTGTAGAAAAAGGTGCTGCTAGTGTGTGTTTTATGTGTGCAGGATCAAATTGCCCAAGTGAGTAGGAAATTGTCGAAGCAATTGCCGCGACAATTAAGGACAAGAAGATATGACTGCTGATTTATGGGAATAAATCCTAGAATAATTGAAATTCCATGAAGAAGTCAAAAGGAGATTAATTCCCAAAAGTTCAAGAGGAATATTTGGAAAGTAAATAAATAAAAGAGGTGTATCTCTTTTACATTCAATGCCAACCTATACTCATACTTTCCAAAAATAAGAAGAATTCAACCTACCCATCCCCTATATAAAAGAAGCAAGAAGCAAGTTGTCACAAGCAAATGGGGAGAGGAAGTCGAATTGAGAGATTGAGGGTTGCTCTTTTTCTTGTTCTTTATTCTAGTCATGTTGGGTAGATTTTATTGTATATTCTTTTCACACCCAGCCATGAACTAAACTTGTTTGGCTTGGGTTATTGTGTTTTTGTGGTTGTGAATTGTTTGGATTTTGTTTAGGTTTTTGAGTTGCAATTCAATTTTCAAAGTTTGTTCATTCTTGGTTCTTAACATTGGTTGCGAGTGAATTGGGAGAGGATCTCGGAATTCAATCATCTATTTATCTAATATCGGGAGAGTTAGATTCAAGAAACGAATGAGCATGGTTTTCATACAAACGGAAGTTGGTGAAAACTAATTCGGCTTAGGGATAAGTTAAAAATTTAAACGGCTAAGAGAAGCGCAAGATTGGTTGTTGTTCACCATTGGTTCACGCAGGGATGTATTATCAAGACATGTACAATTAACAATTTTTCACGTTAGGGATAACGAAGAATCATTGAAGAACGCTTCGCCGAACTTTGGAAGTTGATGCCCAGTTGCCCAAGTAATCGACCCATTCTTCATTGCCCAGGCAATCGCGGGAGCATTGCCTAGGCAATCCGATCATGCAATCACGGGGGAATTGCCCTGGCAACCGACCTTGCAATCGCAACAGAATTGCCCTGGCAATCGACCAGGCAGTCACAATAGAATTGCCCTGGCAATCTGGCTGCTACTCAATCACCACAATGATCCATTCGATCATCACTCCACAACTCACGATAATTCAGCCTAACCTCTCATCCTATCATTATTTCTTTTATTTAATTGTTATTTTAATTGTTAATTCATCATTATTATTTAATTCTTGAAACATTTGCAGTGACTTAAGCAAAGTGTCCTAAACCAATCCATGTGGAGACGATACTCGATACTTATCATTTATTACTTGCGATACACTTGCACCGTTTGCGTTGCACTTAAAACACGCAACAGCAAACTAGTCAAGATAGGGTTGAAACACCCTATTCAATATGTCCATCAATGCGGTAGGGGCGTTAGTCAATCCAAAAGGCATCACAAGAAACTTGTAGTGTTGTAACACGTCTAGAAAGCTATTTTGAACACATCAGGATCCTTAACCTTGAGTTGGTAGTAACCAGATCTGAAGTGTATTTTAAAAAATACTGTAGCTCCCCAGAATTGATCGAAAAGATCATCAATATGAGGGAGGGGTACTCGTTCTTAATCGTCAGCTTATTCAGCTTTTGATAATCGATACACAGATGAAGTGTCTCATATTTCTTCTTAACAAATAGAACATAGGCTCCCCTTGGAGAAACAATAGGTCTAATAAAACCTTTGTTTAGTAGTTCTTACAACTATATCTTTAACTCTTTAAGTTTTTTCGGTGCCATCCAATAAGGTGCCATAGACACAAGAGCTGTACCCTGATAAACCTCAATGACAAACTCAACCTTATCACGTTTTGCGGTACACTAGGTAATTCTTGTAGGAATACATCAGGAAAGTCACTTACAACTCGAATCTTATCCATCCTTGAATCATATTGTCTCAGATAAAAAATATAAGCAAGGTAGGCAATATACCCCTTCTTAATCATCTTCTCGGCTTTGAAAGTCGATGTCATATTAGACAAAAAACATCTACGCTCTTCAACAAAAATTACCTCACGATCATCGAAAGTTTTCAGAGTTGCCCTTTTTTCTTTCACAATCCAGATTAACTCGGTGAGCAAATAACCAGTCCATGCTGAGAATAAGATCAAACTCACCAAAGGGTAACTCCATCAGATTGGCCAGAAAAATTTCCCCTTGAATCTCATGAGGACAATTTTTGTACACTCTGGTAACTTCAACTGGATTACCCACCGGACTATGTATAGTAACAAAATTAGTAGTATCCTCAAAAGGAATTTTAAGTCCCCCAAATACGAAACTCACCACATAGGAGTGAGTTGAACCATTATTAAGAAATGTAAAATATGAGATAAAATGGATAGAAAAGGTACCAACAATGACGTATGGCTTATCTCAATCCCTATGCCTCTTAATAGAATAGACCAACCTTTACTGTCTCGCCTCTGATCCACCCTATCCCCCACTCTTAGCAGGCCTAGCCCTACTAGTAGTACCCGAAATAGTAGATCTACCATGACTTCTCCCTCTAGCAGGAGTCTGCACAGATGCCTAAGACTAGCTCGAAACATAAGTAGATAAAGGTATAAATGTACAATACTTGAAGAGATGCTCAAAAGAACCACATTGAAAATAAGCCCGAGTCTGCCTTTTACACTCGTTCGGATTCTATTTCTTACAAAAGGAGTATTGCAGCGCCCCATAAGAACCAATCGAACCTCCATCATTGGCGGTCGAATGGTAGATGTTTCTGGTCTAGCTCTGGAATAACCCTGATAATCAAACTCATGTCTAGCCCTCTTCTTAAACTGATTCCTCTGACTATGCTAAACTAATACGGTCAATTGCTTCTTAGCTCGATCAATACCCTAAGATTCTTGTTATTTCTTGAGCACTTCAATCTGCTCAACAGTCCTAGCCCATTCAGTAATCTCTTTAAACATTGTGTCTTGATGCAAAGCAACACCAGTCTTAATCGAAAATTGTAGCCCTTTCAAAAACTAGTCACATTTTTCGTTTTCAGTGGTAACTAATCTCGTAGCATACTGGATCAACCTCATAAACTCTATCTCATAATCATTCACACTCATGTCGTTCTGCTCCAGGTTCATGAAATTATCCTAACATTATACTAAGTACTCTGGTCCAACATATTGATCTCAGAATGACTGTCGAAAATAATCTTGGGAGATTTGACTTGCTGAAATAATATTTTCCTCTACCTCCTACCAATTTTGTGCTTCACCCTGTAGCATTGATACAGTGGCCTTAAGCTTTCGATCGGCGGGATATTCTATATTAACAAATAAACACTAATGTTTCTTCAACCAATACTCTGCATCAGCCAGATTTGTACTTGTCTTCCCCTCAAACGTAGTCATTCTGGCAGCCAAGAACTCAGTAGATATGGGATTTCTTACACCCTTAGACTGGCGGAGGTAATGAAATAACTATCTATGCACTAAAGCAGTGTTCATGCCAACAGTCTCACTATTTCTAGAGTTGTGCGGATTACCACTCTGATCTGCTGAACAAGTGGAATCCCACCCCCATCTTGATGGACTCTAGTTTACTAAACTCTAGTATGATCCTTAAACTGCTCTTCTCTATCAACATCATGTATCTCATCCAGGTTTTGTGGTGAATCCACAAGGGGCAGAGCATCACTCTCTACAGTAGCGATACGACCTTAACATCGACCATGACCTCAGTTACGACCACGACCGATCGCTAATCTAGAGCTCTTACGAGGTATCGTAGTAGTCTATCTACAAAAGAAATCAATCATAAAATTAGAGTTGGTACTTGGAATTTCAATTCAAAATATATTATCTTTCAATTAGCAGTTTTATCAGTAATTCTAATTTTGCCCGAAAACTTTTAATATGCATCAAATTTTTTTTCAGGTTTAAATTTTTTTGTGGGTCTCACATTCTGAGGGTTAAACTTGGCTCTAATACTACTAAATATAACCCATAAACCAAGCCTAAAAGAAAAGAGTCGAATCTAAGAAGTCACGTTTGAAAACTTGTCCCTTAAGAAATGATATTAGATTTAGAAATTATTAGATACAAATTATTTATTAAAAGTAATTATACTAAAATAATATCTCATTTTATATAAAACACAGTCGTATAACATTATTCTGAAAATTGATAAAATATCTGAAAAATAATCTCATAATGCATGATAAAACAGTCGCCGGAATCGTGGCTAACGACGGCTAGAGTGGCCGGATTGAGGGATTTAGGTATTTCGGGATTTAGGAATTTAGGGCTTTTTTGGAATTTTAGGAATTTGGGGGCTTTTTTAAAAATTTCAATTTTTATTTTAAAAATAAATAAATAAAAAATAAAACTTGCACGTGTCACATTATAATTGGCTACCAAGATTTTTTTAATGGTAATTAACACATGGCACCTATTTTTATATAAAAAACTTTAGGCACCTAAAATTCAAAAAATGCATACTTTGGACACCTATTTTTCATTTAATCCTTAAATTTTCAATCATATTAGCTATTTGACTTAATACATTTATTTATTGATAAAAGATTTATTAATTGCATTATATTTATAGTCTTGAAAATTATTTATTGATAAATAAAATATTAAATGTTGTGTATTATTTAATCAAACTTTAAAAAAATATTTTAATTTTCCACTTATATTTATTTCAGCTGATATGTCATGTGTCACTTCAACTTACCTTTTTATTTTGGGTTAAAATAATCTATCTGTGGATAAAAAATGTCTGTCAACTGATAGTAAATGGTTTAAAATGACGTGACAAACCTATATGACAGTGCACACTGACATTAAAATATCATATAGACAAATGTGTTGACTTAAAAAATGTTACATCAGTCAAAAAAATAATTTTACAAAATTATATAAAATATGAAATAATTTTTTCTGTTGACTTATCATTTTGTCAAGTAATTTTCAATTTTCTAACAACTTTCATCATCAGAAGGATCATTTTGACCTAAAATAAAATATTAAAGTTGAATTGCTCTAAAAAAATAAGGGTCAGAATAACTATTCAGTTAAATATTTGGGGTATTTTTTAATTTTATGTTTATATTATTTTTTTTTGGAAATAATAAACAACGTTAACTGCTCAGTCTAGTAGCTTATTAAACATTGGACATAATAAAGCAGCAAATTGTTTTATCCTAATTGCATTTATATTATTATCCTTTCCTACACCAATTGCCTGATGACACCTTAAATATTCCCAACTCCTCGAGCCTTTCAATCCCTTTAAATGACAAACTTTTTTCCCTTTGAAAATTGCAATCTTGTTTCTTACTCAAATCTTAATTCGATTGACTTTGTTAGTATTGTAAAATTCAATAGTTGTTGGATTTTAAAAAAATATATATTGATATTGTAGCTTTATGTTTCAAATCTCGGTTACATTTAAATTATTAAAAAATTGACAAGTCTGAAACATCTTACTTTTTTTTAAAAAAAAATTGATCGAGGATTAGATGTGACAATGAGATTAAAAAAGGTAGATGGGTTTTGTATCCAAAAATTTGTCGTACTAATTTTTTTAATAAAAGTCTTTAATTTTATTTAAAAAGTATATAAAATTATAATAAGAGTTTACAATTACTATCGTCGTAAACTACATATATAATTTAGACATTTTACTATAACATTGACATAAAAAATTGGTCACTTTAGATTATATAAAGACCATATATAAAAAAGGTTAAAAACACAACCAAAAGACTCGAATAAAAAATAAATACGAATAAATCTAATTGCATCTATAAACGAACCACAAAAGAGGATAAAGCTATTAAAAGATCATAAATTAGAGCCGAGCGTCGTGAGAAATTATCCACGAATGCAAACCACGTATCCAGCTTCAATTCGAGAGTCCAAGACAGGGAAAATCAACAGGATTACAAATAAGCGTCATATTGATCAGTCGTGGCGTCGTAAAATTTAACCCTGAGAAAACATAAAAATAAAAGAACGGCTAAACGACCGAAAAAAGACGAAAAATGAGCCAAAAGACAGAAATAAATGTGCCACAAAGGAAGAGAAAAACATACCAAAAAAAACTAAATTATTTTTATTAAAAACTAAAACAAAAAATAGAACTGACGGTTGACGACTAACATCAAAAGCGGTATTACTGCTAGCTAAACAAAATTAAAAAAAATTGTTGTGATCTATGAGAACAGCGCAAACCCTAAAAGTTAAAGACGAGAAAACGGTGAGAGAACCTTCTGTCATACTAACATTTTAATACTGAAAGATTTGAGTGAATCTCTTTCGATGAAAATTTTGGAACAGACAAGGGGTGGGGTTGTATTTGTAAATTGCAATGCAGATGAGATGAAGAAGCCCAACATTGCCTGCTTATCATGGGCATGGCTACTATTGATTTTTTTAGCCCAACTGCTGGAATGAAAGCTGCCCTACTCCAATTAGGAGTGAGTATTCTATCGAGTCGAGTTAAGTAAAAAATTTTTGCGCTAGTCAAGTTGAAGAGTCATGTTTTTTAACTTAAATTTTATTTGAAATTTTTTTGTTGAGTCGAATTGTTTGAATTTCTATTCAAATTTGATTGTGAATATTTATAATGTTATAGTACTAATTAGTTCTAATTTAAACGGTTTTTTATAACCATATACAACACACACACACACACACACACACACACACACACACATATATATATATATATATATATATATATATATATTAGGAGACTCAACTCGAACATAAAAACAATCCATTTTTTTTGATAAATAAAAGGAGGGTAAAAAACATGGACTATCAAGTGCCTCGTTAATAAAAACAATCTATTAATTACTAAAAAATTTAAATTTTTTGAATTCTAATACTATAACTTAAATTTTATTTAAATTTTTCGAGTCGAGTTAAAACGAGTTAATTATTTTCGTATTAAGTGAAGTGGATTTTTGTCCACCCGAACTGCAACAAGGCAGAATGGGACTTCTGAAACAGAATGACACGTGCTTTTAGATTCTTTACAGCCTTTCTCATTACCATATTCTGGATTCAACGGAACACCACAGTCCTAATACTCGGAGTTTAAGCTAAGATTACTGATTAGGCTGAAAGGCTTTGCAAATAGATATCACATATGTTTATTAAACATTTGTTTATTTATGTAAAATTATATTTTTATTTTTCACAATTAAATTTATGTCAGATATACATATAAAATAAAATGAATTCTTTCTAGAGAAAATGAAAACTTTAAAATGATGCAGATTTCATATAGGGATGACTTTAAGTGTAATGATGAATGATTATGCTCCTATGAAATAAATGTGAAAACATATTTGTTCTAAATTAATGCTTATATATATATTAAATATGTTGATGTGTATCTGTTCAGTTTTTTTAGCCTTTTGATGATACTTATATCGTGCATACATGGTGCTCGAACCTAAGTCACCTGGATGAAACACGTCATTCTTTACTATTGGGACCACTTAACAAGTTCTCTCTCTCCCTCTCTCTCTCTCTATATATATAGAGAGAGAACTTGTTGGTTAAAGTACACAAATAGTCACTAAACTATACCAAAAAAGACAAAATGGTCAAATTTTCAAAAGTTACATAATGAAATTAAACTTTAATTTTTGTTACAAAATGGTCACTGAGCCGTCAATTATCGTTCAATGAATGAAGTGACAGTTACAAAATTTAAATAATTACACATTTAATCTTCCATATTTACACATTCAAACAATTTAGTCCTAATTTACCCTATTTTTTATGTTTAAATTGATTGAATGTGCAAGTATTGAGGATTAAATGTGTTATTATACAAATTTCTGTAACTGGCATGTCACCCATTTAACAATAGTTAACGGCTCAGTGACTATTTTATAATAAAAACTAAAATTGAATGGCCATTATGTAACTTTTAAAAGTTTGATGACTATTTTGTATTTTTTGAGAAAGTTTAGTGACCGTTTGTGTACTTGACCCATATATTTTTCGAATAGAAACTAATGCTTATATTTAGGAGAAAGGACAACAAACTACACAAATCAGTCTAACTACCAGTTTTTGGTTTGAAGGCTCGTAAAACAAAAACCCAATATTGTTTTCTTCAGGATTCTAAAATTCTAGCCCATAATTCAAAGAAAAATATTCTATGCAGAGTGATGAAAAAATTGTTTTTCACAATTATTTAGTTTTTAAAGTATAAATGTTAGAGTTTAAAATTTAAAATTAGGGTACATTTGAAAAAAGATTTTATGATTTAAAGTTTAGAATTTAAGATTTAGAGTTTAAGGCCGCTAAAAGAGATGCATGACAACTATAAAAATCATTCCGTGGAATTTTTTTCTCTAAAAATGCGTCAAATAATTACCCTTAATTCAATTGTCATTTTATTGCATTTGCTGTAAAGCTAGCGATCGGACACAACATGTTCTTGTTTATACCATTTATTTTTTTTGAAAAAAATAAACACCAAAATGTATAAACTTTGATATGTTGTATTTATATATAAAATGATGTTACGTTAATATCAATTATAATAATTTGTGAAAAATGAATGAAACTAAAATTTCATTATAAAATTGCATAAAATGAAATTTATGTATATAATTACACATTTAATAAAAATTCATGAAAATTTTTTATATTTATCCTCTAAAAGTTTTACAAACTAATTGAAAAGAACACTTGTTATTCTTAATCTTAGTGAATACGACTTTACAATTGTTTTCTAATTACTAAAAGGGAAGTAATAAGTTCATAAGATTAAAGTAATTAAATATTTTTTGTTTAAATAAGATTGACTTAATATTAATTTGTTGAAAGGTACGCATCATTTTCGATATTTTTTTCATGAAAAAAGATGATTTACCGAGATTTGGTAATTGGTCTAGTGGTCAATGATGCTCATGTTGTTCTTTTTTATTTGTGTTCAAATTTCGACATTTACCTTTAGAATATTAATATCTCTTTATTTAATAAAAAATAATTCATCTAAAGCACGGAGGTAAAAAAGAATTAAAATTTTTTATTGGCAATGGTTTAAAAATCTTCAATAATTTATTCCGTAAAATAATATAATCAAATAATATTTCCATGAACATAAACAATTCGGGACTATCAGTTTGTACCATAATAATTTTGGGTGATGCCAATCAAAATGAAAGCATATATGTATATGGGGATATATATTCGGCTAGATCTTCAATATTCGATAATTGTATGAGTTTCAATTATCCTTAAAATTAAATCGATGTATATGGAGATATATATCTAGTTAGATCTTCGATGTTCGATAATTATATTAGTTTCGATTATATTTAAAATCAAGTCGATGTAGACTCTTGAAGACTTGAACAAATGACATTCTTACAATGTTTGTTTTCATCCAAAATTTGCACCTAAAATCTTATTTTCTATTTGTTCATTTATATATATATATATATATATATATATATATATATATATATGAGATTTGAGTATTGTTTCATTTACGTGTTTACTAAGATTAAGAAACAAAAAATCTATTTTTTTTAAACAATTTTGAGTGACAGTGTTCACGTGTGTAAAAAAATCAATCACCCAAAAGACAAAAGATCCAATGCTGCTGCTGCTGTCTTCGTTCTTTGTTTCAGCTTTCAACGTTTGTATATGCGAAGTTTGTAAGCAATTCGGCCATGTGATATGCTTTTATGTGTATCGGTATTTGGAGTCCATTTTCTGATTAACTCCAATCATCCTTAATTACTTCGCACCTTAGATTTAATTTCCACAAAAAAACTAGATTTGTGGTAAGCTTAATTATGTCCCTACATTTAGAATTTAATCCCTTTCCATTTAAGAGGAAATCCTAATTGCGTTATTATTGGGACTGTGCAAAAAAAAAAAACCCAAAAAACCAAAATTGAACTCGAAATCCAAAAAAAAAAAAAAAATTTGAAAACCCAGTTAACTGAATCGGAAAATCAGTTCGGTGTATTTTTTTTGAAAAAATATTTCAGTTTCATTATGATTCACAATTTTAGATAAAATCAAGTAACTGGTCCAACCGCATATATTTAATATTTGTAAATTTTATATATCAGCATATCATGTAGTCCATTAATTTTGATCTCTCAAATTCTCTAAAGACTTTTTGGTCTCAAGTTCGATTATTAGGAAATGTGAACGCTCAATATTTTTTTACTTCTTAATTGTTAACATTTTAGGTTGGTGTCTCATGACAGTATCGATATTAATACTTAGAAACAAGTTTCGATACTTATAAAAACTTAAAATATTATCAGAAATGAAGAACATCATGCTCGCTTTTCCCTGACTTTTTCGATAAAGTAACTCAGGAAAAAAAGAATTATGTCGAATAGGTATGTGGTGCGGCTACTATGCGACGCCAACCGAAAATATTACAAAATAAAAAATTTAAAATCGAAAATGTTATATTTTTTTATAACATTTTGGGCTGGTGCCTCACGACAATATCGATACTTAGAGACACGTTTCGATACTTATAAAAACTTAAAATGTTATCAGAAGCGATAAGTATCGATACTTGAAGCTAAGTTTCAATACTTAACTACCAACCTAAAATATTTTCAAAAAGTGTAATATTTTCGGCTTTAAGTTCCGTGTCTTGTAACGTTTTCGGTTGGTTCCATATCATAGCCGCACCAGACCATGCAACACGTTAAACTCGCCCAATTATGTCGTCCCCCACTCTCCTAAATTTATCAAATTGTCTTTTTTCCATTGATGTTTAATTCATTAATCGAATAATTTGAATCAAATTTTATACAAGTAAAATGTGAAAATGACCTTTTTCAATTTATCTTTTATTTATAATATCAAATTTTAATTATTTATTATTGTTAACAAATTTAAATATCTAACGTCTCATCTCGTAAGACTAATTAATTATTCAGCACATTTATCTTTTTCTGATCTTACATTTCCCTCAAAGTCTTCCCTTTTCTTTACAAAAAGCTAACATGGTGAAATCTTTACCAAGTTTTCCTTTACTAAATCCCAAACTATAATTGCACTTATGCTTAAATTCACAGTTATTTTTTTGAATTGAAAATTCACAATTATTTTGATTAATGGTGTAAAATGATGGAAGACCTTTTAAATACAAAATTGTAGATATTGATACTAGAATTTTTTTTTAATATATGTCTCCCCGCTCCATATTAATTGTAAAAACTATAATTATTACGGTAGTTTCCCTAAACATATTTAATTGATAGAATATAATTACACCAGATAAGATTCACTAATTAAAACTGAATAAAAAAATCTAAAAAGTAGAATGACTAATTGAAGTGCTCTAATTACACTTAATACAGTACAATTCCCTAATTACAATAGAGTTACTCAAACTTACTACTATATAATTACAAATAATTATATTCAAATCCCAATATACACCTTAGATGTATATTTTTAATATAATTATCGTTATCTTATTTATTATCAACTAATTCATATCGAATGCTGTAAAAATTTATCATAAAATAATCTTTCCAATTCTATTTATTTCGTCCACAGCACCGTAATTCAAATCTAAACATCTTTTGTTTTATTCTAATAGATCGAATCCCATATCTGCCATTGTACAGCACAAGGGTGGCGGTGAACAGGGACAACTCAAAATTTTAAGGGCATCTGCACAATTTATTAAAATAATGCCCCTTAATTATGATATGAAAAAGTATAAAGTTTTTTTTTTTTCAAATAAAGCTCCCTTGATACAAAAAAATGTTAGGTTACTCTCATGAACAACATAAAAATGACTTATAAATATCTAAAAATTTATCATTTTCATTTAAAAAAATATTGTTCTTCTTGTATGTTTCGAAGCAAAATTATTTACAACACTTTCTTACAAAATATTACTTTTATTTTTTTAGAAATTGTTATATGCTTATAGTATTTTTCAGAATATATATGTGTGTATGTATATATTATGGACTTTTTTTTTAATTTTTTTTTGGAGGTCTTTGTACGGTCACATATTGTACATATCTAAAACCATACTCGGTGGTGAATGCCAATTCCAAGTTGGCAAAGCCGCTAAGGCAAGGATTTTCAAAGTTTTCGGAGCCGAACCTACACCTCAAGGCAAGCTATATTACAAATGGGCAAAACCCACATAGTGTAACATCAAAAGCCTTGAAGTTTTGTTTTTTATTTTATAGTTTTGTGGAGACCCATAAATTCCAGGCCTCCTCTTGTGCCATTTTAACCGATAGTACTGAATTTCAAATACAGCCCAACAAAGTGGAAGACATTTTACACAAGATTTACTCAAAGATAATCGTTATGACTTGAACCAAATCAAATATTTGCGGAGTTAAAAAAATAGATGATTTTATCAACTTTTTAAAATTTAAATAATTTCAAATTTCCTTAAATTTATTGATGAATACGATGAAGTGTCCTCTTATAAATCTCAACAGTGAGAAAGGTGGAGAAGAAAAAAGCGAAATGTGTATTCTTATGCTGATTGAATGTCATGTATTGTATATAAGAATGGTTTGGGGATTGGGGTTTTATAAATTTTGAGTTTTAGGTTGAGTTTATTGAGTTTTACATGTTGGAAAAAATTTAAATTGATAGTGCGGTAGGAGGCACGATATAAATTTTTCTGTATCTTGTGTGGTCAGAAAAGATATCAACAAAAAATTGTGAAACAAGATTAAATTAAAATTTTAATAATTAAATTAAAAATTTAAAAATCTAAATTGTCAAAAATAAGAGTGGGAAGAAAATTGAGTAGTAAAATTTATTACTACCCAAGTATTTATTGTCATCCCAAAAATATTTTAAAAATTTTAACTATTAAATTAAAAAATAAATCTTTATTTGCAAAAAAAAAAAGTGAGAAAAAAGTTGAGTGGTGAAATTTATAATTTATCCAGTTCTTTATTGTCACCCCTAAAATATTTTGGGAAAAGACGATAGTAACCTTCCGCCGACATATCACGTCAGGTCCCGACAGCTGTCTTAAAAAAATTCTTGTCGGAGAATAAATCACACTCGGATCCGAAGGAAAAAAAATTCGAAAATCGGTCAAAATTCTTCCAGATTCCAATTCCTAGGGTTCAATTCGGAATTGGTAGGCATTGGAGCGAGACTGGATTGGGACAAAGAACCGTTAGATGATGGACAATTGTTTGGGAGCTCAAAGATTTAGAAAGATCCAGAGAGCTCTCCGTCACTGCAACGGCACGATCTTCTGTTGTTTATCAATGGTCTATTCATTGGCCAAATCATCGTTTGCGGAGTTCTATTTGGCTCGACAAGATGATAATGCACCTAAAGTTAAAGTGACGGACGAATCAAACTCCACAATGGAATCCTCCTCCTGTGGGTTTTGTTAAAGTTTACTGCAATGTTATTTGCGAGCATTGCGGCCATCATCCATGATGAGAGGGGCTGTGTGCGACAAAGAAACGGTTGGAAGGGCTGTGTGCGGCCACGTTAGGGATCTTCTCATTGTTTCCTTTGTGTAATTTCACTTTTGTGAATCGTATTTAATAAAATGTTGTATTTTTATTTTATTTTTAAAAATATTTTTTTTGCAGGGAGTTTTATAAAACCCGTGTTTTATTTAAAAATAGAGTCGCCACCGGCCACTCAAGGTGGACCGGACACCGTAAAAAAAACTCAGAGATTTCAAAATATCGGGTTCAGGAGTCGGTTACGGATGGGGAAGGATTAGCACCCCACACCGCCCAAAATTGGTACTTTAATAATTACCGCTTTATTAATTTCAAACTTTCCGGATTAAAGTGACAATTAAATTAAAATCTGGTTATATGTGCGAGTAAATTTTAAAGGCCCCGTTATTCGAGAGTAAACGCCCAACCACTATCACTACGCCTGATACTGGCCCCGTTTACGTTCGAATAAAAGGGCACCGCATTGACAAAATATATGTTTGTTATGCAAACTTAAAAAACCATGGCAAATATAAATAAATACATCGCAATAAAAATATGAATAAATACTAACATAATAAAATACTAATATAACATAAATAAAATACTAATCTAAAATATACATACATAACTATTAATTTAACACATAAATAAAAACAAATCTAACATAAATAAAATACTAATCTAAAACATACATACATAAATATTAATCTAACTCATAAATAAAAGCAAATCTAACATAAATAAAATACTAATCTAAAATATACATACATAAATATTAATCTAACTCATAAATAAAAATAAATCTAACATAAATAAAATATTAATATAAAATATAAATTTAAAACATACTAATCTAATACATAGATAAACATACAAATTAAAAACACATTTTTAAATTAACTAATACTTCATTAAATCATAAAAATTACAACATAAATAAAAAGGAAAGAAAATATACCTAACTAGGAGTTCGAATGACGAACCCCGACTGAACCCCATCGAGATCTACCACGACCTCTCAAAAAATTAACTAGATCGGATCCAAAATAGGACCTCGATCGAACCGGTTAGGACTGTGGATATTACCCCGGTCCTTGGCTAGCCGAGAGCATTGCTCTCTTTGGGCAAAGCCATTGCCGATTCATTGCTTCTTCAATTGCCCCTCCCCTACCTCTATTTATAGGCAATTGGGGAGGCCAAAGGGGTGACGTGGACCACCCAAAAACCACGTAATTTCTTCTTCTTTTTTGTTTTTTTTATTTAATTAATTTATTATTATTATTTTTTATTTTTTATATTAATAATAATATTATTACAACAATACTAAAAATACTAAAAACCCGGACAAAAATGAGTGATTACAGTTGCCCCTCTTTGCTTGTTCTTGTGAAACGAGAACAAAGCAAAGATCAAAAGCACTCACTTTTGTCTTATCTGGCTGAACTTCTCTCCTTTTGACGCGTGTCTTCTTTCTTTGGTAGATCTTCTTTCTCTTCGGCGTTGGTCTTCTTTCTTGTCTTGATTGATCTACCTTGTCACTCTAGGGAAGCAAAGCCTTCAAAATGGGGGGTTGTTTGTTGGGGAAGCCAAACCGAGTCTCACTTGCTACATTATTGATAATAAGCTAATACCTAAAGGGAGTTCGACCCAGCTGCAACACCGACGAAGAGACAAGGTCTACAAAATTTGATCCAGCTGCAACACTGACGATGAGGCAAGACCGATAGGTGAAAGTTCTGATGTCTGATCCAGCTACAACTCTGACGAAGAGGCAATATTAGAAAACTGACAACTTTTTCCCCCTTTTTTTCTTTTGTTTTTTTTTTGCTTTTGTTTCTTTTTTCATATTTGTTCTCTTCATTTCTTTTCTTTTTTTTCTCTTTTTTTTGATTTTTGATTTTTGATTTTTTTCTTTTTTTATTTTTCTTCATTTTTTCTTCATTTTTTCAAGAAACAACATTGATAAAATTTGAAAATTAGTAAATTTTGACCAAGCTACAACACCGACGAAGAGGCATGGTCTAAAATTTGTGATGTTGATCCAGCTACAACACCGACGAAGAGGCATGATCAAGAGTTAGTGAATTTGGTCTAGCTACAACACCGACGAAGAGGCAAGGTCCGGGGATTTGATCCAGCTACAACTCTAACGAAGAGGCAGGATCAGATAGTTGTTCTTTTTTGTGACCAAGCTACGACTCTGACGAAGAGGCATGATCATAATTTGGTTGAAAGCTCATTTTTTCGTTTTTCATTTTTTTTGATTTTTTCCCTTCTTTTCTTTTTCTCTTTTTCTTTTCTTCTTTTTTTGATACAACATTGATACAACTAGAAAGTTAGTAAATTTTGACCAAGCTACAACACTGCCGAGGAGGCATGGTCTAAAGTTAGTAATGTTGATCAAGCTACAACACCGACGAAGAGGCAGGATCAAGAGTTAGTGAATTTGGTATAGCTACAACACCGACGAAGATGCAAGACCGGAAGTTAGTGAATTTGGTTCAGCTACAACACCGACGAAGAGGCAAGATCTGGAGATTTGATCCAGCTACGACACCGACGAAGAGGCAGGATCAAGTGTTTTTCGACCAAGCTACAACACCGACGAAGAGGCAGGATCGGATAGTTTTCTTTTTCTTCTTTTTTCTTCATTTTTCGATTTTTCCTTCATTTTTGCTTTTTTTCATTTCATTTCATTTCATCTTCTTTTTTTTCAATTTTTCAATTTTCATTTTGATTTTTTGATTTTTTTCTTTTTTTGTTTAACTTTTTTCTTTTTGGATTGATTTTTAGCTACGATTATAATAAAAAGGTAAACTCCGAGTAAAATTTAGGCCTAGCTGCAACACCGTCGAAAGAGGCAAGACCTGGATAGGATTTGATCTGCTACACCACTGTCGGAGAGACTAGATCAGCAAAAAGTAAGACCCGCTACACCACTGACGGAGAGACAGGACCGAATGGAAAATTTGATCTGCAACATCACCGACGGAGGCAAGATCTAGTTTGGATTTGATCTGCTTCACAACTGATGGAGATACTAGATCAGCAGAATATGGGATCCATTATACCACCGGCGGAGAGATAGGATCTGGATGGAAAATTTGATCTGCAACACCACCGACGGAGGCAAGATCTTCATTAAGTTGGCGTACCATCACTGACGGAGGCATGATTTGCAAGATGTTGGGTGACTGCGCCACTGACAGCGAGATATTTTTTTTTTGAAAAATTTGCCCAGCTTTTCTATCGATAGAGGGCATGATCTAGAAAGAATTTTTGTTGGCATCCGTCACACCATCGTCGGAGGAATCAAATCCTACAAAAGAAAAAAAAACACTGGTCAGTAATTGTCAAAGATTTTGTCGCTGATACCTTTTATTTTAGGTGTTTCAGCATCTTCTTCGTGTTTGGCCTCTTTCAAGATTAGGGTTAGCCCTCTTGTTGTTGCCCCCACGGCTGAGGATGTTCGGTCTCTTTTTTGAACCTTTTTGTAAGCAAAAATGCATGAATTTTATGCCAAAATGCATGTGTCTATCCTAAATGCAAAGTGACTTTAGTGTATGCACTGAACATAGATGTATGACGTATGCAAAAATGATTTAATGCAAGATGAATGTAACTACATGCATGAATATGGCATGATTTTTTTGATCCTTAAAGGGATGCCCCTGACTCCTCACTGGTCCCGTCAGGATCTTGGTTTTTTGTATGTGCCCCAACTTTGTATCGGGTTCGATCAGCTTTTATCTGAGTTGATGCCCCAAAATTTTGTTCATTACATGACATCGTCTGACACTGCTCTTGAATTTGACACTTTGAGTGCGGATTCTGTTGCCCCTTAGGTTGGGTTCATAAATTTTGTGTTGGTTCATGGCAGCTCATTACTATTATTATTTTGGATTGGGTGCAGTTTTGCAGACTGTGATCAAAGATGCAAGAGTTTGACTCGGCAATGAAGCCTGGACCTTGGCAAAAAATGCCCCCGGACTGAGGCCTTGTTAGAGGCATAATGTTTATAAAAGATGTGGGGGTGCTTTTGGACATGGCCCAAGACCAAACTTTTGTAAGAGGCTTTGTAAGGTGCTAGATCGACCAACTTCGTTGTATTTAATGGGGCAACCCGAGGATCAGTTTTATTATTCTGAAAATGAATGCATGCAAAATGTGTCCTAAATCGATGCAATGCAAAATTAAGATTGTGATGATGTTGTGCAATGATGCAGATGAAATTAATGCGATGAGAATAAAATGAAACGAGTTAGTACCAAATAAAATGATTAAATAAAACAAATGATAAATATAACAAAAATAGAGTAATAAAAACCGTACATAAACCAGAAATAAGGCACCAGAGCCTAAATAGGGTGACCACTAATCGGGCAGAGTTTCACATGGCTCTAAAGGGTTGGCTCCTACGGCTCACTATATGCAGTTTTGGTGCTAAGAGGTACCCGAATTGTCCTTGTTGTCCTCTACTAAGAGTAGCAAGGCCCCCGATCATCACCCATTATAGGTTCCTTTCAACCGAGTTCAATTCAGGGGGACCCATTCGCTTATGCCTGCACGAAGGAATGATATCCTTACGAAAGCATAAGGTACTTGAGCCCCGAAGGTACTTGCTAGGCCTACACGGAGAACGATATCTCCACGAAAGCATTAGCGTTTTCCCCCACTTAAAAAATGGCTTTATATGCCATATTTTAAATGCGTCAAAATAAACGCGCAATTATAACCGAATTTTAGTTTAATAGTCAATTTAATCCGAAATTTCCGATATTAATAAAGAGGTAATTATTTGAAAAAGCTCGACTCTCATTTATTTTTGAAAAACAAAAATGTCCCCAGCGGAGTCGCCATCTGTAGCGATGTCCTTTTACGCTAAACAAAATGTTGTGTTTTTATTTTATTTTTGAAAATATTTTCTTCTGCGGGGAGTTTTATAAAACCCGTGTTTTATTTAAAAATAGAGTCGCCACCAGCCACTCAAGGTGGACCGGACACCGTAAAAAAAACCAGAGATTTCAAAATATCGGGTTCGGGAGTCGGTTACGGATGGGGAATGATTAGCACCCCCACACCGCCCAAAATTGGTACTTTAATAATTACCGCTTTATTAATTTCAAACTTTCCGGATTAAAGTGACAATTAAATTAAAATGTGGTTATATGAGCGAGTAAATTTTAAAGGCCCCGTTATTCGAGAGTAAACACCCAACCGCTATCACTACGCCTGATACTGGCTCCGTTTACACTCGAATAAAAGGGCACCGCATTGACAAAATATATGTTCGTTATGCAAACTTCAAAAAACATGACAAATATAAATAAATACATTGCGATAAAAATATGAATAAATACTAACATAATAAAATACTAATATAACATAAATAAAATACTAATCTAAAACATACATACATAACTATTAATTTAAAACATAAATAAAAACAAATCTAACATAAATAAAATATTAATCTAAAACATACATACATAAATATTAATCTAACTCATAAATAAAATACTAATCTAAAATATACATACATAAATATTAATCTAACTCATAAATAAAAATAAATCTAACATAAATAAAATATTAATATAAAACATAAATTTAAAACATACTAATCTAAAACATAGATAAACATACAAATTAAAAACACAATTTTAAATTAACTAATACTTCATTAAATCATAAAAATTACAACATAAATAAAAAGGAAAGAAAATATACCTAACTAGGAGTTCGAATGACGAACCCCGACTGAACCCCACCGAGATCTACCACGACCTCTCAAAAAATTAACTAGATCAGATCTAAAATAGGACACCGATCGAACCAGTTAAGACCGTGGATATTACCCGGTCCTTGGCTAGCCGAGAGCACTGTTCTCTTTGGGCAAAGCCATTGCCGATTCATTGCTTCTTCAATTGCCCCTCCCCCTGCCTCTATTTATAGGCAATTGGGGAGGCCAAATGGGTGACGTGGACCACCCAAAAACCACGTAATTTTTTCTTTTTTTTTGTTTTTTTTATTTAATTAATTTTTTATTATTTTTTTATTTTTTATATTAATAATAATATTATTACAACAATATTAAAAATATTAAAAATTCAGATAAAAATGAATGATTACAAGCAGTTTGTTTGAATTCTTGTCCTCACGATTGGGTTTCTCTATACCAAACAGTACTGTTGTAATTTCCTGCTTTGGTTTATGAATGATATCGATGTTTGTTTATAAAAAATTACAAACGATTTTCTGTAAAGCAACCCTGCAATACCTTTTCAGAGATGTCAGAATTGAAGTAATGTTTTAGGGAGCAAAATGCAATATTATATTTGTATTAACTTAAAATTTCATAGCCTTTAAAGGGTTAAAGTGCAGATTATTTTTTGGATACCAAGGTCATTGCATACCCTTGGTGCTGCTGATAGATACTTTCGACGCATGGAAAGAAAATACTGATAGATATGTTTGACGCATGAGAACAGTGACTGAACATAAAGTAAAAATTTGAATGATTAATTTAAAATTTTAAAAAATTTGATAGTTTAAACGAAAGTTTTTTAAAAAATCTTGAGAGTTTAATTAAATTTTTTAAGGTATTTAACAAAAAATAAAATTTTAAAAAAATTTAATTAAAATATTTAAAATTTTAAAGTTTAATGTGAATTTTTTAAAAATCTTGAAGAGAATTAAATTAAAATTTTTATGGGTAAAATTTAAATTTCTCGGAATTTTAGAGAAGCTGTGGCCCTCATACTTCTTAAAGGATACGCGGCATGGAAATATAATCATCGAAGGACCTAAATACATAGGAGAATTTTAAAAATAAAAAATGCTCGTGTTACTTAATCCAAATCTATATCCCATATGAAATAAGCTTTTATGTCAGACTCGTACGTTTTGAAACTTGGACACCGTTCTTCGTAGAAGTGCAAATGAGTCGAGTCGAGTTGAGTTTGAGTAATGTTGAACTCGACTTAGCTCGTTAAAAGTTTGAGTTGAGTTTGAGTTTTAGTAGTTTTTAACGAGCCTGAATAATCTGAGCTTGACTCGGTCCGTTAAGAATTTAAGCCGAATTCGAGTTTGAGTCGAGTTTAATCGAGTTTAGTGCTGACTGAGCTTTGACCGAGTCAGACTCGTGTAGTTCATGATCTGTCTTGTCTCATTTAAAGTCCTGTTAGGAAAAAAATTTAATACACAAGTTGTTTACGTTTACACAAGCTTGTTAATGTTTACGATGTTAGTTTAGGGTTTAGATGTTTAGGTTGTCGGGTTTAGAATTTTGGATTTAGATTTGTAGGGTATATGACTTATGTTTAGGGTTTATGTTTTAGGGTTTTAGGTTTAAAAACTAGATTTTAAAATTTTAAAATTAATATATTATATTTTCGAGTAGCTTGCGAGCTTTTTGAGTCTGGTATCGAGTAGCTCGATCAGCTCGTTAAGAATTTGAGCCGAATTCGAGTTGAGTCCAATTGAGTCAAATATTGACCGAATCTAAATCGAGTAACTCGCGATCTGTCTCGTTTCATTTACAGCTCTATTCCTTTATACTCTTAACTAAAAACAAGACTAAGGCGGACTTGTCACATAGTCAAAAATTAAGATTAAATGCGTTAAATATAATTAATCATAAAAAGTAAAAAAAATAAAATTTTAAATGAATTGAAATTTGAGGTTAAAATAAAAAATTACTATATTTTTCAGTATGAAAAAAAAATTTAAGACACAATCCCAAACATTCATGTACCTTCGGCGCGGATAACAGTGAGTAATGACGCTGCACCATTGACTACAAGGGTTAGCTTCCGCTTTTGGCTTGCAATTAGAGGTGTTCATGAATGATTAACCGTTTCGGAAAAGCTAATTAATACAGTTATTAAAGTAAAAAATTTAATATTTTTGAATCATTACCGTCCCGATTAAACCGGTAACCGTTTAAACGGTTAACTGATTTATTTGATACAATTACTCGGTTAATTATGAACTATTTTATATCTAATATTATAAATAATATATATATATATTACCAATTTTAATAGTTTCAACAATATCAACCAAAGAAATTCACAAAAAGCCTTCGATATTTATATAGAAAAATTCTTCAAAGTTTAAAACAAGTAAAAATTTTAAAAAATTAAAATATAGTACAAGTTTAATAAAATACATAAAACTTAAGCGCTTAAACTCTAAATTTTAGTTCCTTCTTTTTTTTCTGTTATTTTTTTGATAAACTTTAATTTCCATTTCATCAAAAAGCAGAAATATGCTACAACTATACAATAAGTACATAGTACCAATTACAAATCAATACCCAATCCGCACATAGCTGAACATTGGCAGCAATAGTACTACCAAGTTTCCCACCAAGCCGAATCTTTGACATTTACTTTAATAAACATAAGATATCAGAAATACAAAGGTGAATCCCCTGGAATATACGTCTACTTCAAAAAATTATTATAAAATTAATAATCATTATGATTTTAAGTATGACATAAGATATATTAAATTATTAATTATATAAATATTATTATTAATAATTTAATATTATTATAAAATTAATTTTTAATTTTTATCGGTTTTTCCAGTTAACCGTTTAACAAAAAATTATAATAATAACCGTCCTGTTTAACAGCTAATCAGTTATAGTACTATTTTGACTAATTTTTATCGGTACGATTATTTACTATTTAATTTGATTTTTTTAATTTTTTGGTACGGTGTATCGGTTCAAATTTTTATGAACATCCAATTATAAATTTATGATACGACGTGCTCATTCGAAAACACGGTTTCTTGCTCCCTTTGTTTTCTCTTTCTTCTCTCTTAAAATTATAATACTAATTTTTTCATAAAACAAATTATTCTAATTTAGTTTTTTATTTTAAACATTATCATACGAATATATTAATGGATTCTTGTTCAATTACAAATTCAAACGTTTCAGATTCTTTAATTGATATTTAGTTCAGGTTCGGGCCAGATCAACTTCGAACTCAAATTATTTGCGGGCTCAGACTTTCTCTCGTTCAGATTTTATTTGGGCTCGAATTTTCTTGGATTATACTTTCTTGAACTCGAATTTTCTCCAACTTAGATAATAACATACTCGGATTTCTCGGATTCGGATCAGCTTGCTTCCAGGCTCGGGCTATTTTTTCCAGCTCTACTCCGTACCATGCTGTGTCCCAAGCCGCCTGAAATATAATAATCTGACCCAGTGAAGTTGCTGTGAGCAAAAGAGCTACATTGTTTTTGTAATAGACTAAGGGCAATTGGAGCTGACTAAAAAATGGCGACATTTGGGGATTTACGGGTCGACGCCACTCTTGCTTCTTACCATCAACACCATTTTCGAAGCTCTGTCCCATCTTCAAAGGTCGTTACTGTCTCCAATCCCTTCAATCTTTTGTTTAACTTTTCTTTTCATTGAATTTGAAATATTTGTGTAATTTATCATCTGCTTGCTCAATTTTGTGTTTGTGTTTGTGTTGCTTAATGGAATTGGGGATGTTCCGTAATTCAGTGTATGTTTTTAGGGTTAGTGTTGGAGATGCTGTTCTGATTCATTTGAATTCCTAGTCGTTTAGCTGTTCTTTTGCAGTAATCGGAGCAAGAGCTAATTGGGTTTCCTGGTTTGAAGCAACATTGTCGGTTGGCAAACCCTTACCGGTGCTCGGTTTTCAATTCCGGGAAAATGTTTTCTGGGTTTTGCTACCTAATATTTCATCTAATTATTTTAGTCTATTCACTATTGGTCTTGTTGGGTTCGTAATCTTCAATTTCAATCGCAGTTTGTTTTCTAGTTTCTACTTTTTTATTGAAAATTGCCCTTCATCATGGTCAGTGTATGTTGATAGAGGGATGCATTTCAGTTCCTGAAAGGTTCATGTACCGACAAATAGTCAAGAATCACGACCGTGGATTGATCTTTGTCAAATTGCATGTAGTGTAAAATTTAAGCATTTTTTTACATTTTAGAACCTATTACTTGTTGATATGGACTGGGATTCTTATTCCGATTATGATAGTTGGCAATTACAAGTAGGAAAAAACTTTGATACACAGGGGTTAGGGTTTTAGTTTAGGGTTTAGGGGTTTAGGTTGTAGGGTTTAGAATTTAAGATTAGTGTTTAGAATTTAGGGTTTAGAGTGTGGAGTTTAGTTTTTTAGGGTTTGGGTTAGGAATTTAGGATTTGGGTTTTTATAGTGTAAATACAGAGGCTTGTGTAAAATTAATTTTACACAGTATGTGTATCAAAGTTTTACCCTTATAAGTAAGGGGAAATTAAAAAGACATTACACAACATGTGTATCAAAGTTTTACCCTTATAAGTAAGGGGAAATTAAAAAGACATTGCCGGAAGATCCAAGGTTGATGAGTTTGGTGTTTCAAATAAGTCGTACCCTTACTTGTTCATCATAATCCTTTAATCTCCTACCTCTGACAATAGGCTGATTAGAGTGATTAGGAACTAATAGAAGATGCATTGCCATTGCTTCTAGTTTACTTCGGGTGATCTGTGCTAATCTCTCACCGATGCCCGGAGACTCAGTTCTTTTAATGTGAGAGTTGTAGTAGGATCTCTAGTGTGTGATGGCACTTTGGGAAACACTTTGGTGTGGTACCGGTGAAGAGCGATGACTTTCTGTTGGATTTACGTTTAAAGAAATTATAATTTCAAGTTTTCAACCATATAGCTGAGCTCTTCAGCTCCTTTAGTTATTTTTGCATATCTATTGGACATTGACTATATTTATTGTCTGACAAGATAGTTAATTGTTTCACACAGAGCACCATTCGTTAGTAATTAATCGATGTTCTGCATGTGTATAACAGCTATAGAAAAGTGCAATTTCTCTTATCTTTTTTGTGTTAATTTTGGTGCTCTATTATAGGTAGATTTCATGTGTTTCGTGAATGGAGGATCGAGGATTTCCGAAATCACGCCAAAATGGAATGGATTGACAATAAATAGTTGGAGCATTGGCCACCAAAATAAAAGATCAGCAGGGATCTTGGGAGATTATAAGTTGTCTCCAAATGCTGTTCAGGAAGACGTTGAGGGCTTCCTCTTACATGCCATAAACATGAGCTTCTTTGAGCGACTTAACTTGGCTTGGAAAATAGTTTTCCCATCTCCGGCTACTAGGAGGAGCTCGAATGCAAATATAGCGAAGCAGCGCTTGAAGATGATCCTGTTCTCTGATCGCTGTGCAGTTAGCGATGAGGCGAAACAGAAAATTGTCAAAAAAATCGTGCACGCTCTGTCAGATTTTGTCGAGGTAGAGTCGAAGGACAAGGTTCAGCTTAGTGTCTCTACCGATTCTGATCTGGGAACTATTTACTCTGTCACAGTGCCAGTTCGGAGAGTGAAGGCAGAATACCAAGAGGAAGACGAAGCTGGGACGATAACAAATATCAAGTACAAAGATACTGGAGCCCAGTCTGGTTTGGTCGATGTCAGGTTCGATTTCTACGTTCCAGATGAGTAAAACACAAATTCCTGGGTCTTGAAACCATTTTGCATACGTGTGGTATCTGAGTTGTCTTTTTTTTCTAATTTTTTGATGTTTGGACTGAAGCTTTAGGTAGCAATGCAACGTTACACTTGTTTTGTATATATAGAATGTTAATTTGAGGTGATTTTCTCATTTGCCCTTCTTTTATATCTTACATGTCCGTTTTACGGTGTCGTTTGCCCTCGTTGTAACCTCTAATTTGATTGATGATGGCTTTCATGGGACCTCGGGTGGTTCATTTCTCTCACTGCAGATTTTCTAACCTATAGGAAGAAAATTATGCTGTAGTTTTTGCTCATAACAAGGTTTGGATTTTCCATCTAGAAAGCAGCGTTTTTAACTTTGAAGGAGACCTGTTAAAGTGTCGAGCTTTGAATGGTTTTCAATCGAGATTATATGAATTAGAATCAGTAAGGTTGAATTTTTTTTTATTAATTATAAGGTGTAATTATATTATGGGGTACGATCCAATTACGCAGTCTTTAAGTTTTTACACTTTTTTGGATTGTTGGATGGGAAAAACGGATGACTGAGATTAACAGTAATTTGTGAAGATTGTCACTTGGAAAAAAATAAGGAGTTAATTTCAGCCATCAAACGATCTAAACACGTGTAAAACTTAAAGAGTTTTACACTGTGTAAGTGGATTCTAACCCATTATGAGATATATATATATATATAAAATAAAACGTTAAATGTTTTTTTAATAGTGAAATAGATTTTCGGAATGGTTTGAATTAGGGGTGTTAATAGTAGATTAATCATACCGTTTAGTCTAAATGATATGATTAACTGTTATAACGGTTATTGAATCGTAACTTAACTGTTAAGAAAGGTTAATTATTTTAACCTCTAATGGTTAATCGTTCAGTTAAAGGTTAACTTGCAATCTATTACAATTTGTTTCATACGTTCATTATTTCTTTTGAGAATAATAAAATTATCAGATTAATGTAGTCAATGTTGTGAACAAAATATATGGATAAATAATTTAATAATAATTAACCTATAAGTTAACCTTTAACCATTATTTGGTTTGATTAATCGAAACCGTTTAGCCTTAAGAGTTTAGTTAATTAACATGTAAATGTAATACTTATATCGGTTAACGGTTACGGTTTAAATAAAAAAAGTCCTGTTATAGGAAAATGTTTAATTTCAAACAAAAAAAATATGATTGATAACAATGAATGTTAACTCATGTATATTCTTAACCCTTGATAAAGCACACACCTTGCAGACAAAGCGATTTAAACTCGGGTCTCTTAAGATAAACATCATCATCTTTTTCACCGAGATAATTTGTTGGGTTCATTAATTTGTCGTATTTTTTCTTTGACAAATTCTAAATCTATTCCTAATCCTACTTAGAGGTGAGGGGAATTAGGACTCTAGAGGTAGAAAGGGGAGTGCTCGTAGTGGGTCTAGAATTCATGATCTAAAGAAATGAGGAAACATAAGTGAACAACTTGACCAACTGGCCAAATATGCTTACTTAGTTAACTTGTCGTATTTAACAAATATACCATGTCCCTGTCTTCTGCTGTACGATTCCTCTTAATAAAATCATTTAGTATTTTTTTTAAAAAAAAGACTAAAATGTTTCTTTTTATAGTAAAAATAGAATGAATTTTTATGTATAGTACAAAATTTATAAACCCTAAACTTTTAAACCCTAAAAATATGTAAACTCTAAACCCTAAAAATTTTAGTTAGCGTATGATTTAACTTTTTTATAGACCTAAACCATATACCTAAAAATTATAGTTAGTGCATGATTTAAAAAATCTCTAAACTCTAAATCTTAAACCTTAAAAATTATAGTTAGTGTAGTTTATGATTTTAACTTAATTAATATTTTTTAGGGTTTATGTTTATAAAATTGTTAGGGTTTAGGGTTCATAAATTTTTTAAATCGTACACTAATTTTATTTTGAGGGTTTAGGGTTTTAGAGATTTTTTAAATCATGCATCAACTATAGTTTTTAAGGTTTAGGGTTCATAAATTTTTGTATGGTCTATAAAAAATTTAGGTTTAGGGTTTATAAAATTTTGGGTTAGATGTTTTTATGCATCATAAGTGTGTCATGTTCGAATCCCCTAAAATCACATTTAATTATTTTTTCATGGCATTAACAATCATATAACTCATATATTAAATTATGTGTTTCATGTTATAAATATGTGTTTAGTCTAGTGGTAAAGGCTTTCCTCTATACTCAAGGGATTTTGTGGGTTCGATTCCCCCCAACTACATTTGTGCAATGTTTTATTAATTTAATTAAATAAAAATAGATAAAGTCATCCAATAAGATGGTGAACGTGTCACCACCTAATTGAATAATTTATTTATTTTATTAAATTGAAACTGACTAAATTGATTAAATGTGAAAATCGTAGGGACTAAATGTGTAATTATACAAGTTTTTGTTAACTGCCACGTCAGTCTCTCCGTTAGATTTTAACGGCTGGTGGCTATATTGGAACCATATCAATAGTTGAGTTGTTATTTTGACAAATTTAAAAGATCGATGATCATTTCGACACCAACCCCAAAAATCAGTGCTCTCCCGTGTAGTTTACCCTATTTTTAATAAACTTTAAATTTAAATCAACATAAATAGATCCCTCCCAATCCCCGTATATTACTTTTTTTTATCATTGTTTAGTTTGTGGATTCTATCTTGTCGCCGAGTGTTTTTTTGTATGCATGGTATATTCTTAATGAAAAAAATAAGAAGATTAAACGTTTAAACTATTATTTAAGTCAATCTTTAACAATTAAAATTTAGACCAACGATTAACTAGTCTAATAAGATGAATTGTTAGATTCTCACGTAAGGTCAATAATTTGAATTTTGATGTTGTGAATTGAACAATTGAGTTAGAAACATCGTCTCATAACATGCTTTTGTAATATTCGATCTAAATTAATAGATTTTAGATTTAAAATCAAATTAATCTCATTTAAAAAAAATCACATAGAAAGTATTTGTCAAAACCCTTGGTCCTCAATTGGGTCTTTGGGCATGCTGATAAGATAACCCGTGAGTTTTCCCTAAATATAGGAGAAATGACCCATGAACTGAAGTGAGTCAAACTTTATGGGTTTGAAGGACACCCATCCACACGCTATAAAAGTGAATCAACACCAAACCTAATATAATACACTATAAAACTGAATCCAACGAGCCATTCCAGTAAAAAACTGAATAATATTATCTTAAGAGATTTTGGGTCGACAAAAGGATGAACATATATTATTAAAGATAATTCAAAAATTTAAGAAATGTGCAATTTATTAAAATAAGGCTCTCAATTTAAAAATAAATAAATATTTGTTGATTTATATATATAATTGACTGGATTTTGAATAAAAGTGAGTCTAACATGACTCAAAGTCCATAAAGTATAACATATTTTTTTTTCATGTGATTTATTACTAAGTCTAAAATTAATCTTTTATTTCTGGTCACTCTTATTACATTTATTTATAATCATCCATGGATACAACACAAATGCAATATAAGAAAATTAACATGCATAAACAAAATATACATGTACAAACATACCAAAGCATGATACTTCAAAAAAAAAATAATGCAAAGAAAGGCAAAGCTGGAGCAGAGTCAGCCAATAACATTAGAAAAAATTAAAAAAAAACAAATCAAAGGAACAAAAAAGTATAATTAAACTAAAATATATTTAAATAGTGGCATCCAATAACATTAGAACAAATTAAAATAAAAAACAAATCAAAGGAACAAAAAAGTATAATTAAACTAAAATATATTTAAATTGTGGCATATGGTTTATCCAATATTATAGCATATGAAAGATGTTCCACCAAAACTACATATTTAGACTGAGAATTATTTTCTCGTATGCAGCCTCCACATTGTTTTTTAACGAGATATATATTAGATTTTTTATAAAAAAATTATTTAATATACATATCATATACGTGATATGTTTGAATGATTCTACACTCTAAACCACAAAAGTAACATATAACATTCAAATAAA
Source organism: Hibiscus mutabilis (assembly GCA_019671005.1). Taxonomy (NCBI): domain Eukaryota; kingdom Viridiplantae; phylum Streptophyta; class Magnoliopsida; order Malvales; family Malvaceae; genus Hibiscus; species Hibiscus mutabilis. The sequence continues at coordinate 22,913,067 of CM033744.1, read as the reverse complement.
TATAGTTGTGAAGTTTAAAATTTACAGCACTAGTTAAAAATATTTTTTAAAAAATTCACAACTAATATTGACAAAATAGCATTGTATATTTAAATATAAAATATATTTTAAAGAGTGGTTGCACACAATATAAAACTCTAAGTTCTACCCAGTTTTTAGATCTTTGAATGGGTGAAATTGATGGCTGAGATTAACTTCTTATTTTTTTTCCAAGTGATAATCTTCACATACCTTACTTTTAATCGTAACCATTTATTTCACCTATCCAACGATCCAAAAAACATGTAAAACTTAAAAACTCATATATATATATATATATATATATATATATATATATATATATATATATTATATCACATGTTCCCAAACTATGACCTTCATTCTAAATTGATTTTTAAACTTTTGAACATTTTAATTGTTTCCTCAAACTACGATCCTCATTCTAAATTATAGCTCAAAGTTTTGAACACTCCAATTTCATCCCAAAACCATGACTCACATTCTAAATTGATCTTAAAACTTTTGAGCTTTCTAATTTCATACCCAAATTATCAGTATATGCTAATTATATCTCATGCTAATAAAACTATTATAAAATTTGTTAATTGTCATATAAACATCAATGTGTATTTTATAATAATATGATAAGACATAAACAATAATTTGATGATGAAAATTGAAACGTTCAAAAGTTTAGGACTGGTTTAGAATGAGGATCGTAGTTTTATGATGTACTTGAAACGCTTAAAAGTTTGAGGACCAATTAGAATAGTAACCATAGTTTAGAAATGAAATAAAAATATTAAAATTTAATGACCAATATTTTTAGGGACAAACAAAATTGATAATCATGCAATCAATATGTCAGAATTCTTAGATAATGATTTTGTAATTATATTCACTTAATAAGTAAATTTCAAGGAGCTAAATTATAAACTTTGGGGTTTAGAGTTTACTATATTCTATTCTAACTTAATTAATAAGTTTTATGGTTTTATAAAATTTTAGGGTTTAGAGTTTATAAATTTTTTAAATCGCTCATTAACTATAATTTTAGGGTTTAGAGATTTTTTAAATCATGCATTACTATAGTTTTAGGTTTAGGTTTATAAAATTTTTAGGTTTAGGGTTCATAAATTTTTAGGTTTGGGGTCTATAAAAATTTTTTAGTTTTTAGAGTTTATAAAAGTTTGGAGTTAGATGTTTTATGATCATAAGGTGTCATGTTTCCAATCCCTAAAATCACATTTAATTCTTTTTCATGGCATTAACAATCATATAACTCATATATTAAATTTGTGTTTCATGTCATAAATTTCCTAAAATTTTCAACATTACCCAGTTTACCAAAAAACTAACACCCTTAAAAAAAAATTACTTTGACCAATAAGAGCTTGTCACATCATTTTCTTTATTTATTTTTAAATTTTAAAATAAAATAAAATATTTATTAATTTAATTATATTTCCAAAACACCCCATCGTCTTCTTCCCCAAATTTTCCTAACCGAGCAAATTTTGTTGAAATATGCAGGTTGATAGAATGTTAAAGGAAGCTGAGAAGTTTGCGCAGGAGGACAAGGAGAGAAGGGACGCCATTGACACAAAGAACCAAGCCGATTTTGTCGTCCCGTCAAGGAGAAAGTAGAGGCAAAGTTGCAAGAACTGAGGGATGCAATTTCACAGGACTCGACACAAAGGTATGAAGGATGCCATGGCTGCACTCAACCAAGAAGTTATGCAACTTGTACTTGGTCAGTCACTTTTCAACCAACCCGGTGCCGGACCTGGACCTGCACTAGCTGCTGAAAGTGGACAAACAACAAGGGTCCTAATGGGGATGTAATCGATGCAGATTTCAAGTGAACATGACAGCTTGTATTGTTTTCTTAACAGGAAACAACAACAAAACATTTAGCTGCCTGCTGGAATTGGGGTCTGCCATTGGATGAAAATATTAATTTCAACTTAATAATTTTTTCTTCAAAATCTAAACATGGTTTTAGAAAAATTGGGGAAGAAGACGACGGGGTATTTTGAAAAATATAATTAAATTAATAAATATTTTAATATTATTTCATTTTAAAATTTAAAAATAAATAAAGAAAATAATGTGGCGATCTTTTATTGGTCAGAGCAAATTTTTTAATGGTGTTAATTTTTTTGGTGAAATGAGTAACGTCGAAAATTTTAGGACACTTTGTCCCCCCCAAAAATAGATACTAAACTGAGAAAAGAATTATAGTTTAGGTGGCAAAAATTGAATTAAGCCCATTGTAGCGACTATTTTATCCGGCCCGCTACAAAAAATTAATAAATATCGTGTACGGGGGATTTCCCGCTTTTATTGAAAAATTATAAAAAGGGGGAATTTGTAAAAACTCATATTTTTAAAAAAATTGGAGTCGCCACCGGTCATCCAAAAACGGTAGACCGAACACTGAAAACAAAAACCAGAGATTTTGAAAATTTGGGTTCGAGAGTCGATTATGGATAGGGAAGGGTTAGCACCCCCACACCGCCCAAAATTGGTACCTAATGGGTTCGTATCGTATTTATTAAGAGAAATAAAAGTTCAATCTAATTTAATTTTAATTCCTAAAAATGCATGTATGCATGACAATATTAAATTTTCCTCTATATCCAAGGTACCAAAAGAGATGACACCCGGAGATCGGGATGACACTCTCACTAGAATACCGGGATAAAGGCCTAAAACTATATGCAAAAAATAAAATGTTTGTACATGGCATTAATTCAAATAAAAAACTCATAGTCTACGGTACCAAAAAAAATAACACCCGCAGACCGGGATGTCACTTCTAACTGAATACCGAAACCCTAAAAACTAAATCTAACATAACATACAAAATATATTTAATCTAGAAACATACCAATATAAGATAAATACAAAACTATATATTTACCTCTTTCTAAACTAATATTAAATAAAACTAAATACATAGATAAAGATCGAATTTTACCCCACTAGAAGCTCGGATGAAAAACTTCGACTGCCCCCACCAAGATCTCCATGCCCTCTCGTCATGGCCCAAGAATTATCTAGACCGGACCATAAAAGGACCTCCGATCGAATGTTGGATTGAACCAACTGGGATCGAGGGCACTACCCTCTACCCCTGGCCAGCCTTACTCGGGCCGGCCTCCCCACATTTTTGGGGGCTTTTTTCGTGCTTCAAAGGGCTGCCCCTCCCTGCCTTTTATAGGCAAATTGGGAGGGGAATTGTGGGACATGGAGCTTTGTGCTCCATGCATTCCATTCATTTTTTTTTGCTTTTGCTTTTTTTTTTTTATAAATTAATTTTACTTTTTTTTTTATTTTTTTAATTAATTACTTTTAATTTTCTTTTTTGATTTTATATTAATAATATTACTATTAAAATAATACTAATAATACTAAAACCCGAACAAAAATGAGTGATTATAGCTGCCACTCTTTGCTTGTTCTTGTAAAACGAGAACAAAGCAAAGACCAAAAGCACTCATTTTTGTCCTACTTCCTTGTCTTTGGCTTCGGAATCACATGTTCTTCTGGAACTTTCCGCTCTTCCTTGGCCAACTCTTCAAGCTTCAGGCTTCTAAATGGATGATCCGTTGGGGAAGACAAAATCTTGAAATCAAAAATTCGAGGTCACTAGTTCTTCCTATATGGAACTGTTCTCTCTTCTTCTGACTGGTTCCTTGGAAAAGCAAATTCTTCCTATATAGAATTTTAGCTTGTTCTCAGTAAAGTTTTTGGGCTGCAAGTCATTATTATATATAACTTTTCGCCTTCAACTATCAACGCTGCGGGTTCTCCTTATATAGAACCTTTTGCGTCTTGGATTCTTCAAACTAAGATTTCTCCCTATATAGAACTTTTAGTCTTGAAATCCTGAAGCATTAGTTTCTCCTATCTAAAACTCTTTGCTTCATAGTCTTTTGTGCTACAGGTTCTTCCTATATAGAACCTTTCGCTTAAAGTCATGAGTTTCTCCTATATAGAACCTCTTACTCTAAAATCTTAGAGTTATGAGTTCTTCCTATATACAACCTTTCACTCTGGAATCTTGAAATCCTAAAGATTTGAGTTCTTTCTATATAGAACTCTTTTTTTCTTTCTTTTTTCTATTTTTCTTTCTCTTTTTTCTCTCTCTTCTCTTCTCTTCTTTCTTCTTTCTCTTTTTCTTTCTTTTTTCTCTTTTTCTTTCTCTTTTTTCTCTCTCTTCTCTTCTTTCTTCTTTCCTTTTGTTTTTTCTCTCTTCTCTTCTTATTTTTTCCCTCTTTCTTCTTCTTCTTTTCACCTTCTTCTTTTTCTGAAATCTAGAACGGTGAATTTTTCCTTTATAAAACTCTTCGTTTTGAAGTATTTGAGCTACAGGTTCTTCCTATATAGAACCTTTCACCTCGAAGTGCTATAGTTACGAGTTCTCCCTATACAGAATTTCTGACTCTGAAATCTCGGAGCTACTAGTTCTTCCTATATAGAACTGTTCACTCTGAAATGGCTGGAGCGGCGGGTTCTTCATATATAGAACCTTTTGCTCTGAAATCTTGAAGCTGCGGGCTCTTCCTATATAAAACCTTTTACTTCAAATCTTTTGAGCTACAAGTTCTTCCTATATAGAACTTTACGTGTTCTTCCTATATAGAACATGTTGCTCTGAAAAATCTTGAAGTTGCGAGTTCTTCCTATATAGAACCTTTCACTTCAAAGTCTTGAAAATACGGGTTCTTCCTATATAGAACCTTTATCTTCAGAAATGGCACCATGTTTCCTATGGCGTGAGTACAAAAAAATTTCCACTGCTTCCCAAAAGGCTGAAGACTGGAAATTTTGAAGGATGCCCCGATTTCTGATCGTCTTGGCATCAAAGGGTATTTTGTTTTGAAACTATAATATGATTTTCACTGCTTCCTTGAAAGCTGAAGACTGGAAAACCTTAAGGGATGCCCTAATTTCTGACCTTCTTGACATCAAAGGGTATTCCACTTTGGGACTACTAGATGGTTTTCACTACTTCCTTGAAAGCTTAAGAGTGAAAAACCTTGAAGGATGCCTCGGTTTCTGATCGTATTGACATCAACAAAAGGCTTAACATCATGCTCGAAGAACTTAAGATCTGGATTCACGCCAAAATGGATACCAATTGGAAATCTTGAAATCTGGATTCACGCCAACATGGCTACCAATAAAAAATCTTGAAATCTGGATTCACACCAACATGGCTATCGATCGAAAATCTTGAAATTTAGATTCACGCCAACATGGCTACCAATCGAAAATCTTGAAATCTAGATTCACGCCAAAATGGCTACCAATCGAAAATCTCTAAATCTAGATTCACACCAACATGGCTACCAATCGAAAATCTTAAAATATGGTTCCACGCCAACATTGATACCAATAAAAAATCTTGAAATTTGGACTCACGCCAACAATGGCTACCAATCGGAAATCTAAAAATCTGGATTCATGCCAACATGGCTACCAAAATCTTGAAATCTGGATTCACGCCAACATGGCTACCAATCGAAAATTTTGAAATCTAGATTCACGCCAACATGGCTACCAATCGAAAATCTTAAAATCTGGATTCACGTCAGCATGACTACCAATCGAAAATCTTGAAATCTGGATTCACGCCAACATGACTACCAATCGAAACTCTTCCATAAGATCTACCTCTTCAACATGAAGCTGCAGACCAAATAACTGGATTCTTTAAATACGCTTTTAACCCTTTTGCGCAAGTAATGCCTTTCTTCTTCAAGGTCACTACCCATTTTGCAAATTCTTTTTCTAGTCCCTATTCTACCCTTAGGTAGGGACTTTCATCATTATTCTCACTCCACATTGCCCCATCCAATATCTGGGATTAGCTATTTTTCTTGTCTTCGACCCAACATTCAGAGTCTTGATCTGTCTCAACATTGGGGTGGGTAAAATACGTCCACTCCCTGAACTCATCTTTCAATTTAATCTTCTTGTAGCATCTAGGCAGAAACCAACTCTCGGTCCCTATGCTTTAATTCTCATCAATAATATTTTTTTTTACAAATTGTTAGTATTTTGAAAATAAAACTTTGGGGAAAACGCCAAACACTTTGAAAACTAGTGTTTGGGAGAAAAACCGTAAATATATTAAAAAACAAGGTTTAGAAAAAATGCCAAACAATTTTAAAAATCGATGTTTGGAGGGAATGGTAAGTATTAAAATAATCGGAATTCGGAGAAAATGCCAAACATTTTTGAAAATTAATGTTTGGAGTAAATCAAAATTTGGAGTAAATGCCCAAAAACATTTATTTTTGAAAACTAATGCTTGGAGGAAATGACAAATATGTAAAAAAAAATTTAAAATTTGGAGAAAATGCCCAAACATTATTGAAAACTAATGCTTGAAGGAAATGACTAATATATAAAAGTATTAAAATCTAGAGAAAATATTCAAACATTTTTGAAAACTAATGCTTGGAGTAATAACTCATATGTAAAATAATTAAAATTTGAAAAAAAATGTCCAAACATTTTTGAAAATTAATGCTTTGAAGATGTGACCAAGAATTGAAATTTTGAAAAAATATCCAAACATGTTTGAAAACTAATGCTTGGATCCTAAAATATCAAATATACTAATGAATTTGTATGTTTTGACTATTTTGGCGATATACACATATGTATGGTCTCCCCTAGTCTATTTAGGCTTTCGAGAGTAATACTTCACTTTCCTAATTTCTAACTCATTTAAGGTGGCTCTCTTGATCTCACCACTCATTATGCCCCCCATCCTTCCCTCATTTGGGTGTCGATCAGGCACTTCGAAGTTTGACGTTCCCTAAAGAAAGGTTAACCCTTATAAGCAAAATGTAAGCTGAAGATAATCTCATTCAACTTAGATATCTACGAATGATCAAAATGGTCTTTGGAGGCTTGCACTGTAGACCATGTGATGATTAAGCGAAAATCGTGCTCCTAAACTCGTTTAATCTGAATATGCTCATATGAAGCATTCTTTTCTCTTTCATTCGTCAAATCGCTTTAGACTGCCCATTTTTGGGTTTTCATTCTAGAGTTCATTTCCTTTCTTTATCTTTAAACCAACTTGGATTTTGGTCAGCATTGTCGTTCGTTTTCTAATCATGGAGATCAATCCTCTATAACTCTTCAAAACTGATATTTATTTGAATGGAGGATTTCATATAAATTCTTTGAGATCTTTTTTCAAAGCCTCAATCCTGCGCTTAACTTGCTCAGACAGGATAATTTTTCTTTATTTTTCGGGATAGCTCTAGACTGCCCATTTCTTGGGTTTTCACCCTAGAGTTCATTTCCTTCTTCTATATCTTCCAATCGGCGTATTCTGGCCAGACATTGATGCTAACATGCTCAGGCAGATCACTTTTCCTTTTTCTTTATTTTTAGGATCACTCTAGACTGCTTTTTTTTGGGTTTTCACCCTAGATGTCATTTCCTGTATCTCCTGACCGACTTGTATTCTGGTCGGCATTAATGCTTGCTTTTTTATCTAAAGTGGCTGTTTTTCCAAGGTTCTTCAAAATTGATATTTCTTGAAGAAGGATTATGTCAAAATCTCTTATTCGTTTCTTCCAGTTAAGCTTCGTTCTTGCATTGTTTAATCTTGATGTACTCACATATTCTTCTTTTTTATTCTTCTTTTATTTCTTTTTTCTCTTTCTTTATTTCTTTTCTTTATTTCTTTATTTCTTTTTTCTTTTCTTTTATCCTCTCTCTTTTTTTAAACTGACTATTTTGGGATTTTTAGTCTCGAATCTTTTTCTTTTTATTGTATCTGTATGACCTTTATGTTTATTTCTGCTGGGAAGTAGTCAATTCCCCCAGTTCTCTCAAATTGATGCTTATTGGCTAGTGACTTCTTCATGTGTCTTCTTTTTACTGCACTATTCAATTTACTAAGCTCACTCTTTATTGCTTCAGTTCTCTGCCTAACATTTCCTTCTTTGCTTGATTTGCTCGTTGAACCTAATACTGTATTCAATCACTTCCCTCTGGTGATTCTATGTCCTTCGTATCCAATATATCTGGTCTCATTTCTTCCTCCTTGGAAAGTGAAAGAATACCATTCGTCATCCCATTCATAGATATCGAGAGAAAGTCTTCAGGGGATAGAAGTTTAGGGTCAACACTCGACTCAAGGATATTAAACGACAAGTGCCTGAGAAAGGAATTTCCTAAAATGAGAATTTCCCATTATCTAAACATTTGCTTTGTTCCTCTGTCAGCCTACATGGACTAGCGGATACTCGCATTTGCAATATACCTACGGTGTTCATAAATAGTTCAAAATTGATCCTTAGATCTAAATCAAAAGTTTTTTTTTAAAAAATAAGGTATGTACCTATGCATGCCTTTTCATAAATATGTGTATATGTGTATGGGAGAACAAAAGCTATCCCATAGCAATGAATGAAACGTATAAAGAATCAAAGAATGCAAAAAATGCTTTCGAAATGAAAATTTTATTATGACAAAAATAACTACATTCTAAAAAATCTATGGCTTAGCTTATATATTTCTTTTGCATTTTTCCCAAATGCACAAGGATCAACAGATTTGAATTGCCTTTACCGGTAGCTGTTTTCTCTGGCTAGTTGTACCATTCCCCTGGGTACAATCAGTTTATACCAATTATGACATTAGATTTTTCCAAAGGATTTATTTTCCTTTGACCATTCGTAAAAATGGATTTTTTATAGACATTTGATTTAAAAAATCTATAGATTTACTCATAGATTTCTTTTGCATTTTCCCCAAATGCACATGGGACAACAATTTTGAGTTGCCTTTACCGGTTGAAGTTTGCTCCGGGCTAGTTGTACCATTCCATGGGTACAATCAGTTTATACCAATTATGACATTGGATTTTTTTCAAAGGATTTATTTTCCTTTGACATTTCGTAAAAATGGATTTTCAATGGACATTTGAATTATCCATTGTCTTAAACTTTACCGTGTTTAAGCACGTTATGCCAACATTTCTGCCGGACTAACATTGTCAAAAAATAATTACAAGCATCTTTACAAAATATTCCTATTATTTTCGGGCATAAGCTATAAGATTTGTACATTATTCATAAAAAAGGGAAATCAAAATGCAAAGAAATCTGAAAGCATAAAAAATGAGAACCCAAGCATAGGGACTTTCGAATCATCTTCAGGGTGTCACTTCATTCTGGCCTCTTCAGCGCGGTGTAAGCCTGCCCCATTTTCTTTGCCTTCTATTGCTGAATCAACTCTTGTGTCATGACTCCATTGCCAACCAGCCTCTTGATTTATTAGCGGCTTACACTTCTTGATGGCATACCCGGTGTCCCCACGAGAAAGCGGGTAAAAGACCAAGTAGAAATCTCTTGCATCGAAGGCGTCAATACCCCTATTATCTTGGGCTATTTCTCCAGCTTTGCTACCATGAAAACCCGCAATCTATTCTATCATTCTATAGATTGATGTATGCAAAATTTTTTATGCATGAAAGAATAATTAAAAATTTTCTTCTTTTATCCTTAAGAAAGGATAAAATTAAAGAATTCTCTTATTTAAAAAAAATCCTTAAGAAAGAACAGAATCGAAAAAATCTTCTTAAGAACTACGAAAAACATCCTTAAGATTGGTAGGATTAAGAAATCTTTTCGATTTTAGAAAACATATTTAAAAATTTTGAGATAAAAAACGATCCTTAAGAAATGACATGATTGAATTTTTTTGTTTTTGAGAAAAAACAATTGCGAAATTCTTCTTCTTTTTATGAGAAAAAGAGAAAAAATTCTTAAAAAATGAAAGAATTGAGAAATTCTTTTTGTTTAGAGAAAAATAACTTGTAAGACTTGAGAATTTTTTGTTTTGAGAAAAATCTTTTTAAAAACTAAGTAAAACATCCTTAAGAAATAGTTTTAGAAACATCCTTAAGAAAGGATAAAATTGAAAAATCTTGTTAATTTTGAGAAAAATCTTCTTAAGAACTAAAAAAATCCTTAAGAATTGACAATATCGAAAAACATGCTGAAAAAACAGTAGAATTGAGAAATTCATTTTCTTTATTTTTATAACAATATCCTTATGAAATGATTGAATTTAAGAAATATTTTCTTTGAAAAATGTCCTTATAAAAGGACTGAATTAAAAGGCTCAAAAATGTCCTTATGAAAGGATCAAAGAAGAAACTCTTATTATCATTTTTGAAATAATGTCCTTATGAAAGGACTAAACAAGTGTATTTGTGAAAGGATTGAGAAAACCTTGCTTAAAAAAATTTATTCTCATGGGAGGATGAAAAAAAAATCAAAAATGTCCTTGTGAAGGGACTGGATCTAAAAATTTTGTTGAAACAAATTAAAATGTTCATTTTTAAAATCGCTCTTATGAAAGGATTGGATTTAGAAGTTTGGTTGAAAGGATATAAAAGTTCATTCTTGGAAAATGTCCCTAAAGGATTTATCCTTAAAAAATTTTGTGAAAGAATTTTTAAGTGATTTTATGTAAATGAGATGCATGTGCATGCTTGCGGGGCGGTGGAAAGATGCAACTTTTATGAATGTTTTATGAAAATTCAGATGTCATAATGTAGGAACATATAAGGTAATGCAATGTACGAAATGTATAAAGCATAACAATAATCAACAAATGCAAGAATAAATGCAAATGAGGACTGATTCGCAAATAGTCATTTAGGAGGATTTTAATGAGATAAGATGTCTATGTACAAAAGATTTAAAATATTCTACATGCATCTATTAGCCACCCTTCTCGGAGCGAAATGCGTACTCGGTGCCCCACTTATGTCTCCTCTCTATTTGCTTCATGCTCAGATTATTTCCAACCGTAGCATTATCAATCTTTGTACATTACAAAACACCTTTCCTTTTATAAAAAAATCCCCTAATACGGAATATTTTTGAATCAACGAAATGCAAACATAGATGCAATAAGGTATTAGTCGCAAAATGATCATCGTAGAAAGACTTTTATTGAACAAAAAAGCTTGTTACATCAGATATTCTTCTAGGCTTTTACAAATATTGATGGGCCCTAATCCCTAACTTTTGTACTTCATCCAACAAACGAGTCAATGGTCCAGCTCTGAATTCATATTTTGACTCAACAACATTGTTACGTCAGCCACGTCTGCTAATTGCTGAGCCACTTTGCGCACTTGAGCGATGACACTCTTCTTTTCATTATCCCTCTCTAATATTCAGTGTACTCCTAGGATAACGTTCGAAATTCATCTACTCTTTCTGATCACGAGACCCCCTGTTCATTATGATCGCCCTCTATAGCGATGGTCACTTGCAAAAATTAATACCTCATTTTAAGCTATGAGAATGCAATGCAAAACAAATATGAAAAAAATGATAAAGAACACAAAAGGAAATTGTGATGATGAATGCGAATGAAGATGTTGATTCTCAAATAGTCCTTAGAAAGACATTCGTTTAACGAAGAAGATGTTTGATTACAAGAAGCTGAATTACAAAAGGAAATTATGATCGAGTTCTTGAAGCAAGGCTCGCGATCCATGTCTTAATGTCACTTTGAAATGAGGGACGATCTCACCGTTCTCTTCTTCTACTGCTCAAAATGTCCGCGATAGTGTAATCTATGTACTCAGAGGCTTTCAAAAAGATCATTAACCCGTGCAAGCGGAGTGTAAACAATGGTCTCTTCTTCAAGGGCAAATCTTGACAATCCAATTTGAAGGGCCTATTTAATTTTTTTGGAAAGTTTTGGAGGCTTAAATTAAAACTTTCAAAGATTTTGAAAGGTTTAATTTTAAATTTTCATATATTTAACTAAATTTTTTGAAACTTATCAAGACCCCTTTTTTAAAAAAAAATTAGAAAGGGATTTAATCGAAATTATTTAAAAATATTGAGATATAATAATTTTAAAAAATTTGGAGGGACTAAATTAAATTTCTAAAATTTTTAAAGGGTTAAATGTGAAATCTTTAAACTTTGGGGGACCATGGCCCATATTGGCTTTGACGAGGATCCGCCTCTGCGTCCACGCTATGTCATCTCTGCCTCCGACACGTGTCTCCTTGTCAATTTGTTTTTTTTCTCGACTGATCTTCGTTCGACCCAACTCGACACTGTAGCATTATCGCTCTTGGTATCACAGACTTTTCTCTTATTTAGATTACCTTATAAATTGGACTGTTTTTGAATCAACATTTATGTATGATATGAAATGCAAATTGGATGCAAAAAAGAAAAAAAATGAAAAAACAAATAAGTCATTATAGCAAAACAATCGAATAAATAAAATTAAAATAAATTAAATACTAACAATAAAATAAAGCAATTAATTCAAAGCGAATAAAAGGTACGTACAACAAATAAAAGCAAACAAAACCTAAAGGGTTAATTCTAAACGGGCAGTGATAAGTGTTCAAAAGTACTATTTTTCTTACCCTTTTTACTCATATTATTGTTAGACTTAGGCTCATATTAGTTGCATAGTTAGCCATTCATGCATTAATCCATGTTTCCTTCCATCGTTGAGCTTGATTACATAACTTGGTAGTTTTTGTGGAAAAGATGCTGCTTTGGTGTGCTTTGTGTGTGTATGTGCAGGATCACTTGCCAAAGCAATGCCGAGCTAGTTGCCAGGGCAATGCATGAAGGAGACGCCGAGCCAGTTGCCATGGCAATTGTCGACAAAGAGAAAATGCAATAGGGATGTCGAAATTAATGACTTTACAAGCCCAAGATGACATGGAGCAAGGCCCAAGCCCAAAGGAATTTGATTGCCATGCAGAGATTAAAGAAGAATTAAATTCCAAGAAGATAGGAGAAGTTCTAATAGGAATAAAATTATAATAAAGAATTATATTCTTTAAAGATAATTTAATTCCAACTCAAACTGCTCCTCAAAGAAGGACTTTGGCCTAGCCCTATAAATAGCAAGGAGATTTCGACAACTTGAGGGAGAGAGCAAGAGGGGAAATTTTGACAAGTCCAAGGGAGAAAGCAAGGGAATTTTCGACAAGCATCTAGGGCAAGGGATTTTAGACAAGCTTCATCTTTTCTTCCTTGTTCGATTGGGTTCATGCTAGGGATTGTTTATCTTGTGTTTCTTTGGAACCTAGCCATGAACTAAATCTACTTGGCTATGGTTATTGTGTTTTGTGGTTGTGAGAAACTATTGGTTTTTGTTTAGGTAATAAGAGTTTGCACTTTTCTATTTCAAGGTTTATTCATTCTTGGTTCTTATTCTTGTTTGCGAGTAAATTGGGAGAGGATCTCGTGATTTCATCTATTTATCTAATATCGGGAGAGTTAGATTCAAGAAACGAATGAATATGATCTTTATTCAATCTATTGATGGTGAAGATTAATCCGGCTTATGAATAAGTTAAGGATTTCAACGGCTAAGAGGAGCGCAAGATTGGTTGTTGTTCACCCTTGATTCACGCAGGGATGTATTATCAAGGCATGCACAAGTAGCTAGAGTTTCGACTTAGGGATAAGAAGAAACCATTGAAGAACGCTCTGCCGAACCTTGAAGGTTGCTGCCCAGACGCCCAAGAAGTTGCCCAACTAGTTGCCCAGGCAACCATCGATTAGTTGCCAAGGCAACCCCGTTGTGCAAGTTGCCACGACAACTGAGTTGCCCGTGCACTCTTTTACCAAAATGATCCAATCGGCTATCACACCTCAACTCACGATAACCTGGCCTATCTCTCTCTCATTCGATCTCATCTTTTCATTTACTTAATTGCTTTCTAGATTAGTTATTAGTTAAAACTTCTATAATCCTTTACTTGTGTTTTTACTTTTTACAGTGCAAGAGACTAGATTCTTGAAGTGGCACCAATCCCTGTGGAGACGATATCTTTTATACTATAACTTGCGACGTGTATACTTGCACATTTGCGTAGCACTTATTACGCGCAACAAGTTTTTGGCGCCGTTGCCGGGGATTGGCAATAGCGACTTTGTTTTTACTTTCTTGCACTTTCTTTTTACTTTTCTTGTTTAAAATTCAAAGGTATAACAAACTTTGGTTTTGCATTGGTATATGACCGTATGAGACCGACTTCACAGAATATCCCTTTGATCCGTAAATCGACGAACCTTACAAAGACTTAGGCGAAGAATAAGAGAAGCAATGGCAAATCAAGACGGCAATATGAATCAAGATGTTCGAGCGGGAGGATGAGTGATTCTTGCAAAAGCAGAACAATTTGAGACTATCTTGAAGAAGATCTTGATGGACTTAACGGGAGTTGTCGCACTGAAATTGAAGCCGACCACTTTGAGTTGAAACCGGTAATGTTTAATATGATCAACACAATTGGTCAATTTGGCGGCTCAAAGAATCAAGAAGATGCGGCAACATCTGAAATCTTTCCTCAAGATTTGTAACTCGTTCAAGATACACGAGTCACCCCGATGTTTTACGATTAAGATTATTCCCTATTCATTCTGGGGATAGGACGAAAAGCATGGTTGAATAGCATTCATGCCGGATCAATAGCATCTTGGACTGATCTTTGTCGTGATTTCCTTGCTAGATTTAATCCTACAAATTTGGTGATAAGCTTCGTAACGACATTACTTCTTTTCGGCAGGCGGATGATGAATCCATGTACGAGGCTTGGGAGCGATATAGAGAACTTCTACACAAATGCCCCCTACACGGATTCGGTGTGGACTCAAGTAGCAATGTTTTTTACAACGCCGTGAATACACCAACAAGGATGATGCTAGATGCCTCGGCAAACGACATACTCCTAGATAAGTCGCCGGAAGAAGCAATGCAAATTTTAAAGCAGCTGGCCAAGAATGATTATCAATTCCCATCTACTAGAAGAGGAGGAGTTAGATGCCAAGCCACAATACATGAACTAGGATCATCGATTCAATTTCGCACAATTGGCCGCTTTAACCAAGATGGTCTAGAACATGCAAAAACCAAACAACACACATGAAGTCAAGGTAATGGATTCTTTTTGTGAGTTATGTGGTGATAACCATAATTCTTTCGAATGTATGCGAGAATCCGGAATCAAGCTTCTATGTGGGGAATTACAATCGAGCAACAACATGATGTCCAATACATACAATCCCAGTTTGGAAGAAGCACCGAATTTTTCATGGAGTAATCCCAACAATGCTTTAAACAGAACAATCAGAATGCACAAGCATCGGGATTCCGGCGAGAATATGCCCGAGAACGGATGCCACAAAGAATAACCGACAACATCTAGTTCTTTGGAAAATTCTCTAGATGCTTTTATGATGAAAACTGAATCTTATATGGCTGAGAATAGTAATTTCATAAAAAGAACTGACGCTTTTAACAACAGGACCGAGATGAGATTGCAAAACCAAGAGGCGGCAATCAAATCATTGGAAAATCAAGTCGGACAGTTTGCTCAAAATCTGAATACTAGACCACAAGGAGGTTTACCTAGCGATACTGAAGTCGCAAGAGGAACTGGCCATGAGCAATGTAAGGCGATCACCACTAGAAGTGGCCAACAACTTAGAGAGGCTCAAACCCGCTCATCAAACAAAACTCCACAAAAAGATCAAGACGAACCCAGTGGCAAAGCCTCAGATGCTGAACCAGGAATTGCCGCGGCAACCGGCAATAAGCATGCCTCGGCAACCGACGATAAATACGGCTCGGAAACTTGCGATAAGCATGCCTCGGCAACCCCAGTTAATAATGCCTTAGCAACTCCAGGTGTCCCGGTAATGCCGTCAATCAGGTTTCAAACCAATGAAAGGATCGAAGATATCTGACTTCCACCACCATTCCCACAAAGGTTGAAGCGACAAAAACAAGAATACCAATTCAAGAAGTTTCTTGATATGCTAAAGCAAGTCCACATCAACTTGCCATTGGTGGAAGCAATTGAACAAATGCCAAACTATGCCAAGTTTCTTAAAGACATTGTGTCCAAAAGAACAAGGCTAGGAGAGTTTGAAACAGTTGCCGCGACAGAGGGGTGCATGGCAATTTTGCACAATCGTATGCCACCCAAGTTGAAGGATCCCGGAAGTTTCACAATACACTGTTCCATTGGAAATCACTATGTCGGGAAAGCATTATGCGACCTTGGGGCTAGCATAAACTTGATGCCTAAATCGGTTTTCCAGAAACTAGGAATCGGGAAGGCAAGACCTACAACAGTCATGCTGCAGCTAGCCGACAGATCCTATGTGCATCCAGAGGGAAAAATCGAGGACATACTGGTAAAAGTTGATAAATTTATTTTTCCCGCTGACTTTATTGTTTTGGATTGTGAAGCAGATGAGCATGCACCCATCATTCTCGGGAGACCATTGCTAGCAACAGGGAGAACCTTGATTGATGTTGAAAAGGGAGAACTCACAATGAGGGTGAACGACCAGCAGGTCAAACTAAATGTGTTCCAAACACTAAGGCATGCCGATGATCCAGAAGAATGCCAACTACTTCATGCCACGGCAGAGTTTAACTTCGATGAAGAATTTAGTTGCCTCGGCAACTACATTGCCGATCAAGAGGAACGTGAGGAGTATGAAGAACCGGTCGATGAGGAACAACCAGAAGAGGCAAATTGGCTAGTCAATCGACTAGGTACATACTTTGAACCACTGGACTACTCAGGTAAGGAAGGTAAGCTCCAAAAACCCTCTATTGAACATCCACCAATTCTTGAGTTGAAACAATTGCTAGAGTAACAAAAATATGTATACTTAGGGACCGATAATACATTGCCTGTAATTATTTCTTCTGAGTTATAGCCTGAGCAGGAAAAGAAGCTGATCAAGATGTTGAAGCTACACAAAAAGGCAATAGGGTGGACAATTGCCGACTTGAAGGGAATTAGCCCGGCGGTGTGCATGCACAAGATCTTGTTGGAAGATGATCACAAACCTTCAATTGAGGCCTAGAGGAGACTGAATCATGCCATGAAAGGGGTTGTAATGAAAGAAATCATCAAGTGGATTGACGCCGACATTATATACCCTATCTCTGATAGTACGTGGGTAAGTCCGGTACAATGTGTATCGAAAAAGGGAGGTATAACAGTGGTAAGCAATGAAAATAATGAACTTATCCCAACCAGGACTGTGACCGGTTGGAGGGTTTGTATGGACTACCGAAAGCTAAACAAAGCCACTAGGAAAGATCACTTCCCATTACCCTTTATTGATCAAATGCTTGACCGTCTTGGTAAACCCTTTTATTATTTTCTTGATGGTTATTCAGGTTACAATCAGATTGCCATAGCACCAGAAGATCAAGAAAAGACAACCTTCACATGCCCATACGGTACTTATGCCTTCCGAAGGATGCCGTTCGGATTGTGTAACGCCCCGACAACCTTCAAAAGATGCATGATGGCACTCTTTTCAGACATGGTCGAAGACTTCCTTGAGATCTTCATGGATGATTTTTTGGTTTTTGGTAATGACTTCGACGGCTGTCTCGGGAATTTAGAGAGGGTGTTAGCAAGATGCGAAGAAACGGATTTAGTCCTCAATTGGGAGAAATGCCATTTTATGGTAGATGAAGGAATAGTGCTCGGCCACAAGATTTCATCCAATTGAATTGATGTAGACAAAGCCAAGGTGGACGTGATCGAGAGATTACCCCCACCAAGTTTGGTTAAAGGAATTCGAAGTTTTCTCGGACAAGCAGCTTTTTACAGGAGGTTCATTCATAATTTTTCTAAAATCACTAAACCCCTGTGTAATCTGCTTGAACAGGATAAAGTCTTCGATTTTGATGATTCTTGCACCCAAGCATTCGAAACCCTAAAGAAAAAGCTTGCCTCGGCACCCATTGTCGTTCTACCAGATTGGACGTTACCTTTTGAGCTCATGTGTGATGCAAGTGATTTCGCGGTAGGAGCAGTCCTAGGCCAACGCACAGGTAAGACCTTCCATGTGATATACTACGCTAGTAAAACTCTTAATGGTGCTCAAGTGAATTACACAACAACGGAGAAAGAGTTACTAGCTGTAGTTTTTGCATTTGACAAGTTCCGATCCTATTTAATTGGTACAAAGGTAATTGTTCATACGGACCATTCGGCAATCAAATACTTATTTGCTAAAAAGGATGCTAAACCTCGTTTGATTCGTTGGATATTACTTTGACAAGAATTTGATATTGAAATTAAGGACATGAAAGGAACAGAAAATCAAGTGGCCGATCACTTATCACGTTTGGAACGCAATAGGGAGGAGGACGCGGATCTAGAGATATGTGATGCATTCCTGGATGAACAAATTTTAGTTACCTCGGCAACCCTCGACGCCTCGGCAACCCTAGATGCCTCGGTAACTATGGATGCACACGCTTCGGCAACTCTCGATGCCGCAGCAGTCTTTGACGCGCACGCCTCGGCAATTTTGGGAGCAGTCGCCACGGCAGCACATGCCTCGGCAATACCCTGGTACGCAGATATAGTTAACTTCCTTGTTTGTGGTATTTTTCCTTATGGCATTCCTCACCAAGGGAAGAAGCGATTCCGCCATGATACTAAGCATTACTTTTGGGACGAGCCTCTTTTGTTTAAACAATGTGCAGACCAGGTTATACGTCGATGTGTCCCTGAAGAAGAGCAACAGAATGTACTCCGGCAATGCCATTCTTCACGCTATGGAGGACATTTTGGAGGAACTCGTACCGCGGCCAAAGTTTTGCAATCCGGTTTGTATTGGCCAACATTGTACAAAGATGCCCAAGACTTTTACAAGCAATGTGATCGTTGCCAGAGGACGGGCAATATCTCTAGACGACATGAGATGCCACTCTAGAACATCATCGAGGTGGAACTGTTCGATGTATGGGGGATCGACTTTATGGGACCTTTCCCATCTTCATTCGGCAACCTCTACATCTTACTTGCCGTCGACTATGTGTCTAAATGGGTAGAGGCAGCTGCAGTTCCCAACAACGATTCCAAGACCGCAACGATTCCTGCAGAAAAACATATTTACGGTTTGGGATGCCGAGAGCAATTATCAGCGACAAAGGCAAGCATTTTGACAAAGACTAATTGCCAAGATGTTGCAACGCTCGGCATATCACACAAGATCGCCACGGCATATCACCCACAAACCAACGGGCAAGCAGAAATTTCCAACCTGGAGTTGAAGGGAATACTCGAGAAATTTGTAAATCCCTCAAGGAAGGATTGGTCATTAAGACTAGATGACGCACTTTGGGCATATCGCACTGCATTCAAAACACCCTTAGGTATGTCCCCCTTCCGACTTGTCTATGGTAAAACATGTCATCTACCGGTGGAAATCGAGCACAAGGCGTACTGGGCAATCAAGACCGTGAATATGGATTGGGAAAGTGCCGGACAAAAGCGTTTGATGGACCTCAATGAGATAGAAGAATTCCGTGCACTCGCCTATAACAATGCACGAATCTACAAGGAGAAAACAAAACGATGGCACGACAAGAAACTATTGCCACGACAATTCATGCCAGGGCAACTAGTTCTCCTATTCAATTCTCGGCTAAAACTTTTCCCGGGAAAGCTGAAATTAAGATGGTCAAACCATTCTCCCATGGTGCTGTGATAATCAAGTCCATCTCTGACAACCATGAATTCAAAGTTAATGGACAAAGAATGAAGTACTACAATGGTGCCCATGTGGAACGTAACAAAGAAGTGGTCAACTTAGGAGATGCATGAACATGCTCTCCTTTCAATATTTTCTTTTACTTTTTCTTTTTCTTTTTATTTTCATTTTTATTTTTAGGAGATATTTTATTTTTCTTCATTATCTTTAGTTTTCAGGTTTTCTTTGTTTTCTTTTTCACAACAAGACTCACAACTACTATGCTAAGGAAATTTACTGCCAAGATCCTTGCCCCGGCAACCAATGAAGCTGATGCCACGGCAACCAACCCTGAAGATGCCACGACAACCAAAGCTAAAGACATCCCGGCAACAAGAAAACAACCATCACGTTCAAGCAAGAGAATCCAGACACCGACCAATAGGAAACTAATCATCTACGATGACGAACTCTCGGAGTAAGTCCTCGTATGCATTTTTATTTTTTATTTTTATTATTTCTCGTTATTTTATGCATGCATTGAGGACAATGCCTCACTCGAGTTTGGGGGGGGATTGTTATTAGTAGTTACCATGTTTAGTCACATTCATCTTAAGTATTACATTTAGGATACATAAATTGCTTGCCATGCCTTTAATTGGAACAAGAATTGCTTAGATTTGATGAATATCCGAGGATGACTTTGCCAATGCACTTAATTGATAGAATTTTTATTCTAGGATAACCATGGAAAAACTTAGAATTTTACTATGATGCTAAATTTGATGAAACACTTTTGTGGTTTGATTGATTTAAGGAATTCTAGTGAACTTAGGTTGATAATTAACAAATTGGGGGATTAGAATAAAAATTGGATGAATGCTAGAGGTGCCCGAAATTGGCTCTAGCATGTGCTAAAGAATTTTCACTAGAGGTGCCCGAAACTGGCTCTAGGATGTGTTAAATTTTTTTTTAACTAGAGGTGTCCGAAACCGGCTCTAGTCGATTAAATTAACTTAAGAAAACTAAAAACAAAACACTAGAGGTGCCCAACACTGGCTCTAGTTAAAACATGTTAAAAAGAACCCAATGAAGTAATTTGAAAACCTCTTGTTTGTATAGAATCCGAAAAATCAACTTGCACACAACTCCGCACACACTCACAAGCATTATAGTTTGATTCCGAGTAACTCCTCAGTTTTTCGAAAAATAAAAAGCCAATCATACTTTGTGCCCCGGTTCAGAGAATTGAAATCAAGTTCAAAGCTAAGTTTGTGAAAATTGAAGTCTAAGGTAATTATGAGTTTGCATTGCTTGAGGACAAGCAATAGTTCGAGTTTGGGGGTGTGATAAGTGTTCAAAAGTACTATTTTTCTTACCCTTTTTACTCATATTATTGTTAGACTTAGGCTCATATTAGTTGCATAGTTAGCCATTCATGCATTAATCCATGTTTCCTTCCATCGTTGAACTTGATTACATAACTTGGTAGTTTTTGTGGAAAAGATGCTGCTTTGGTGTGCTTTGTGTGTGTATGTGCAGGATCACTTTCCAAAGCAATGCCGAGCTAGTTGCCAGGGCAATGCATGAAGGAGACGCCGAGCCAGTTGCCATGGCAATTGTCGACAAAGAGAAAATGCAATAGGGATGTCGAAATTAATGACTTTACAAGCCCAAGATGACATGGAGCAAGGCCCAAGCCCAAAGGAATTTGATTGCCATGCAGAGATTAAAGAAGAATTAAATTCCAAGAAGATAGGAGAAGTTCTAATAGGAATAAAATTATAATAAAGAATTATATTCTTTAAAGATAATTTAATTCCAACTCAAACTGCTCCTCAAAGAAGGACTTTGGCCTAGCCCTATAAATAGCAAGGAGATTTCGACAACTTGAGGAGAGAGCAAGAGGGGAAATTTTGACAAGTCCAAGGGAGAAAGCAAGGGGAATTTTCGACAAGCATCTAGGGCAAGGGATTTTAGACAAGCTTCATCTTTTCTTCCTTGTTCGATTGGGTTCATGCTAGGGATTGTTTATCTTGTGTTTCTTTGGAACCTAGCCATGAACTAAATCTACTTGGCTATGGTTATTGTGTTTTGTGGTTGTGAGAAACTATTGGTTTTTGTTTAGGTAATAAGAGTTTGCACTTTTCTATTTCAAGGTTTATTCATTCTTGGTTCTTATTCTTGTTTGCGAGTAAATTGGGAGAGGATCTCGTGATTTCATCTATTTATCTAATATCGGGAGAGTTAGATTCAAGAAACGAATGAATATGATCTTTATTCAATCTATTGATGGTGAAGATTAATCCGGCTTAGGAATAAGTTAAGGATTTCAACGGCTAAGAGGAGCGCAAGATTGGTTGTTGTTCACCCTTGATTCACGCAGGGATGTATTATCAAGGCATGCACAAGTAGCTAGAGTTTCGACTTAGGGATAAGAAGAAACCATTGAAGAACGCTCTGCCGAACCTTGAAGGTTGCTGCCCAGACGCCCAAGAAGTTGCCCAACTAGTTGCCCAGGCAACCATCGATTAGTTGCCAAGGCAACCCCGTTGTGCAAGTTGCCACGACAACTGAGTTGCCCGTGCACTCTTTTACCAAAACGATCCAATCGGCTATCACACCTCAACTCACGATAACCTGGCCTATCTCTCTCTCATTCGATCTCATCTTTTCATTTACTTAATTGCTTTCTAGATTAGTTATTAGTTAAAACTTCTATAATCCTTTACTTGCACATTTACTTTTTACAGTGCAAGAGATTAGATCCTTGAAGTGGCACCAATCCCTGTGGAGACGATATCTTTTATACTATAACTTGCGACGTGTATACTTGCACACTTGCGTAGCACTTATTACGCGCAACAAGTTTTTGGCACCGTTGCCGGGGATTGGCAATAGCGACTTTGTTTTTACTTTCTTGCACTTTCTTTTTATTTTTCTTGTTTAAAATTCAAAGGGCTAACAAACTTTGGTTTTGCATTGGTATATGACTGGGCGAGACCGACTTCACGTAATATCCTTTTGATCCGTAAATCGAACGAACCTTACAAAGACTTAGACGAAGGATAAGAGAATCAATGGCAAATCAAGACGGCAATATGAATCAAGATGTTCGAGGGGAGGAGGAGTGAGTCTTGCACTAAAACAGAACTATTCGAGACTATCTTGAAGAAGATCTTGATGGACTTAACCCGAGAGTGGTCGCACCTGAAATTGAAGCCGACCACTTTGAGTTGAAACCGTAATGTTTAATATGATCAACACAATAGGTCAATTTGGCGGCTCAAAGAACTAAAGATGCACGACAACATCTGAAATATTTCCTCGAGATTTGCAACTCGTTCGAGATACACTGAGTCACCCCGATATCCTACGATTAAGATTATTCCCTATTCTTTGAGGATAGGGAAAGCATGGTTGAATAGCATTCTGCCGGATCCATAGCATCTTGGAGTGATCTTTGTCATGATTTCCTTGCTCGATTTAATCCTACAAATTTGGTGATAAGCCAGAACGACATTACTTCTTTCGGCGGCAGGATGATGAATCCATGTATGAGGCTTGGGAGCGATATAGAGAACTTCTACACAAATGCCCCTTACACGGATTCCCGGTGTGGACTCAAGTAACAATGTTTTACAACGCCGTGAATACACCAACAAGGATGATGCTAGATGCCTCGGCAAACGACATACTCCTAGATAAGTCGCCGGAAGAAGCAATGCAAATTTTAAACAGGTTGGCCAAGAATGATTATCAATTCCCATTTACTAGAAGAGGAGGAGTTAGACGCCAAGCCACAATACATGAACTAGGATCATCAGATTCAATTTCGGCACAATTGGCCGCTTTAACCAAGATGGTCCAGAACATGCAAAAACCAAACAACACACATGAAGTTAAAGTAATGGATTCTTTTTGTGAGTTATGTGGTGATAACCATAATTCTTCTGAATGTATGCAGAATTCGGAATCCAGCTTCTATGTGGGGAATTACAATCGGAACAACAATGTGATGTCCAATACATACAATCCAGTTTGGAAGAAGCACCCGAATTTTTCATGGAGTAATCCCAACAATGCTCTAAACCAGAACAATCAGAATGCACAAGCATCGGGATTCCAGCAGAATATGCCACGGCAACAGATGCCGCAGCAACAACCGACAACATCTAGTTCTTTGGAAAATTCTCTAAATGCTTTTATGATGAAAACTGAATCTTATATGGCTGAGAATAGTAATTTCATAAAAAGAACTGATGCTTTTATTAACAGGACCGAGATGAGATTGCAAAACCAAGAGGCGACAATCAAATCATTGGAAAATCAAGTCGGACAGTTTGCTCAAAATCTGAATACTAGACCACAAGGAGGTTTACCTAGCGATACTGAAGTCGCAAGAGGAACTGGCCATGAGCAATGTAAGGCGATCACCACTAGAAGTGGCCAACAACTTAGAGAGGTTCAAACCCGCTCGTCAAACAAAACTCAACAAAAAGATCAGGTCGAACCTAGCGGCAAAGCCTCAGATGCCGAACCAGGAATTGCCGCGGCAACTGGCAATAAGCATGCCTCGGTAACCGACGATAAAGACGCCTCGGCAACTTGCGATATGCATACCTCGGCAACCCCCGTTGATAATGCCTCGGCAACTCTAGATGTCCCAGCAGTGCCGTCAATCAGGTTTCAAACCAATGAAAGGATCGAAGATATCCGACTTCCACCACCATTCCCACAAAGGTTGAAGTGACAAAAGCAAGAATACCAATTCAAGAAATTTCTTGATATCCTAAAGCAAGTCCACATCAAGTTGCCATTGGTGGAAGCAATTGAAAAAATGCCAAACTATGCCAAGTTTCTTAAAGACATTGTGTCCAAAAGAACAAGGCTATGAGAGTTTGAAACAGTTGCCGCGACGGAGGGATGCATGGTAATGTTGCACAATCGTATGCCACCCAAGTTGAAGGATCCCGGAAGTTTCACAATACCCTGTTCCATTGGAAATCACTATGTCGGGAAAGCATTATGCGACCTTGGGGTTAGCATAAACTTGATGCCTAAATCAGTTTTCCAGAAACTAGGAATCAGGAAGGCAAGACCTACAACAGTTATGCTGCAGCTAGCCGACAGATCCTATGTGCATCCAGAGGGAAAAATCGAGGACATACTGGTAAAAGTTGATAAATTTATTTTTCCCACTGACTTTATTGTTTTGGATTGTGAAGCAGATGAGCATGCACCCATTATTCTCGGGAGACCATTCCTAGCAACAGGGAGAACCTTGATTGATGTTGAAAAGGGAGAACTCACAATGAGGGTGAATGACCAGCAGGTCAAACTAAATGTGTTCCAAACACTAAGGCATGCCGATGATCCAGAAGAATGCCAACTACTTCATGCCACGACCGAGTTTAACTTCGATGAGGAATTTAGTTGCATCGGCAACTACATTGCCGATCAAGAGGAACATGAGGAGTATGAAGAACCGATCGATGAGGAACAACCAGAAGAGGCAAATTGGCTAGTCAATCGACTAGGTACATACTTTGAACCACTGGACTACTCAGGTAAGGAAGGTAAGCTCGAAAAACCCTCTATTGAACATCCACCAATTCTTGAGTTGAAACAATTGCCAGAGCAACTAAAATATGTATACTTAAGGACCGATAATACATTGCCTGTAATTATTTCTTCTAAGTTATAGCCTGAGCAGGAAAAGAAGCTGATCAAGATGTTGAAGCTACACAAAAAGGCAATAGGGTGGACAATTGCCGACTTGAAGGGAATTAGCCAGGCGGTGTGCATGCACAAGATCTTGTTGGAAGATGATTACAAACCTTCAATTGAGGCCCAGAGGAGACTGAATCATGCCATGAAAGGGGTTGTAATGAAAGAAATCATCAAGTGGCTTGACGCCGGCATTATATACCCTATCTCTGATAGTACGTGGGTAAGTCCGGTACAATGTGTACCGAAAAAGGGAGGTATAACAATGGTAAGCAATGAAAATAATGAACTTATCCCAACCAGGACTGTGACCGGTTGGAGGGTTTGTATGGACTATTGAAAGCTAAACAAAGCCACTAGGAAAGATCACTTCCCATTACCCTTTATTGATCAAATGCTT
Organism: Hibiscus mutabilis; assembly: GCA_019671005.1. NCBI lineage: Eukaryota > Viridiplantae > Streptophyta > Magnoliopsida > Malvales > Malvaceae > Hibiscus > Hibiscus mutabilis. The sequence continues at coordinate 22,887,369 of CM033744.1, read as the reverse complement.
GACCGTCTTGCAGGTAAACCCTTTTATTGTTTTCTTGATGGTTATTCAGGTTACAATCAGATTGCCATAGCACCAGAAGATCAAGAAAAGACAACCTTCACATGCCCATACGGTACTTATGCCTTTCGAAGGATGCCGTTTGGATTGTGTAACGCCCCGGCAACCTTCCAAAGATGCATGATGGCACTCTTTTCAGACATGGTCGAAGACTTCTTTGAGATCTTCATAGATGATTTTTCGGTTTTTGGTAATGACTTCGATGGCTGTCTCGGCAATTTAGAGAGGGTGTTAGCAAGATGCGAAGAAATGGATTTAGTCCTCAATTGGGAGAAATGCCACTTTATGGTAGATGAAGGAATAGTGCTCGGCCACAAGATTTCATCCAAGGGAATTGAAGTAGACAAAGCCAAGGTGGACGTGATCGAGAGATTACCCCCACCAAGTTCGGTTAAAGGAATTCGAGGTTTTCTCAGACATGCAGGTTTTTACAGGAGGTTCATTCATAATTTTTCTAAAATCACTAAACCCTTGTGTAATCTGCTTGAACAGGATAAAGTCTTTGATTTTGATGATTCTTGCACCCAAGCATTCGAAACCCTAAAGAAAAAGCTTGCCTCATCACCCATTGTCGTTCCACCAAATTGGACGCTACCTTTTGAGCTCATGTGTGATGCAAGTGATTTCGCGGTAGGAGCAGTCCTATGCCAACGCACAGGTAAGACCTTCTATGTGATATAATACGCTAGTAAAACTCTTAATGGTGCTCAAGTGAATTACACAACAACGGAGAAAGAGTTACTAGCTGTAGTTTTCGCATTTGACAAGTTCCGATCCTATTTAATTGGTACAAAGGTAATTGTTCATACGGACCATTCGGCAATCAAATAATTATTTGCTAAAAAGGATGCTAAACCTCGTTTGATTCGTTGGATATTACTTTTACAAGAATTTGATATTGAAATTAAGGACAGGAAAGGAACAGAAAATCAAGTGGCCGATCACTTATCACGTTTGGAACGCAATAAGGAGGAGGACGCGAATCTTGAGATATGCGATGTATTCCCGGATGAACAAATTTTAGTTGCCTCGGCAACCCTTGATGCCTCGGCAACCCTTGACGCCTCGGTAACCTTCGACGCCTCGGAAACCATGGATGCACACGCCTTGGTAACTCTCGATGCCGCAGCAGCCTTTGACGCACACGCCTCAGCAATTTTGGGAGCAGTCGCCACGGCAGCACATGCCTCGGCAATACCCTGGTACGCGGATATAGTTAACTTCCTTGTTTGTGGTATTTTTCCTTATGGCATTACTCACCAAGGGAAGAAGCGATTCCGCCATGATGCTAAGCATTACTTTTGGGACGAGCCTCTTTTGTTTAAACAATGTGCAGACCAGGTTATACACCGATGTGTCCCTGAAGAAGAGCAATAGAATGTACTCCGGCAATGCCATTCTTCACCCTATGGAGGACATTTTAGAGGAACTCGTACCGCGGCCAAAGTTTTGCAATCCGGTTTGTATTGGCCAACATTGTACAAAGATGCCCAAGACTTTTACAAGCAATGTGATCGTTGCCAGAGGACGGGCAATATCTCTAGACGACATAAGATGCCACTCCAGAACATCATCGAGGTGGAATTGTTCGATGTATGGGGGATCGACTTTATGAGACCTTTCCCATCTTCATTCAGCAACCTCTACATCTTACTTGCCGTCGACTATGTGTCTAAATGGGTAGAAGCAGCTGCAGTTCCCAACAACGATTACAAGACCGTGCAACGATTCCTGCAGAAAAACATATTTACACGATTTGGGATGCCGAGAGCAATTATCAGCGACGAAGGCAAGCATTTTGACAACAGACTAATTGCCAAGATGTTGCAACGCTTCGGCATATCACACAAGATCGCCACGGCATATCACCCACAAACCAACGGGCAAGCAGGAATTTCCAACCGGGAATTGAAGGGTATACTCGAGAAAGTTGTAAATCCCTCAAGGAAGGATTGGTCATTAAGACTAGATGACGCACTTTGGGCATATCGCACTGCATTCAAAACACCCTTAGGTATGTCCCCCTTCCGACTTGTCTATGGTAAAACATGTCATCTACCGGTGGAAATCGAGCACAAGGCGTACTGGGCAATCAAGACCGTGAATATGGATTGGGAAAGTGCCGAACAAAAGCGCTTGATGGATCTCAATGAGATAGAAGAATTTCGTGCACTCGCCTATAACAATGCACGAATCTACAAGGAGAAAACAAAGCGATGGCACGACAAGAAACTATTGCCACGACAATTCACGCCAGGGCAACTAGTTCTCCTATTCAATTCTCAGCTAAAACTTTTCCTGGGAAAGCTGAAATCAAGATGGTCGGGACCATTTGAAGTCGTCAAACTATTCTCCCATGGCGCCGTGATAATCAAGTCCATCTCTGACAACCATGAATTCAAAGTTAATGGACAAAGATTGAAGCACTACAATGGTGCCCATGTGGAACGTAGCAAGGAAGTGGTCAACTTAGGAGATGCATGAGCATGCTCTCCCTTTTGATATTTTTATTTTTATTTATTTTTATTTTTCGATTATTTAATTATTTTATTTTTTCTGATTTTTTTTATTATTTTATTATTTTTCCGATTATTATTAGTTTTAGGATAGATTTTTTTATTCAAGTTTAAGAATCCTATTACACATCTTTATTTATTTTCTTTATTAGTTTATCTTTAATTTTAATCCTTATTTGATTTGTCTTTGAATTGTAGGAAAAGAAGTTCAAGATAAAGAAGGAATTCTAAACCAAGTAGGAAAACATCTTCAACAAGGAAACTAATGGGCTGAATCTAACTCTTTGAATACTCCAACTCTCATCAAGATTTTGGCCTTGAACCATTCATCTTCAAGAGGATTGCACATCAAAAGTGGCAAATCTTTTGCCATCAATCGGAACCGGGTAACATCTCATGGGTAAGAGAATTCTATGCTCACTCACCTAACCCGGATAATCCTTATGTTTTTATTCGTGACAAGGCCATACTTATAAGTCCCGAAAGCATCAACACCTTTTACGGACTTTACATTGAGAAGGACGAGCATCAAGCCTTCGTTGACCAAATCAATCCCAAGCAACTCGACAAGGTGCTTCAAGAACTCACTCAACCGAGAACTCATTGGAACGACGGTAAATACAAGGGCACGGTAAATCGCCTTCGGCTTAAACCCGAGGCAAAACTATAGAATAAGTTTGTTAAAACTTCTTTAATGCCCTCCACACACAATACTACCGTTGATATACCACGTCTTTTGCTCATACATTCTATTTTGCATAATCGCATCATTAACATTGGAAAAATTATTTGTGATGAGATTTTTGTATGCAGCTCAAAAGATAAAGGTTCTCTTTTCTTCCATTTCTTAATTTCTAACCTTTGCAAGGAGATGCATGTCCCGAGTGAGTCCACCGATGAAAAGGCCCTACCCAAGTCTGGTTGGAATTAAGCACTAATCCGAAAGCTAATGGGAGAGGCACCGGGAGATTCTTCAAGGCCTTCAATTGCCACGACAACTCCTGCTGCCACGGCAATCCCTAATGCCCAAGCACCTAACGCCAGGGCAACTCGGCCACCAACCCCGAGACACTTTGAAGCACTTTTGCACCCATTGGCAAGCCGCCTAAGGCAAATTGAAGATCGGCAACTAATGTTCATGCGGTACATGAAGGAGCACAACAATGCCATCACCCAAGTCATCCTAGAAAAGTACCCGGACAATTGCGTGCCGTTCCCAATCTTTCCCGCCGAGATCCTTACCCCGGCAACCAATGAAGCAGTCGCCACGGCAACCTACATCGTGCACGCACAAGCTGACGCCATGGCAACCAACCTTGAAGATGCCACGACAACCAAAACTAAAGACATCCCGACAACCACTGCAAAAGCCAAAGGTAAAGCACCTATGCCCGAATCAACTCCTACGGAATCATTTTCTGATTTTTCAGATTCGGACGAGTCCTCCATTGAACCAACAAAAACCGCACCAATTGAATCCTCCAAGCGAAAAGCCATTGACATTGATGAAGAGGACGATGAGGACAACCCCGTAAGAAGATCGATTCTACCACCGGTAACAAGAAAACAACCATCGCGTTCAAGCAAGAGAATCAAGACACCGACTAGAAGGAAACTAATCATCTACGATGACGAACTCTCGGAGTAAGTCCTCGTATGCATTTTTATTTTTATTTTTATTTTTCTCGTTATTTTATGCATGCATTGAGGACAATGCCTCACTCGAGTTTGGGGGGGATTGTTATTAGTAGTTACCATGTTTAGTTATATTCATCTTAAGGATACATAAATTGCTTGCCATGCCTTTAATTGGAACAAGAATTGCTTAGATTTGATGAATATTCGACGATGACTTTACCAATGCACTTAATTGATAGAATTTTTATTCTAGGATAACCATGGAAAAACTTAGAATTTTACTATGATGCTAAATTTTATGAAACACTGTTGTGGTTTGATTGATTTAAGGAATTCTAGTAAACTTAGGTTGATAATTAACAAATTGGGGGATTAGAATAAAAATTGGATGAATGCTAGAGGTGCCGAAATTGGCTCTAGCATGTGCTAAAAAAATTGATCACTAGAGGTGCCCGAAACTGGCTCTAGGATGTGTTCAAAATTTTTTTAACTAGAGGTACCCGAAACCGGCTCTAGTCGATTAAATTAACCTAATAAAACTAAAAACAAAATACTAGAGGTGCCCAAAACTGGCTCTAGTTAAAACATGTTAAAAAGAACCCAATGAAGTAATTTGAAAACCTATTGCTTGCATAGAATCCGAAAAATCAACTTGCACACAACTCCGCACACACTCACAAGCATTATAGTTTGATTCCGAGTAACTCCTAAGTTTTCTGAAAAATAAAAGCCAATCATACTTTGTGCCCCGGTTCAGAGAATTGAAATCAAGTTCAAAGCTAAGTTTGTGAAAATTGAAGTCTTGGCAGGTAATTATGAGTTTGCATTGCTTGAGGACAAGCAATAGTTCGAGTTTGGGGGTGTGATAAGTGTTCAAAAGTACTATTTTTCTTACCCTTTTTACTCATATTATTGTTAGACTTAGGCTCATATTAGTTGCATAGTTAGCCATTCATGCATTAATCCATGTTTCATTCCATCGTTGAGCTTGATTACATAACTTGGTAGTTTTTGTGGAAAAGATGCTGCTTTGGTGTGCTTTGTGTGTGTATGTGCAGGATCACTTGCCAAAGCAATGCCGAGCTAGTTGCCAGGGCAATGCATGAAGGACATCCCTATTGCATTTTCTCTTTGTCGACAATTGCCATGGCAACTAATTCAAAGCGAATAAAAGGTACGTACAACAAATAAAAGCAAACAAAACCTAAAAGGGTTAATTCTAAACGGGCAGCATAACAACATGGTTCTTATAAAGGGTGGGCTCCTACGGGCCACTATATGTGGTTTGGATCTAAAGAAAATGGTACTCAAAATGTCGCTCAGACATCGATTCAAGGGAATACAACCCTTATACCATACGGGGGTGTAGACCCCACGAAATATAAGGACCACATTCCGGAAGTGAATTACAACACTATACGGAGGTGAAAACCCCACGAAGCAAAGTAATCACTCCCACTTTAGGGATTTAAAACTATAGTATAATGACAATTTTTATCAAACAAGGTTTAGAAATAAAAAATTAAATTAAATCGAATTTAAATTTTCTTTAATAATTACGATACGAACCCAACTAAGGCTTAACTCTCTTTTTTATTTTTGAAAACGAAAATTTTGTCCCTAGCGGAGTCGCCATGCTGTAACGACTATTTTATCCGGCCCGCTACGAAAAATTAATAAATATCGTGTATGGGGGATTTCCCGCTTTTATTGAAAAATTATAAAAAAAAGGGAATTTGTGAAAACTCATATTTTTAAAAAATTTGGAGTTGCCACCGGTCATTCAAAAAGGGTAGATCGGACACCGAAAACAAAATTCAGAGATTTTGAAAATTTGGTTTTGAGAGTCGGTTACAGATGGGGAAGGGTTAGCACCCCCACACCGCCCAAAATTGGTACCTAATGGTAGGAGTGTCCATTTCAGATACCAGATCCGATCTGATCCGAATTTTTGAATATCCAAAATTTTTGGATAGGTAAGTTAGCGATCCGTATCCGATCCGAAAAAATCAGATACATGATTTTCGAATATCTAAAATTTTGGATCAGATATTCGGATATCCGAGTATCCAAAATTATGACTTAATTTAATTATTTTTTAAATTTGGCGGTCCTATCCATGAAAATTTTAGGTTTTCGAATATAACAATCAACAAATTATTGAATATAAAAAAAATTTATCCATAAAAATTTTAATTTTTCATATATAGCAAGTAAAAAATATCGAATATAACAAGATTTATATCTATAAAAAAATTAAATTTCAGATATCAAATAATCAGATATTCGATTCGAATGTGAAACAACTATCCATATCCGATTCGAAATTTTCGGATACCCGACCCGAATTATCCGAAAAATAAAAAATGGATCGGATATCCGAAATTTCAGATCTGATCAACGGATAAACGGATCAGATCAGTCGAATCGGATTTTTTTGCATACCCCTAACTAATGGGTTCTCATCATATTTATTAAGAGAAATAAAAATTCAATCTAATTTATTTTTAATTCCTAAAAATGCATGTGTGCATGACAATATTAAATTTGCCTCTATATCCATGGTACCAAAAGAGATGGCACCCGGAGACCGGAATAACACTCCCACTAGAATACCAGGATAAAGGCCTAATACTATATGCAGCAGAATAAAATGCATGGACATGACATTAATTCAAATAAAAAACTCATAGTCTACGGTACCAAAAGAGATGAGACCCGAAGATCGGGATGTCACTCCTAACTGAATACCAAAACCCTAAAAACTAAATGTAACATAACATACAAAATATATTTAATCTAAAAACATACCAATATAAAATAAATACAAAACTATATATTTACCTCTTTCTAAACTAATATTAAATAAAACTAAATACAGAAATAAAGATTAAATTTTACTCAACTAGAAGCTCAGATGAAAAACTTTGACTGTCCCTACCAAGATCTTCATGCCCTCTCGTCATGTCTCAAAAATTAACTAGATCGTATCATAAAAAAACCTGCAATCGAATGTTAGAGCAAACCAACTGGGGCCGAGGGCATTGCCCTCTACCCCTGGCCAACCTCCCCACATTTTTGGGTGTTTTTTTCGTGCTTCAAAGAGTTGCCACTCCCTGCCTTTTATAGGCAAATTGGGAGGGGAATTGTGGGACGTGGAGCTTTGTGCTCCACACATTCCATTCTTTTTCTTTTGTTTTTGCTTTTTTTTATAAATTAATTTTTTTGCCTTTTTAATTAATTACTGTTATTTTTCATTTTTTCATTTTTTTAATTTTATATTAATAATAATATTATTAAAATAATATTAATAATACTAAAACTCGAACAAAAATGAGTAATTTAATAAATTAAAACGTGTCGCAGCTAGGGATTGTATGTTAACTCTGCCCCTTCTTCTTCTTCCTTCCTTCGACAGTAAAACTTTTTTTTTCCGATTGTTTTTCTTTTTTCTGCTTCATAATCTCTAATTCTTTTTTTTTTCTTCCTTCGTCAGCCACTTCACGCTCTAAGGCGCCAGAAGCACAATGCCCAACGCCTGAGATTTTTGAGACTTATGCATTCCGAGTAACTATGATTGTGTTTATATTTTTGAGATTTTTCAAATTTTATTTCCGCATTTGTAAATGTAGGAACGTGGTATACATAAATTGAGTCTTACTATGGAGAACCAGAGCTTCCATTGGCACCTCACATGGTCAGCAGGGCTGCTTCACTCCAAAAAACCAGATACTAGTTTCTTCATTTTGCAGACCCAATTTTTCCATTGATTTAAGTTTGCACTCTATTCTACTTTGGAGAATTAGGGCTCCCACTGACACTTCACGTGGTCAGCATTCAGATAGCTTCTTTAATTTTTTTTATCTTCTTTTCAACAACTCTATTTCCAGTTTTAGTGGATGAAAAAAATAAAAAACAGGGCCATTGAAGTCCCCACATGCTCAACTGACATATTGGAGAGCCAAAGAAGATCAATTACCTCCTATATATACTCCTTCAAAACCTATGCAACTCACACCATTTATTACTTTCTTCTAATTACTCACTCACACAGCTCTTTAAAATGGCTTCCAATTTCAAGAAAAATGTGTTCAGATGGATTATGATGGCTGGTGCCACCTCTGTGGATGATGTCTTGGAAGCCCACAAGTATTGATCAATCATCAAAAGTTGCACGATGTCTTCATCGTGATTGTATCTGTCGTTTTCCAGCCAAAGCATTTGTAATTGAGTTTTATACGATCGTTTTGCTCGTGCGACCTTTATTGATTGATCAATGTTTGTGGGCCTTGAAGACCATAACGTCCACAGAGGTGGCACCGGCCATCGTAATCCCATCTGGACACATTTTCTTGAAGAGCTGTGTGAGTGAGTAATTAGATCTGTAATTCAGTTTCATACGATCTATTTGTCCGTGCGGCCATTAAGTAAGATATTGCTTGCTTTCTCTCTTTTGTGTTTTGTATGGTTATGTTGGTAGTTAATGATTATTAAGTTGGAGGATATTTTATGTTGCTGGTTTGTATGGGCATGAGCTGGTTTTTGGGGTGTATTGGTAGTTCATGTTTTGTTGTTTTATCTATTGTTTCATCCTCTATTTTTTCTAAGTTTATTATTTTATTAACTGTTTTTTCTAAGTTTGTTGTTTGGAAAGTTTTCATGACGTATTTTCTCTTTTGATGTAATTTTTCATGCTTGATAACTGCAGTTCTCATCTTTGTACTGAAATCTTTATTGGAAAACCAAAAAATCAAGCAGAAAACGAGACTTCACAAACCAAGTAGAACGCAACTAAACCCCACTGAAGCAAAAAGAAAACGCGACTAAACTCGTCAATATTAAGGTCTTCTAATTTATTCAAAGAAACCTTAAGGTTTTCAAAAGTTAAAGGTTTGACTTGATTAGTAAAATCTTAATCTTAGCAAATAAATAAGAGCAATATATATAGTAAGAGAGTGATATATTCTTTTCCATTTTTTTCGCTTAATCTAGAGGAATATCAATTAAGTTTAAGACTGATCTAAACTCGAACTAGATCTGTTTCAAAATACAAATAAATTTAAATTTTTAACTCAACAGACATTTCACATAATAATGGCACTGTTTGGCAATTAGCGGATAGCTGATAGCGGATTACATTAGCTGATAGCTAGTTGCATTAGTTGATTTGATTAGCAGTTTGTATTAGCTGGTTGTATAAAAGTGTTTGATAAAATTAACTGATAGCTGTTTGATTATTTAAACAACTAAAATGACATATAAGGACATGATTATATTTGATATATGTTTGAATAGTTTATTAGTTATCAATATTTTGTATATGTTAATGTTAATTACATTATGAAAAATAATATTTTTAATATAACATTACTAAACATATATATATTATTTTGTTTTGTATATAATTATTTTTAATATAATTTAATTAATTATTAAATTTAAATACAAATACAAATATGTGGGAATAAAAATAAAAAATAAAAAATATTAGTTTTCAAATGTCACAATGTAAATACATGGGGCGAAGAATTAAAATAGAAAATGTTAAATTTAGATTATTTGAAGATTTTTGATAATTGTCAAGGGTAAAAGGGTCTTTATAACTCTTATGTCAAAACCTCTAATTTTAAAAAGCTCCTATTAGCATCATTTTTCAAAATTAGAGGTTTTACCCAATCCCTTATTTACCAAACATCTAAATTAGCGGATTTAATCGGTCAAACCTCTAATATTAGCTTAAACCTTTAATTTTGGCTCAATCCGCTGTTTACCAAACATGGCCAATGTTTAAAATAAAAAATTATTTTATGACAACATATTTATAAATATTGTATAATTTTTTAATAGTATACTAATTAAAATATAGGCTTAATTCACTTTTGCCCCTAAACTATATGATTTTTCCAATTTGGTACCTAAACTTTTTTTCGGACGAAGTGTCCCATAACATTTTCGACGTTACCTATTTCACCCCCAAAAAATTAACACCGTTAAAAAAATCCATTCTGACCAATCAGAACGCGCCATTCTATTTTCTTTCTTTATTTTTAAATTTTAAAATAAAATAAAATAAAATGAAAAAGTAAAATAAATATTTTAAAATATTTATTAATTTAATGGTATTTTCTAAATACCCCATCGTCTTCTTCCCCAAACCTTCCGATTTTTATGGAGTTTAAGGCATAATGGCAGTCATTAATCTTGTGAAGCACAGGATACTGGTCTGTGATTTATGGTCCCACTTGCTTAATATTCATATTGAGCTGTATTATCTTCTAATTAATATTCAATAGACCTTGAGGAGATAATGGTCATGGAAGCAGACTGGGGTATTTTGGGAAATATAATTAAATTAATAAATATTTTAATATATTTATTTCATTTCATTTCATTTCATTTTATTTTATTTTATTTTATTTTAAAATTTAAAAATAAATAAAAAATGAAGTGGCATATTTTGATTGGTCAGGACATATTTTTTTTAACGTTGTTAGTTTTTAGGTGAAATGGGTAACATCGAAAACGTTAGGGGACTTCGTCCTAAAAAAAGTTTAGGTACCAAACTGGGAAAAGTGGTATAGTTTATGGAGCAAAAAGTGAATTAAGCCTATATTTAAGCCATTAAAAATATGTTTTAAAAATGAGAAAAATAATTCAAAATTTTTCATTGTTCTTTATAGGCTTAACCATCAAATAGGTGCCTAAACTATGCATTTTTTCTATTTAGGTGCCCAAACTATTTTTCGGGCCAAATAGGTGCCTAACGTTTCATTTCGTGATCCAGTTAAGGTTTGGGCGTGACGGACGCTAATTTTTTTCGCGTTTTCCAATCAGAATCGAACACATGGCACTTATTTTCTTTTTTCTGAAATTAAAACCCAAAATAAAGAAAATAAAAAATAAAATAAAATTAACCCAAGTTTATTACCCAGGGTTAAATCCCTTTAACCCCTATTTATCTTTCTTCATGCTCTTCCTCATAAAAACCCCTTTTTTTTAAACCTTAAATTGACAACGACTCTTCTCAATCGTGAAGGATGTCAACTAGAAGTTCAAAGCACTATAACGGGTCAAGGGTTGTGAATTGCGATTGCGGAATAAGAGCTCCTATTTGAATTTCTAAGCGGCCTTGGAGCAAAGGAAGAAGATTTTATGGTTTTTCTCGGTCAGAAGAGGTAATGTTGTTTTTTATGAAATTTGATAATAATATGCTATACAAATGTTGTTTGATAATAATTTAACTGTTTTGAATATGGGTGTTCTCATTATGATTCATGTTTATCCACATAGTAGGTGTGACTTTTTTGAGTGGTTTGAACAGTGGACATGTTGAAGATTTGAAAGATGAATTGGAAATTGTGATGATCGAAAATAGAAAAACCAGAATCGAAAACAAGGAATTGAAAGAGCTTGTAAGATCATTAAAAGCAAAATCAGCCAAGAGGAGGAAAGAAACTTTATTCTATAAGATAGTTTTTTTTACTTCATAGATTGAGTATGTATTGGTTAAAGTTGGTTTTTAGAGAACTTATGTTTGTGAGGAAATTAAGTATGAAATATATCTGAATTATGGTTGACTTGATTGATTGTGCATGGATTTTCTTTAACTAGCAATGAAACTTGTTTGAATGCATTTTGTGTTATTTGTATGGATTGTGTTTAACTAACACTGGATTGTGTATGGACATTGGTACTTAACCACAATATGAACACTTAAGCAACATTGACTAGCAATGAATCTTATTTGTATGGACAATGGTAGTTAAACACAATTTGAACAATTAAGCAGAATTGACTAGCAATTGAGGCTGTGATGTTCATTTGTAATCATTTGTAAAAATATCCACAATAACATGCAATATAAAGACATTCATTTGTAATGAACAATGACCAGAGGAATAAATACAAAATATCCATTCACAACTTATGAAAATAAGTTTACATGGCACAAGTTTGAAGAGACATCCTTGATTCACAAAATCATGTCTAAAAAGTTTCTTAACAGACAAGGTAACTGATTCATTTATCTAAACAGTTTGACAGACAAGGATGACCTTTTGACAAAAACCACAAAAAACAAAACAAAATAGTTTTCCAAGTTCTAAACAACAACAAAGCAACAATCCAATTCTAAGGTTTCTATATGGTAGGTTTAGGGAGAGACCTTTTGATGGTAAGCTTTATGGGTCTTGCTTCATGAGGAACACCGACAGTTGCTGAAGGTGGCTGTGATGCAGCAGGATGAGAAGATACATGAGGTATAGCAATTGTTGAAGCTGGCTATGATGTTGCATTACTGGAAGCAGCAGTAGCATTTTTTTGTGAGGCCTTGAAAGTAACACCTGGCTTGGTCTCCCTGGTTGCAAGGAAATAACAAAATAATAACAGAATACTTAGTCATGCATTATGTATTTTTAAATCTTTGGAAAAAATCATCTTACATTTAAAATTTGTAGTCCAGTTGCCTCATTTGTGTATATGCCAAATCCTTGCATAATTGTTCTCCCTCTTGGGCCGTATGGTGTAAAATGCTCTCTAGATGTTGTATTCAGTGATAACCTATTAGATGTTACTTTTCTTTTAGGCGAGAAAATAGTTTTTTTGGGAACAAGTGGTTGGACAGTTGGTGAGGTGGAATCTGAACAGAATCATGGACAAAAACAACAAAGCAGTGTATGAAAATGTACTTTTAAAACAATATATGGAAATGAACTAAAAACAGTGTATGAAAATGTACTTTTAAAATAATATATGGAAATGAACTAAAAACAGTGTATGAAAATGAACTTACCAAGTTCAAAAGATGGTTGAATAGATGGTGTTGGCATGAACACCATTGGTGGAGCAGATGCACTTCTGTTTTGCATTGGTGGAGCTAATGGTGTTGAAGCAGATAGTGTTAAAGCAGATGGTGAAACAAAGTGTGATGAAATAGATGCTCTAATTGAGGGAGGTGGATCATATGGTGCAAAAGATGATGGAGCATGGGGTGTTGGCATTGGTGGAGGTTGGTCTACATTATTCTGAACCTACAAAGTAAATTTAGTTCATTACAAAAATGTTCCAAAATAGTATAAGAAAAAAAAGAAATGAAACAAATATAAACTTACATTGGCTTGCTTTTTCTTTGGACATGTTCTGACATTGTGTCCAGTAAGACCACAAAATCTACAGCTTAGCTTTGCTCCTAGCTTTCTCAATTTATGTTTACCTTTCACTTCACCTTCCGCTTTTTTCTTTTATGTTTTGGTATCCCAAGCATTTTTCTCTTCAAAGGTGGATCAAGCTTGCCCATTCCATTGTCTTTCCAATATTTTTCACTTGGAATGGTTGGAAGGACAACACTGCACAGTTCTTGGTAAACTTCTTTGTTATATAAATGAAGCACATAGTTTTCTAATGTTTATTCTCTATACATTATGACACACACATCATGAGGGCATGGAATTCATGTGAGATCCCACACTCTACAGGTGCATTTCCAGCCTCTAACATCAACAACAAAAGTATCATCATGATGCATTACTACTGCATGTCACTGAGCAATTTCAAAGAAATCATGATTACCAGACTAAAAATACTAAAATTTGAAATATTTAAGAAATTATGTCTTTGTGCTTACCTTCTGCACGTCACTAAGCAATGTTAATTTCTCACCATTTGCCAAATTTAAATCATTCTGAAGATGATTCAGAAATCATGCCCAAGTCTCCCTGTTTTCCACCTCAACAAATGCCCAAGCAATAGGAAAAATTTGGTTGTTTATGTCCCTATCCACTGTTGACAAAATTTCTCCTTTTAATGACCCTTTCAAGTAACAACCATCAACCCCAATCACAGGTCTAAAGTACCTTTTAAACCCTTCTTTCAATGCACTAAAGCATACATAAAGTCTCCTAAATTTTGGTATGTCAATAGCAGTAGGTCTCTCCACCACTAAATGAAAGCTACCATCTGGATCAGCAGTCCTCAGAGCCAAAACATAATCATACAGTCTGTTTAATTTATGTACAATATTACCCTTTATCTTTTCTTCAGCCCACTTCTTGGCTCTACTGCATAACTATTTGTTTAATCCTGCATTTAACTCCTCTCTACCAAGCTTAATCATATCCACCAACCTCAATTTAGGAACAATCCTAAGCTTGCTAATAAAACGTTTTCCTACCAACTTGTAATTTGCTCTTTTGTTCTTATAGGTTACAAAACACTGGTGCTCATTAACTAAAGTTTTAACTTTAAAACAACTATCAGATTTGTCCAAATATGTATGGACCACAAATAGACACCCTTTTCCCTTACAGACTACCCTAACTTTCTATTTTCTATTACATACAAACTTAAAATCAAATCTGTGAGCTACATAATAAGCATATAATGCATCCTTAAATTGATTTTGATTTTAAAAAATCATTCCAAGTTCAAATCTGGGTTCAGATGTAGAGGAATAAAAAAAATACCTTACTAGTCTTCTTGGAAACAAAATCCCCATCTGTATCTGTCTCGTAGCTCCCAACATCTGAAGATTCAAGGTAGTCAGTTTCTTCACCACTGCATAAACCCACTGAACTTGCAACACTGTTTCTTGCATTCAATCCCCTTAAATATGTTTCATTTCCATTTTTTTCATTCCCATCCGCTTTATTCTCATTCACTTCATTTTCAGCTGCTTCATTCCTATCTTCATTCTCATTTTCTACAACTAAACCCAAAATAAGGGGTGGCTCCAAGTCTGCTGCCTGTACAGTTTTTTTATCTTCTTTTTCACTACCGTAAAATGTTCTCCAATTGCTTGTAGCTCATCATCATCATCGGATAACAAATGCTCTCCACCTACTTAGTCAGACTCACCACTATCCTCCTAGGTCTCATAAATCGCTCCAACCAAAATAAACACCCTCAGGCCCATCACCAGCACTTGCATCTATGCCACTAGGCCCATTGTCATCATTTTCAGAACTTGCATCCATGTTCCTAATGTGGACCACCAAATAAAATAATAATATTAAGTACAATTAACAGACCATGTCATCAAGGTTAATTTTTAGATAAAAAGTCAACTACTTATGTATGTTGCAAAGTAATATACATACCACAGTTATGTACTCAGCACTCAGCAAGCAAAAATACACACTGACCAGGCAATATACACAGATATGTACTTACCAAGCAATATACACAGATATGTACTTACCTTCAATACACAGTAAGCATGATACATTGTATCTATACACATATATGTACTTACCAAGCAATATACACAAATATGTACTTACTTTTAATACACAATAAGCATGAAACATTAGTATATAATATCTGTTACCATAATTTTAATTATTTAATCAATAACTTTACAACTTTCCAAGAAGGAATCTATAACAAAGACAAAAATAAGTTTACCTTTATTGTATTCGGTCAAACTTAGAATCTACAACACCAAGCTGCGACAAACTTTCTGTCTTAGGGTTAAAAGCAGACAACCTGTGTTTAATGGAAAAAATATATTTCAAATTAGTATTAAATTCAAAAAGACAACAACTAATAACATAATCTTACTGCAACTAACAACAACAATAACTTACTTTTTCAGTATTTGTTTCGCACTCAACTTTTGAACTACTTCCGCGCTTCTTCTTCGATTACTTGGGGAAACTGATTTTACTACCCAAAAGGAACATATTTTCTAAGGAAAGCAACTATTTTGATCATCAGAGTATGCTTCTGTGTTTAATGGTCGTTATCAAATTAGGGTTTTTCTCTAACTCAAAAGAAAAGGGGAATTTTGATGAGGCAGAGCGGGAAGAAAGATGAATAGGGGTTAAAGGGATTTAACCCTGGGTAATAAATTTGGGTTAATTTTAATTTATTTTTTTATTTTCGGGTTTTAATTTCAGAAAAAAAAATAGGTGCCACATGTTCGATTCTGATTGGAAAACGAAAAAAATTTAAAGTCCACGGAATGAATTTTTAGGCACTTATTTGGCCTGAAAAATAATTTGCGCACCTAAATGGAAAAATGCATAGTTTAGACACCTATTTGACAGTTAAACCTTCTTTATATTATTTGTAAGTTGTGAATTTAATCACAAAATTTTAATTTGATCAATTTTAATCTTGTATTTTTTTTTAAATTTTGAAATTTCAATCTTGTCTAAATAATAGAGTAACAATATGATTTTTTTAATAATACAAAGAAAATATGATTAAATTAGGAGAGTTTAAAATATCAAATTGGGCAGTAAAAACTAATCTCAACTTTCTCTTAATACAAATTTCATAGCTATTGTTTGAAGGATGACTGAAATTTTTGAAATTTAAAAACTATAAGAATTAAAAAGAGAAATTTTGATACACGGGTCGTGTAAAATTTATTTTACACAAGCTTGCATATTTAAATTATAAAACCTAAATCCTAAATTTCTAACCTTAAACCTTAAAAACTAAACCCTAAATTATAAACCATATACCCTAGATTCTAAACCTTAAAAATTTAAACCCTAAACTAAACCCAAAAATTAAAAGGCTTGTATAAATTAAAGTTTACATAGCATGTGTATTAAAGTTTTTTCCAATTAAAAATGACCATGTTAATATAGAAGGACTAAATCTGTAAGTTACTTATACTAGGAGGAGTAAATAAAGAATTTAACCTAAAAGGATCATCGTCAAATAATAAATAATCTAGGGTAAACTACTTAAATGGTCACCGAACTTTTAGGGTGGATTCATTTTGGTCATTGTACTTTTAAAATATTTGATACGGTCACCCAACTTTTAGTTCGATTTCTATACGGCCCTTCTCGCTACCTTCCGTTAGTTTTTGTTTTTCCTTAATAAAAAATGGGTAAACTACACCAATCATCACTCAACTTTCTTCTCACACCTATTTTGGTCACTAGAGTTTAACAATTTTCAATTTAATAATTTAACTTTCGAATTGTTCATATTTTGGCCACTCTCAAATGACATGGTTATACAAATAGGAAAATCCGATTAATCCTTAAAAAAATTTACGTAATGTTTTTTTATTTTGCTTGTTAAATTTACCATATTACCATATTTTATATTTTAATAAGAAAAGTAAAAAAAATTATTACTCGAATCAAATATTCCAATTAACCGGTCAATCGATTATCCGATTTAATTGGTACAATATAAGATCGAGAATTGAATAATCTGAATTTAGCAATTAACCAAAAATTTTTAAGGATTAATTAAACTCGATTTCGATACAAGTTTTTAAAATAAATGATTTTAATTTGGTTACGGTTCACAGTTTTAAGCAAAATTGATTAACCGATCTGATTTATCATATACAATATTTCTAAATTTTATGCATTACAATATCTTATAGTCTAGTGATTTTGATACCCTTCTGTTTTTTTTCAAAAAACGTTTTGGCTCTTGGTAGGATTAATATGTGTGAACTTTCAATTTTTGACTTTCTAGTTTTTTTACACTTTTATTACAACAGATCAATTATTAAATTTACCATATTATTATATTTGATATTTTAATAAACAAAGTAAAAGAAATCATTTCCAGAATCAAATATTTTGGTTAACTGGTTAATCGATTATCTGATTTAATTGGTACAATATAAGATTGAGAATTGAATAATCTGAATTTACCAATTAACCAAAATAAATTTTAAGGATTAATCGAATTTTTCTATTTGTATAAACATGTCATTTGAGAGTGACCAAAATATGAACAATTCAAAAGTTAAGTTATTAAATTGAAAAATTTTAAACTCTAGTGTCGAAAATAGGAGTGAGAAGAAAGTTGAGTGATGATTGGTGTAGTTTACCCATTTTTTATTAAGGAAAAAAATGAAAACTAGTGTTAGAAGCTAATGGAAGGTAACGAGAGGGACCATATTGAAAGTGAACTAAAAGTTCAGTGATTATATTGAAATTGAACTAAAAGTTGGGTGATCTTATCGAATATTTTAAAAGTACAGTGACCAAAATAAATTCACCCTAAAAGTTTAGTGACAATTTATGTAGTTTACCCAATAATCTATTATTAAGGGAAAATATATGATGCACTTGCGGTGCAAAACGTTTTGTTTCTACAAGCGCCCTAATTTTAGGGGTTAGAGATTCAGTCTATGGTTTATAATTTTGGGATTTATGAATAAGGTTTTAGAATTTAGGGTATGTGGTTAGAATTTAAGGTTAGGATTTAGAATTTAGAGGTTAGGTTTTAGGTTTTAGGGTAATATGTTAGGGATTTAGGTTTTTACCTATAACCCTTAAATCCTAACCCTAAACTCTAAATTCAAACCACAGTCCCCAAATTCTAAAAACTTAAACCTAAACCCCTAAACTATAAGCCCTAAATGGAATCTCTAACCCTACAATTAGGGCGCTTATGAAAACAAAATGTTTCCACCATCGGTGCATGGTAATATTACCCTATTATTAATGCCTAATTTGTTAAGAATAATATAAATCCAATTCGACTTGATACTGGGCGATTTTTTTTTAAATTTCTGCAGGTTGTGGAAGTTTCGACTTCGAAGACCGGAAAACATGGGCACGCGAAATGTCATTCCATCGAGATCGATATCTTCACCGGCAAAAAGGTGGAAGCTATCGTTCCTTCGTCCCACAACTGCAATGTACGTCTTCTCTTTTGATTTATGCGTTATGCCTTAGGGTTTTGGAGACTAACGTTTATGTTGTTCATTCCATTTTACAGGTTCCTCATGTCAGTCGTACTGATTACCAGCTGATTGATATCTCCGAAGATGGATTCGTAAAACCATTTTTGTTTGATTTGTTTTTGAAATTCTGTGGCTTTGTATGACTGTTCTGATCATATTGTTTGATAACGATTTAGGTGAGTTTGTTGACTGAAAGTGGTAACACTAAGATGATCTTCGGCTTCCAACCGAAGAAGTTATGCTTACACAAGTTAGTTTGGTAGTTAAATGCATTTGTGTTTTTTAGATACGTCCCCAAACTATGACCCCATTCAAAATTAGTCCCCAAACTTTTAAACGTTCCAATTTCATCCCTAAACTATGACTCTCATTCTAAAATGCCCCCTAAACTTTTGAAGGTTCTAATTCCATCCCTAAATCATTAACCTATGCTAATCATATCTCGTGTTAATAAAATGTTATAAAAATTGTAAATTGTCATGCAAACATTGATGTGTATTATGTAATAATATGACGTGGATCATAGTTTAGGAGTGAAATTGACACGTTTAAGGACCAATTTAAAATAAGGAGCATAGTTTAGGGTGGTCCTATCAATTATGTTTTTTTATTATTTTATTTTTAAAATATTCGTATATGATAATTATATTCGTGTAGTCTATATTTATATGGCAATTACTGATTCAAGTAATATTTGAAAAGACTCTTGAAGCATATGAAAATTTTCAAATATATTAAACATATCTATGTTGAACATATTGTCAGAGCCCAATGCCCATGACCTAGATGTCCACACACCAGAGGAACCAAGCACGCACATCACATGCTTCCTAGAACCATGGGACCGAGTTTAGCCCCATCCAAGCACACTTGGGGGCCGAGCCTGATGCCAACACCCTCCATCCGCACCAGGGGGTGAGTCCAGCATACTACAAGCAGACCAAGAGGTATTGTCCAAACTCCTGGGCCTGTCTGAGTCTAATCCACTCAAGTTTGCCCACACCTTGGAGAATGCTTATCTAGTTGACCGAGCTAATCATGGAAAGGGACCAAGCTAGCATATTTCCCCGATTCATGGAGATCTCCTCCCACCACACAAGGAAAACATCCATGACAATTTTTGTGATACAACTATTGGAAGGTGATTAGGATATTATTTACGTTCCTTAAATAGTTAGAGTAGGCTAATCTTGATCATTGATGTAATTCAATTGTACACGTCGGATCAAGGGGGTGTTCGCCTATAAATAGAGGCTCACTCCAACCTTGTCATTTATCGATTTTTTGAGTAATAAGAGAAAGCATTCACTCACATCCTTTTGTTTTCCTTGCACTTTGCTTTCGCGTTTTAACCAAGTTCTTTGCTTGTTTTTTCAGGCTAACCTAGCCACTTCTCGAGTGTTCTGCGACTAGGGTCTCGCTAGTTGAAGCCTAGCCCCATGACAAGTGGTATTAGAGCCACGTTTTCCAGCAAGGAATGGTCGAAATGACGAACCCAGGAGATGCTGCTACTACAACAAAGACTGTTGAGACTCGTGCTGACAAGGTCAAGAAGGCCAATTCGAGGGATGCCATATCCTCTTTGTAAGACAAATTCACCCAATTGGAGAATACCACGAAGGAGTTTATAGAAAAGCTCGATGTGGTGGATGACCGACTAGATGAGTTGGACACCAAAGGGGACCGACTTAGCGAGAATTTCTAAAGGCTGATCGACGAGTCAATCGAGAGCTTGACTGTAAAATAGATCTCTCAAAGTTGAGTTAACCGAACTCAAGAAGATTGTGATTATACTCAATTTCGAGCTTTTCATTTACAAAATCTCCATATTGAGTGGCGTGATGGCTAGCCCAAGAAAGATGCTAGCTGATATCCCAAAATAGAAGGAGTTTAAGGGACGAGAGTTGCTCAAGATGTGGAGAATTTTATCTAGAGCATGGAGCAATATTTATGCTGCATGAATATCATGGATGGATCCACAGAGGTAAATAATGCTTCCACTTATTTTATTGACGTTGCTCTTTTATGGTGGTGATGCAAGTGCTCAGAGGAGGCAAACAAGGAGGTTTTCATCAGGATATGGGGATAACTTCAAGTCGAGATCAAGGAGAAATTCTACCCCAAAAATGTTCAAAAAGAATTGCACACAAAGCTACGACAACTCATGCATGATAGCTCGATCCAAGAGTACGTGAGGCAATTCACCGAGATCAAACTCCAAATCCCAGATTTGTGTGAAGCCAAGGGTTTCTCCATCTTTATGGACGAACTCCAATGGTGGGCCAATTTGGATTTGGAGAGAAGAGAAGTCCAAGAACTCTTCAAGGCTTTAGACGAGGCAGAAGCCATAGCTAAGCTCGAGAAGAAGAGCGAGTCGCCCAAACCAAAACCAAAACATAAAGACAATGGTTGGGGAGACAAGGAAAAGCAACCCAAGAGTGGGGTTGATAAGCCTTCGAATGGCAACGAAAAGCCATTGAACAACAAGTCCAGCCGATTTGTCTGGTCATGAGAAAGAAAGGACGGGGTCCAATAAAGTGCTTCTATTGCGATGGGCCTTACTACATCATAGACTGCCCGAAGAAGGCTAATATTTCCACCATCAAAGGAGATAATAGGGTAATCGAGGTAATTGTCCAGCTTAGTTTGATCGTAAGTTCCCCTTAAACCAAGTCTACCCGCAAGAAGAAGGGACTTATGTACGTTGAAGTCACGATTGTCGGCAAACAATTGAGCGCACTAGTGGACTTTGGGGCATCCGAGTTGTTCATGTCCGAGGAAGCTACCAAGAAGCTTGGCCTTTATGTGGAGAAGGCAAGCAGGTGGATCAAGACAGTCAACTCCAAGAAAGAACCCATAGCCAGAGTTGCAAGAAGGGTAGAGCTTCAACTTAGAGGTTGGACATGTAAAAAGTCTATTAAGGTAATCCCTCTAGACGATTATGATTTAGTAATTGGTTTATCATTTTTAGATCAGATTAATGCACTTTTTTTTGCCATTTGTCGATTGTTAGTGTATCCTAAATTGACAACATCAATACGTTGTGTTAGTGAGTCGAGAGGTATGTGTGCGAGCTAAGGTGCTATCCGTAATCCAATTCAACAAAGGAGTGCGCAAAGAAGAAGTATCCTACCTTGCTATGCTCAAGGAGGATGAGGCCATGGAGACCATAGAGATTTTTGTCAGAGAACGAGTCCTTAAAGAGTTTGAAGACACAATGCCTTCCGAGTTACCGAATGTATTGCCACCAAAGCGAGAGGAGGACCACATGATCAAGTTGTATTCGAATGCCAAGCTGCCAGCCAAGGTTCTATATTGGATGGCACCACCGGAGTTAGAGGAGCTGCGAAGGCAATTGAAGGAACTCTTGGATGCGGGCTACATCAAGCCATCCAAGGTGCCTTATGGTGCACCAGTGCTGTTCCAAAAGAAGCACGATAGTAGCTTACGAATGTGCATCGACTACCAAGCTTTGAATAAGCTCATCGTGAAGAACAAATACCCTTTTCCATTGATAGCGGACTTGTTCGACCACTTTGAAGCGCGGGGTGGTTTAACAAGTTAGATCTTCGTTCGGGATATTACCAAGTGCGGATTGCCAAAAAAGATGAACCCAAAATAGCCTTTGTAACAAGGTATGGGTCATATGAATTCCTCGTTATGCCTTTCGGTCTCACCAACGCCCTTGCCACATTTTTTACTATAATGAACAAGGTATTACACCCTTTTCTTGATCGATTTGTGGTTGTATATCTTGACGATATAGTAATTTATAGTGCAACATTTGAAGAGCATATAAGGCACTTGAGAAAGGTTTTTACAGATTTTCCAAGATAATGAGCTGTACATCAATAAGGAGAAGTGATCATTTGCCCAACAAGAAGTTCCATTCTTGGGGTATATCATCAGAGGAGGTCAGATCCGAATGGATAAGAGCAAGATCAAGGCCATTGACGAGTGGGAGCCACCAACCGTGGTCATCGAGCTACGCTATTTTCTTGGGTTGGCCAACTATTATCGGAGGTTTATCAAAGGCTACTCCAACATCACCACACCCTTGACCGAGTTGCTGAAGAAGGACAAGAAGTGAGAGTGGAGTTTAAGTTTTCAAAGGGCCTTTAAGGGGCTGAAACAAGCCATGGTAAGGTAGCCAATGTTGGCACTGCCAAACCATACCAAGGAGTTAGAGATCTACACCGATGCATCTAATTTTGCAATCGGAGGGGTGCTCATGCAAGAAGGGCACACAATTACTTTCGAGAGTATAAATCTAAACGATATCGAGAGGCGTTACACCATTCAAGAAAAAGAGATAATTGCCATAGTGCATTGCTTGTGCACATGGAGACACTATGTATTGGGTTCGAGGTCTATTGTCTTTACTGATAGTAATGCTATTAGTTATTTCTTAACCCAAAAGAAATTGTCTCCTAAGTAGGTTAGAAGTACAAAGTAGGAAAAGCCAACGTCGTGGCTTACGTCTTAAGCCGAAAATCCACATTTTTTGCCATCAACCAACCTGAGGGAGAGTTACTAGAGAGCATCAAAGAGGGCCTGTCCCACAACCCTACTACCAAGGCATTGATTGAGTATGCCAAGGAGGGAAAATCCCGACGATTTTGGATCAAGAAAGACTTGCTATACACACGAGGACACATTTTCTACGCCTCCAATTCAATAACCTACGCAAGCAAATCATAAAAGAGTGCCAAGATTCAAAATAGGCAGGTCATCCGAGAATGCACCGTATATTAGTGTTGCTAAAGGAACAGTTCTATTGGCCACACATGGGCGAGGATGTCGATGCCTATGTCAAGACTTGTCTTGTGTGCTAACAAGACAAAGTGGATGCCAAGAAGCTTATGGGTTTGCTTCAACCATTACCTATCTCCGAGAAACTATGAGAGACCATTTCCCTTGATTTTATTATTGGTTTGCCTAACGTTGATAATTTTTTGAGTGTTATGGTTGTGGTTGACAGGTTCTCAAACTATGCAACCTTCATACCAGCTAGCAAGGTCCATCCCAGCTAAGGAGGTAGCTCATCTTTTCCTCAAACATGTGGTGATGTATTGAGGAATTTCGAATATGATCGTGAGTGATAGAGACACTCATTTCACTGACATATTTTAGATCGAGCTATTCAAGTTGATGGGATCCAACTTGAATTTTTCAATCAGCTTTCACCCACAAATAGACAGCAAACTAAGAGAGTGAATGCACTACTAGAAATCTACTTGAGGCACTATGTGAGTGCTACACAACGGACTGGCCAAAGTTGTTGGACGTGGCCTAATTTTCTTACAACTTGCAACGGAGTGAGGTAACCAATCGAAGCTCGTTCGAGATTGTGACCAGACAACAACCACTCACACCCAACGCTGTTATGACCAAGTACGAGGGGCCAAATCCAGCAGCCTTTAACTTTACAAAGCTTAGGCAAGAACAACATGACTTAGCCGAGCTTGTCTACACAAGGCCGGGAAGCAGACCAAGGAGTGGACAGATCAGAAATGCAGAGACATGAAATTTTAGGTAAGGGACTTAGTCCTTGCGAAACTAAACCTAACACTTCGTAATTCTTCTATCCACAGGGCGCTCGTAAGGAGATACGAGGGACCATATTGAGCCGTGAAGCGAGTAGCCAAGGTGGCCTACAAGTTGGAGTTACGGCTGAAGCTGCGACCCATCCCGTGTTTCACATCAATATGCTCAAGCCATTCCATAAGGGTGCCGATGATCCAGAGCAGAGTAGATCAAACCGAGCACTAGTAGGAGTGAATGTCTTCTGTGAGAAGGAGGCACATGACATCCTGACGGATCAAGTGATTTGACGACCTGGCCATAGGCCAAGGCACGGATACTTCGTGTTTTGGAAGAGACTTCCTGAAATTGAGGGTAGTTGGGAACTTGCCGAGGACCTATGGCAATTCGAGGACAAGATAGCTGAGTTTCATCAATAGCAAGCGACGAGGGTGTCGCTAAATTTAGTAGGGGAGAATGTCATAGCCCAACATCCCATGACCGAGATGTCCACACACCAGAGGGCCCAAGCACGCACATCACACGCTGCCCAACACCATGAGACCGAGTTTAGCACCATCCAAGCACACACGGGGGTCGAGCCTGATGCCAACACCATGCATCTACACTAGGGGGTCGAGTTCAGCATGCTACAAGTATCCCAAGAGGTTTTGTCCAAACTCCTAGTCATGTTTGAGTCTAATCCACCAAAGTTTGCCCATACCTTGGATAATGCTTGTCTAGTTGATTGCTAATCATGAAAAGGGACCAAGCCAGCATATTTTCCCAATTTATGGAGATCTCCTCCCTCCACACAAGGAAAACATCCATGACAATTTTTGTGATATCAACTATTGGAAGGTGATTAGGATATTATTTACGTTCCTTAAATAGTTAGAGTAGGCTAATCTTGATCATTGATGTAATTCAATTGTACACCCGGATCAATCTTATAAATAGAGGCTCATCCAACCTTGTCATTTATCGATTTTTGAGTAATAAGAGAAAGCATTCACTCACATCCTTTTGTTTTCCTTGCACTTTGCTTTCGCGTTTTAACCAAGTTCTTTGCTTGTTTTTTCAGGCTAACCTAGCCACTTCTCGAGTGTTCTGCGACTAGGGTCTCGCTAGTTGAAGCCTAGCCCCATGACAAGTGGTATTAGAGCCACGTTTTCCAGCAAGGAATGGTCGAAATGACGAACCCAGGAGATGCTGCTACTACAACAAAGACTGTTGAGACTCGTGCTGACAAGGTCAAGAAGGCCAATTCGAGGGATGCCATATCCTCTTTGTAAGACAAATTCACCCAATTGGAGAATACCACGAAGGAGTTTATAGAAAAGCTCGATGTGGTGGATGACCGACTAGATGAGTTGGACACCAAAGGGGACCGACTTAAGCAGGAATTCTAAAGGCTGATCGACGAGTCAATCGAGAGCTTGACTGTAAAATAGATCTCTCAAAGTTGAGTTAACCGAACTCAAGAAGATTGTGATTATACTCAATTTCGAGCTTTTCATTTACAAAATCTCCATATTGAGTGGCGTGATGGCTAGCCCAAGAAAGATGCTAGCTGATATCCCAAAATAGAAGGAGTTTAAGGGACGAGAGTTGCTCAAGATGTGGAGAATTTTATCTAGAGCATGGAGCAATATTTATGCTGCATGAATATCATGGATGGATCCACAGAGGTAAATAATGCTTCCACTTATTTTATTGACGTTGCTCTTTTATGGTGGTGATGCAAGTGCTCAGAGGAGGCAAACAAGGAGGTTTTCATCAGGATATGGGGATAACTTCAAGTCGAGATCAAGGAGAAATTCTACCCCAAAAATGTTCAAAAAGAATTGCACACAAAGCTACGACAACTCATGCATGATAGCTCGATCCAAGAGTACGTGAGGCAATTCACCGAGATCAAACTCCAAATCCCAGATTTGTGTGAAGCCAAGGGTTTCTCCATCTTTATGGACGAACTCCAATGGTGGGCCAATTTGGATTTGGAGAGAAGAGAAGTCCAAGAACTCTTCAAGGCTTTAGACGAGGCAGAAGCCATAGCTAAGCTCGAGAAGAAGAGCGAGTCGCCCAAACCAAAACCAAAACATAAAGACAATGGTTGGGGAGACAAGGAAAAGCAACCCAAGAGTGGGGTTGATAAGCCTTCGAATGGCAACGAAAAGCCATTGAACAACAAGTCCAGCCGATTTGTCTGGTCATGAGAAAGAAAGGACGGGGTCCAATAAAGTGCTTCTATTGCGATGGGCCTTACTACATCATAGACTGCCCGAAGAAGGCTAATATTTCCACCATCAAAGGAGATAATAGGGTAATCGAGGTAATTGTCCAGCTTAGTTTGATCGTAAGTTCCCCTTAAACCAAGTCTACCCGCAAGAAGAAGGGACTTATGTACGTTGAAGTCACGATTGTCGGCAAACAATTGAGCGCACTAGTGGACACTGGGGCATCCGAGTTGTTCATGTCTGAGGAAGCTACCAAGAAGCTTGGCCTTTATGTGGAGAAGGCAAGCAGGTGGATCAAGACAGTCAACTCCAAGAAAGAACCCATAGCCAGAGTTGCAAGAAGGGTAGAGCTTCAACTTAGAGGTTGGACATGTAAAAAGTCTATTAAGGTAATCCCTCTAGACGATTATGATTTAGTAATTGGTTTATCATTTTTAGATCAGATTAATGCACTTTTTTTTGCCATTTGTCGATTGTTAGTGTATCCTAAATTGACAACATCAATACGTTGTGTTAGTGAGTCGAGAGGTATGTGTGCGAGCTAAGGTGCTATCCGTAATCCAATTCAACAAAGGAGTGCGCAAAGAAGAAGTATCCTACCTTGCTATGCTCAAGGAGGATGAGGCCATGGAGACCATAGAGATTTTTGATGCTGTAGAACGAGTCCTTAAAGAGTTTGAAGACACAATGCCTTCCGAGTTACCGAATGTATTGCCACCAAAGCGAGAGGAGGACCACATGATCAAGTTGTATTCGAATGCCAAGCTGCCAGCCAAGGTTCTATATTGGATGGCACCACCGGAGTTAGAGGAGCTGCGAAGGCAATTGAAGGAACTCTTGGATGCGGGCTACATCAAGCCATCCAAGGTGCCTTATGGTGCACCAGTGCTGTTCCAAAAGAAGCACGATAGTAGCTTACGAATGTGCATCGACTACCAAGCTTTGAATAAGCTCATCGTGAAGAACAAATACCCTTTTCCATTGATAGCGGACTTGTTCGACCACTTTGAAGCGCGGGGTGGTTTAACAAGTTAGATCTTCGTTCGGGATATTACCAAGTGCGGATTGCCAAAAAAGATGAACCCAAAATAGCCTTTGTAACAAGGTATGGGTCATATGAATTCCTCGTTATGCCTTTCGGTCTCACCAACGCCCTTGCCACATTTTTTACTATAATGAACAAGGTATTACACCCTTTTCTTGATCGATTTGTGGTTGTATATCTTGACGATATAGTAATTTATAGTGCAACATTTGAAGAGCATATAAGGCACTTGAGAAAGGTTTTTACAGATTTTCCAAGATAATGAGCTGTACATCAATAAGGAGAAGTGATCATTTGCCCAACAAGAAGTTCCATTCTTGGGGTATATCATCAGAGGAGGTCAGATCCGAATGGATAAGAGCAAGATCAAGGCCATTGACGAGTGGGAGCCACCAACCGTGGTCATCGAGCTACGCTATTTTCTTGGGTTGGCCAACTATTATCGGAGGTTTATCAAAGGCTACTCCCAACATCACCACACCCTTGACCGAGTTCTTTGAAGAAGGACAAGAAGTGAGAGTGGAGTTTAAGTTTTCAAAGGGCCTTTAAGGGGCTGAAACAAGCCATGGTAAGGTAGCCAATGTTGGCACTGCCAAACCATACCAAGGAGTTAGAGATCTACACCGATGCATCTAATTTTGCAATCGGAGGGGTGCTCATGCAAGAAGGGCACACAATTACTTTGAGAGTATAAATCTAAACGATATCGAGAGGCGTTACACCATTCAAGAAAAAGAGATAATTGCCATAGTGCATTGCTTGTGCACATGGAGACACTATGTATTGGGTTCGAGGTCTATTGTCTTTACTGATAGTAATGCTATTAGTTATTTCTTAACCCAAAAGAAATTGTCTCCTAAGTAGGTTAGAAGTACAAAGTAGGAAAAGCCAACGTCGTGGCTTACGTCTTAAGCGAAAATCCACATTTTTTGCCATCAACCAACTTTGAGGGAGAGTTACTAGAGAGCATCAAAGAGGGCTGTCCCACAACCCTACTACCAAGGCATTGATTGAGTATGCCAAGGAGGGAAAATCCCGGCGATTTTGGATCAAGAAAGACTTGCTATACACACGAGGACACATTTTCTACGCCTCCAATTCAATAACCTACGCAAGCAAATCATAAAAGAGTGCCAAGATTCAAAATAGGCAGGTCATCCGAGAATGCACCGTATATTAGTGTTGCTAAAGGAACAGTTCTATTGGCCACACATGGGCGAGGATGTCGATGCCTATGTCAAGACTTGTCTTGTGTGCTAACAAGACAAAGTGGATGCCAAGAAGCTTATGGGTTTGCTTCAACCATTACCTATCTCCGAGAAACTATGAGAGACCATTTCCCTTGATTTTATTATTGGTTTGCCTAACGTTGATAATTTTTTGAGTGTTATGGTTGTGGTTGACAGGTTCTCAAACTATGCAACCTTCATACCAGCTAGCAAGGTCTGTCCAGCTAAGGAGGTAGCTCATCTTTTCCTCAAACATGTGGTGATGTATTGAGGAATTTCGAATATGATCGTGAGTGATAGAGACACTCATTTCACTGACATATTTTAGATCGAGCTATTCAAGTTGATGGGATCCAACTTGAATTTTTCAATCAGCTTTCACCCACAAATAGACAGCAAACTAAGAGAGTGAATGCACTACTAGAAATCTACTTGAGGCACTATGTGAGTGCTACACAACGGGACTGGCCAAAGTTGTTGGACGTGGCCTAATTTTCTTACAACTTGCAACGGAGTGAGGTAACCAATCGAAGCTCGTTCGAGATTGTGACCAGACAACAACCACTCACACCCAACGCTGTTATGACCAAGTACGAGGGGCCAAATCCAGCAGCCTTTAACTTTACAAAGCTTAGGCAAGAACAACATGACTTAGCCGAGCTTGTCTACACAAGGCCGGGAAGCAGACCAAGGAGTGGACAGATCAGAAATGCAGAGACATGAAATTTTAGGTAAGGGACTTAGTCCTTGCGAAACTAAACCTAACACTTCGTAATTCTTCTATCCACAGGGCGCTCGTAAGGAGATACGAGGGACCATATTGAGCCGTGAAGCGAGTAGCCAAGGTGGCCTACAAGTTGGAGTTACGGCTGAAGCTGCGACCCATCCCGTGTTTCACATCAATATGCTCAAGCCATTCCATAAGGGTGCCGATGATCCCAGGCGAGTAGATCAAACCGAGCACTAGTAGGAGTGAATGTCTTACGTGAGAAGGAGGCACATGACATCTGACGGATCAAGTGATTTGACGACGGCCATAGGCCAAGGCACGGATGCCGTGTTTTGGAAGAGACTTCTGAAATTGAGGGTAGTTGGGAACTTGCCGAGGACCTATGGCAATTCGAGGACAAGATAGCTGAGTTTCATCAATAGCAAGCGACGAGGGTGTCGCTAAATTTAGTAGGGGAGAATGTCATAGCCCAACATCCCATGACCGAGATGTCCACACACCAGAGGGCCCAAGCACGCACATCACACGCTGCCCAACACCATGAGACCGAGTTTAGCACCATCCAAGCACACACGGGGGTCGAGCCTGATGCCAACACCATGCATCTACACTAGGGGGTCGAGTTCAGCATGCTACAAGTATCCCAAGAGGTTTTGTCCAAACTCCTAGTCATGTTTGAGTCTAATCTGCCCAAGTCTGCCCATACCTTGGATAATGCTTGTCTAGTTGATTGAGCTAATCATGAAAAGGGACCAAGCCAGCATATTTTCCCAATTTATGGAGATTCTCCTCCCTCCACACAAGGAAAGCATCCATGGCAATCCTTTGTGATATCAACTATTAAGGAAGGTGATTAGGATATTATTTCCTTTCCTTAAATAGTTAGAGTATCCTATAAATAGAGCCTCACCCCAATCTTGTCATTCATCAAATTTTCTTGAGCAATAAGAGAAAGCATTCACTCACATCCTTTTGTTTTCCTTGCACTTTGCTTTCGCGTTTTAACCAAGTTTTTTGCTTGGTTTTTCAGGCTAACCTACCCGCTTCTCGAGTGTTCCACGACTAGGGCCACACGGTCTCACTAGTTAAAGTCTAGCCCTGTGACAATATACTCATGTGTGACAATCAGATTCGAGTAATATATGTTAAAAATACAAAATCGTATGTGATTATAAAAATGATGAGCAGTGTTTGGTCAAATGCAGATAAAGACAGGATTTGCTGAGGGGAAGGATTTGATTGTGACTGTGATGTCAGCAATGGGTGAAGAGCAGATCTGTGCTCTCAAGGACATTGGCCCTGTAAGAACCTAATTTTATCCGGGTCAAACCAAACCCGGATCCATTGACCCGAACAAAAAAAACCCAACTCAATTTAACCTAATCTCTAATAACACCCTACCGCCAACCCTTATCCCTAAGTCTAAACCTTAACCCATAAACCCTGAATTAACCTTAACATAAACCCTAACCATATGTCATCAAACTACCCTTTGCCATAATGTAAACCCTATCTCTCCCATCACCAAACCGAGCCACCAAGCCATGCCCTGTAATCCCACAAAATTCGGCTCAAATCCCTCAAAATCCAGATCTGCAGAATAGAATAGGGGATTGTTAATTTTTTATGTAAAAATTTCAGTTATAAAACTGAACCAGAAACAAATTGTAAGGGGGATTCAGATTGAAAAAAATTGTAAGGGGGTATGGGATTCAAAAAATCGAAACAAATTGTAAGAAAAAGGGATTCTTAAAGAATCAATAAAAGTTTTCAAAGGTAAAAAAGAAGAAATCTGTTGAACTTCGTTTTATTTTGAAATCAAAGTTTTTTTCATTTTGTTTTTTATTTGAATCAAAGCTTAAAGAAAAAGGGTCGAGAGCTTACCGGCCATTTGAAGTAGGGCTACCTCCGTCGCGAGGCTTGAATGCCAGTGAATAGCTCGAAATAGTGGGAGGCCGCCGTCGGCCTTGGTACAGAGGAGATGATAAGCATAGTTAAGGGTTTTTTATATCATTTAAACTGTTTTGGCAAAAAAATAATAAACCTTATATTTGCACCGGCTCTAAAACGGTGCCGTTTTAGCCTCGACCCGCGTGTTGACCCGAACTTGAGGAAGGATCCGCGCTCTTGGTTACGGTTAATTACGCATTTGATCCCTCTACTTTACTCCCGCTTCCATTTTATACAGGGAACAATTGCACTTTTGGTCCTTGTGCTTTTATTTTCCTTTTTTTCTTATTTTATTTTATTTTAATTTTTACCCTTCAATTTTAGTTTTTTCTTAATTTGGTCCTACTTTCAGATTTTAATTATTTTTCTATTTTTAATCCATGCCTTTTTTTTTATTTTTTATTTTTAATACCTTTAATTTATGTTTTTTATATTTTGATCATGTTGTATATTTTATATAGTTACATGTTCCTTTACATATTATAATTTTATTATATAGTATATATATATGTATATATGTATGTTATACATATTTATCATAGTATATAAGTATTAGATATTATTGTATATTATAACTATATGTTATTTAATATATTTGTTTATAAAATATTTTGTATATAAAGATATTATATATATTAATGTATGTTCATTATATATCATGCTATGTATATATTATTATGTGTATTCATCTTATTTATTAAATGTATATGTTTGATAAGTAATAAATACTTGATATTATATATTTTATAATATGTATATGTATATGTATATGTATATTTATCATTTTTTATTATTATTTTATATTATAGTTTTTATATATGTATTTAATATATATATTTTATAATCGTGCCTATATTCATTAGTAACTTTAGGATTTGTATTTTGTTCATACATTTTAATTTATTCGTAACATATATTTTGTGTTTTTATGACATCAAAAAAATATTTTTAAAGAAATTAATTTTAAATTTTAAATTAATATTTTTTAAAACCTTGAGAAATCATATCCCGGGCGTATAGGGATGTGATTTTCTCGAATTTTTCCAAGAAAACGAGAAACCATGTCCCGAGCGCATAGGGATGCTGTTCTTTCAATATTTTTAGCATATAGGAACCACGTTTTAAATTTTAATCAAATTCGTAATTTCCAATACCAAGACATTAAATAATCGACTATGTACCAATTTTGGGCAGTGTGGGGGTGCTAATCTTTCCTCATCCGTAACCGACTCCCGAACTTTTTTACCTCTAGTTTTATTTTGGTGTATGGTCTACCTTTTTTTAAAATGATCGGTGGCGACTCCAAATTTTAATTTCAAAACCGGGTAGAGTTTTCCAAACAAAATTAAATAAAAAGAAAAATAAAATTTAAAACCGAGAAAAGAGAGCGCCAGACAGATTTGAGTGATTACAGTTGGCGACTCCGCTGTGGACACATTTTTCGAAAAAGAGAGTCAAGCCACAAGTTGATTATCTTTTAGTCTTGTTCATTGGAAATTGGCAAATTCGATTTTAATTTAAAATATGATTCTGTCTTTTGTTAATAAGGCATGCATTTTATTTTCTGTAAATATAACTGTTTTACTTTTACTGCTTAGTATAAGTGATTATAGACATATGGTGTCAAAAGATTTGAGCGTTTCTCCTCACACACCATGCACTTGCATTGCATTCCATGAGCTTTCTACCCGAGCTCCGTCATATTTTTAAGTGGAAGTGTGATACTGCCTTCGTGTGGGTTACCACCGTATAGGTTAGTGAATCGCTTTCGGGATATATTTCTTATGCTTTCGTTTGGGTTACCTCCGTATAGGCATAAGGGATGTATCCCCCTGAATTGAACTTGGCCCGTTTGAAACCTATAATGGGTGAGGATCAGGGGCCTTGCTACCTTTAGTAAGGGACAGCGAGGACAATTCGGGTACCCTTCCCTAGAATCGAACCACAGGTAAGGAACCATAGGAGCCTTGCTTTAGAAATGGAACTTGGTAAAAGTTCAGAGGAGAAACGCTTCTAACTTTTTGTCTACTCTATAGATTTATTTCATAAATAATATGCCAGGTAGAAATCATGCCCGATAGGATCTTTCTTTCTGTACCAGGTAGATACCATACCGGGTAGGATCTTTTTTTTCTGTAGAAATCATGCCAGGTAGGTCTCTGTTTATTATGTCAGGTAGAAATTATGCTCGGGTAGGTTGTTCATATTCACTCTTTAGTACTTACATGTTTATTCTTGTTTTCATTTTTATTATGTGTACTGACCAATTTTCTGTTTTCTATGTTTTTGTTTTTTGCATTGCATATGCACAACATAAAAAAGGGTGCTAATTCACGAGTGATCTACGATTAAGGGGGCTTTCATAATGAAAAAGTCAAGTGATCAGATAGACAAGACCACAGATATAGGGCAGTGCCTTGAAAAGATGCCAAAAGAGATGAGAAGTCATTTTTTCGAGATTCACATGTTAGACATACCAGATTATGCCGACGCCAATACTGAGATCAGTGAGGTGCAAGAGTTGAAAAGACAGATGGCTGAAATGATGAGTATGATGACTGATATGGCAAAAAGGAAAAAGTCTGGTGTACAAGGTGGGAAGGATGAACTGAATGAAAGCCAAATTATGATGGCCACCAATTAAGACCTTATATCTGAATAAGATGATTCTAGTAAACTCAAAGGTTGGTGCACCGTTGTGATCGACATCAATAAGACACACAAAGATGCAAAGGCTTCAATTTCAAAGAGAGTGGATGTAAGCCAAAGAAAAGCCAGAGAAGAGAAAGATAAACATAAGGCATTTCAAATTCCAATGGCATACATAGATCTGCTCCCGATACTGGTCAAGAAGGGTCTTTTGACTCCAGTCCAATCCAATCCAAAAGAGCCATCTTTTCCTAAAAGGTATGACAACAAGGCTAGATGTAACTATCATTTAGGAGGTACGGGTCATACTACCGAAAATTGCAGAGTTCTAGGGAACAAAGTCATAAGCCTAGTCGAAGAAGGGCTACTAAGTTTTGAAGAAGGAATCCCCAAAGCTTCTAAAAGCCTAACCAATGCTATTGCACCAGAGATACGAAGAGGATCTAATTTCCAACACTCATAATCCAATACCCTGGACAGATTTCAAATTCTAGTGTCCAGCTTTTCGAGTCATCATCGGCCGGCGTCTAAAAGCCAATAACCAATGGTCCCTTCGATCCTATACCCATCTCATATAGAGAGCTATATCTACAATTGTTAGAGGCACGGTTGGTGGTCCCATGTCACTTCACATCTATAAAACCTCTGTACCCTAAATGGTATAACGCCAAAGCTCGTTGAGAGCATCATGCTGAAATTAGGGGACATTCAATTGAAAATTGTACCGCCTTCAAGCGTCGAGTTCAGAACCTCCTGGAGTGCAACATGTGGAAATTCGAGAAAGAAAATCAATATGGTTCAACTATCGTTCACCTAGCAGTTATGGAGCCAAATGAGTCCAAAATTGAAAAAGATGAAAAAAGCCATTTGAGGCATGATGCTCAAGCTAGTGGATCGAAGAAAGAAATGGATTGTCTGAAAAATGAAATGAAGAGCTTGCAAGACAACATGAAGAGCTTTGTTTGACTTTTAAAAATTTTGGTTTGGGTGGCACTCCCGATCAATGGAAAAAAGGAATTAAAGACATGAAAAGAGATGTCGAATTTTGAAAAAAAAAGAGTCCTAAGGCCAACAAGGAACGAGCTAGTGCCTTGTCTGGTAATATGCAAGCAATGGACAATCAATACCTTACCCTTAAGGAAGACCTAAGGAGTAGTTAAGCCAAGATTGAGGCCTTGAACATGTGTATACGTTTGCGCGGAGACATCGTTGCTGAATTAAATGATAGTCAAGTTAAAGTTCAAAGGCTAAAAAAGCAAGTGGATGAGCATAACGGCATTCTAATGATGTGCAAAGATCTTGTGGATGGTTTCAAGAAAACCCTGAAAGAAAATAAAGAGAAGTGGTATCTTCAGCTTCATGAGTCTTCAGAGAAGATAAAGAAAAAAGAAAACTACATGAAAGATATTATTGTTGAAGCACGCAGAGTTGCCCGATAGGTGACGGACTTGGCTGATACAATAACAGAATTGAGTCAAAACAATGAGCTCCCAGAACAAAATGAGAAGTTGGCTAGGCTCTTAGAGAAGTTATAGAAGCTAGGCGCTAGAGCTCGACATTATCTGTAACTCTAATGTTTGATGTAACATGATCTTTTATGAAAGTTGTTCTAAGATGTTCACTCTGGAATCAACTGTTTTTCTGCATTCATATTTACATTCAACATTGCATCTTTATTGCATTTTGCACTTTCAGCAACATCACATGTTCATTACATATATGGCATTTGAATTCATGGACCGATTTTTGGTAATTTACTCTAAGACGTCCGACTTATGTCCAATTAAACCCATTATTTTGGGATTAGAAGATTAAATCATTCTAAGCAGAGAATAAAAGAAAATGTCCACACTAGAAAGAAGTTGGAAGAAAAATGGGGCAAGCTTTTTGGACTGGCTGTAACTTCAGAACGAGAGAAATCTGTCTATTTCACGCACTATGTGAGTTTAGTTTCCTTAAAAAATGAAATAAAAAGGAGAGAAGAGAAAAAACAAAATGAGAAGTTTTATTTAAAAAAACCATTGTTTACCGATTTTAATAAAATAAACTTTATTTTGCATCCCATTTGACAAACAATTCATATTCTTTGATTCTTTAAACATTTCATTCATTGTTATGAGATGATTTTTGTTTTCCCAAAAATATGTACATATCATTTTTATCAGGTCCTTGAATTTCAATTGTAAAAGCACCTTTTATTCAAATCCAATGATAAAATTTTGAACAGCCTATGTCTAAAAGAAAGCAAATGTTACAAGGATACTACAAATGTGAACATCTTCTGTTCTACGTAGGCAGATAGAAGGAACAAAACGAGTGCTCAGGAAATGGGCAGATCCTATTGAGTGAATTCCCCTCTCAGACATTTGTTGTTTAAGGTCCTTGAATCGAGTGTTGACCCTAAACTCCTACCCCTAAAGACTATTTAGATGTCCATATGTGAGAAGACTGATGGCATTCCTTCAATTTCTTTCATAAATAAGAAAATATCCATTGATGTCCCCCTTTGAGCCTGATTGTTTCATTTTAATAAAACCCAAACCAAGGATCATGCCCACACTGGGGGCAAAGAAGGCAAAAATTTTGTTTGCAAATAAAAGCCGCTCGATCTTGATCATGCTACATAGATAACACTCCAATTAGGGCAAGAAGTGAGATTAGATACATTCAATGCAAGGGTCAGAAAAATATTAGAAGAGGCCAATGAAAGAAAAAGTTTATGCTCAAAGAAGCTACAAAATCAAGTTGAAAATTGCCAACAAGAATGCTAAAACAATCAAGGGAGAAAACGCTAAATCAAAAAGTGCAATAAAGGAAAAGCAAGAGCCTTGGAAGATTGTTTACTCTCAAACAGAGGCAAGAATCAATGTCTAGTCGGGATTGCAGATTAGTCCACAGCTACAAAAGAAGGAAATGAACTTTAGGGTGAAAACCCAAAAATGACAGTCTAGAGCGATCCAAGGAATGAAAGAAAAAGGTTACTCTATGTGAGCATACCTAAATCAAGCAATACAAGAACGGGGTTTTAATTGGAAGCTTACCAACTTTGGCAGATTGTTGCCGAGCCAAGACGCAAAACGGTTAAGGCTACATGTCCTCGAGCTATAAAAGAAGGAAATGAACTCTAGGGTGAAAACCCAAAAATGGGAAGTCTAGAGCGATCCAAATAATGAAAGAAAAAAGAGCATTTCATCAAAGTACATCCAAATTGCAAGTGCAGAAGTGAGAGTTCGCCAAGAAGAAATGACCCTTGGTTTCATTACCCTTAAACACTTATTTGGGCATGTATATCTTTTTTCATACCCATGAGCCATAGCCTACATTACAAGCCTATAAAGAGCATTCTGATCATTCATGGATGTCTAAATTTTGTCATTAGACTATATTCCGCCTATAAGGGTTAACTTTTCTTCAGGGGAAGACAAACTTCAAGTGCCTGATCGACACCAAATAAGGTAAGGATGGGGCATGGTGAGTTAGTGAGATCAAGAGAGCTACTTAAAAGGGGTAGAAATTACGTATGAGAATTGTTCATCTCAGAAGCCTAATAACCCAGAAAGGACTTCACATGTGCTTGTGTTATTGCAACCCTTGCTATTTTCTAAACATATGCTTCATTCGGGTTGCTCATTGTCAAATTGAAGAAAAAGTACTTTTTGCACTTGATATTTGAGTGCTCAATTTTGATTTTTGAAATTTCACATTTCTGAAAATTTTTATTATTTATTCTAAACTCTGAACAAAATTTTTGCATGAATGAATAAAAAACTCATCTTTACAAGTTTTTGCTTTTAAAACTTTCTCACCCTAAATGTCCAAGATAAGGCAAACTCGGCATATTGGGTCGAAAAATGGGAACATCAGTAGGGCTGTGTTGTCCACAAACATCACAAAATTAGAAGAGTGAGCTTAAAAGAACCATGATTCAGGAAAAGAAAATAATCAAAAGTTAATACTCGCCCGAAGAGGTGATGTCCAAAAAAGACAATCAAACCTGAGAGAGGTTGGGGCATCGTTTGACAAAATTGACCTTATCAGTCAACAGAACAAGACTTGGGGCATAAAGAGAATAATGCTAAGAGGCCTAATATGATCAGCTAGAGTCACGAGGCATTCCTTTTAAAGTCAAACTGTAGTGAACTGCATTACATATCATTCATTTTTGCATCAAGCATTTAGGTTAACTGCAAACATACACCATAAAAATAGGGTGCATTCATCAACAAGTGCATATACTCTGCCATGTATAAAAATAAGAATGAATCAAATATGGCGAATCCTCAATCAAGAAAGGAAGCCGAACCACAAGGAGATTGATCCCTCAATGTGAAATCGAAGAAAAATCAAGGCAAATACTTGAAAGGGCACATTGAAAATGACCTTTTTGGAAATGTCCAAGGCACAAAACCAAAAAGGAAGCCTTAGGCATTTAGAAATAAAAAAGGTGAAATTTTCAATGAGTTCTAGCATTCTTGACAGAAAGGAATGGGGCAAAAGTGGTATGGCATCCTTGACACGAAAGAACAGATCACTGTCGGCGAGTTCTAGCATCCTTGACAGAAAAGAATAGGGCAAAAGTGGTATGGCATCCTTGACAAAAAGAAATGAGGCAAATGTGGCATGTCATCCTTGACACGAAGGAGCAAATCACCTTTGACGAGTTTCAATACCCTTGACAAGAGTGAGTGGAGCAGATCATTTCTGACAAGTTCCATGCATTATGGGCATGAAGGAGCGGAGCAAAAAGATAAAAATAAAAAAAGAGAAAACAGAGAAAAAATTCAAAAAAATAAAAAAAACAAAAAAAGAGAAAAAATAAAAAATAAAAAAAGAGAAAAAAGAGAAAAAGAGAAAAAGAAAAGAAAAGAAAAAAATAGACAAAAAATGAACAAAAGGATATCTTTTTTTAAAAAAAATATTAAAATCAAGGTGAAAACCCAAACGAGTGCCTTGAAAAGATCTTTTTCAAACATCTCCAAGGCACGAACCCATAAGGAGGCCTTAGACATTCAAAACGAAGGAAATGAAGATACGTTAGTCTCTTCTCCCTAGAGTGGCAGCAGAATGAGTACCAACACAAGTTCGTCTCCCTAAAGTTGTAGTGGAACAAACAAAACTACAACAACTGACCCTATCTCCTTGAACTTCCAATGGAGCAGGTCACCCATCCAATAGAAGATGAAACTACAACAGCATGTAGCGACCTCTTAAATTCGAAAATTTTAAATCTTAAGTTGTTCGAATGGGATAGCTAAAAAGGAGTAGTAGGTTTCCTTTAATTTTTTTGCTTTGGAAAATATTTAGGAAATGAGGGAATACTTTAAAAATTCATATTTTTGAAAAACAGTAAGACTTGGAGTCGCCACCGGCCATTGAGGTAGGCCGGGCACCATAAAACCAGAGATTCGATCAAATATAGGGTACGGGAGTCGGTTACGGATAGGGGCGCTTTGGCACCCCACACCGCCCAAAAATTAGTACCGTAAAAAGAAAATAAATAATTACCACTTTGTTAATATTAAACTTTCCAAATTAAAGTGACGATTAAATTGAAGTCCGATTATACGTACGAGTAAATTTTAAGGGTTCGTTATTCGAAAGTAAATAGCAAAACCACCATCACTACGTTTGATACTGGCCGCGTTTACTCCCGAATAATAAGGCACCGCATTAACATATATACATTTCGTATGCAATCCAAACTACACGACAAACAAACTAATAAAATAAAAGGAGCAAAGCCAAAAAAACGCATGAGAATATAAAAGGTCCAATAAAAAGTAATATATGTTCCGAACAATATGTAACACGGTAAAATATGTAATATAACTGTCACGGGGCTAGATTTTGACTCTAGCTGATCCGTGCGGCCTTAGACGCCTTCGACGCAAATCAGTCGATTCCTACGCCTAAGTCAGCCTTCAACCAGCCTTGTGAGTACTCCTGCTCAACAACGGCTTCGACAAGCACTCCAGGTTTCGATGGATCTTGTCACAGACACCACTTGTGTCGCGGGCTAGACCTTTGCCAAACGAATCGTGCCAGACCTTAGTCGCTTTCTCGGTTGAAACGTCGACTAAGTCACCCTGAAGTACCTTGTCACGGTCTTAGGTGAAGATCTCTCGACAAACACCTAACTCAACCAGGATTCTCGCTCCGGAAGATCAAATACTCCTCGAAGCCCTTGAACGAAAGATCGTTCTAAGCGAAAGCTAATCAAAGAACAACAGAAAGAGATTGGCAGCTAGAACAACGAAGAACACTCAAGAACAACAAAGAACTATAAAGAACACTCAAAGAGTTTTAGAGTAAATGCTTCTTGTATTACTCAAAGTGAAGTGAATTGAATTGAATTATTTACAATGAGGAGGGAGCCTCTATTTATAGTTGAACTCCCCTACATTCAACGGCTCAGTTTAAATTACATCGACGGTCGAGATTGATCTTATCTTATCTGATCAAATCTCAATTTCAAATCTCTAATTATCACAAACATTATCTACACATTATATTCAAATAAATGGATAATGATTTGACCAAATTACCCTTCTGAATCCTCCATGGATTTGGCTAAGTCTTGTGGGCTTGCAGGCTCTTTAGCATTCTCCAAGTGCCGGGCCAAGTGTGATGGTCTTGGCAAGCCCGTTCCACCGCGCAAACTCTCTTTGGCTGATTCTTGCGCCAATGCCTCGGTCCCAAAGGTTTGGTCCACGCCTTCCTCCAAGTGCTGGGCCAAGTCTAATGATCTTGGCAAGCTCGTTACACCGCGCAAACCCTCTTTAGCTGATTCTTGCGCTAACGCCTTGGTCCCAAAGGTATGGTCCTCGCCATTCTCCGAGTGCTGGGCCACATTTGGCAAGCCCGTTGCATTGCGCACAACCTCCCTATTTGTTGCTCGCGCTAATGTCTCGATCCAAAAAGTTTGGTCCGTGACAATCTCCCCCACTTGACTTAGCGACGCCCTCGTCGCTGCACTCGAACGATCCTGGGCAGGGTCAACTTGATTACTCGTCGATGCCTCGGCTTCATGCAATTCCCCCATATGAACTGCTCGCCTCGACTCAAACTGTCGTTGAACATCGCGTGCTAAGACGCCTCTTGATACATCTCCCTTGTAGGAGCACTCTCCCACAAAACTCTGATTTACCTCGACTCAGACCCACTTGGTCCTGCGGCAAAGACTTGGAAGTTGTCACAACATTGAACACAGACTGAACTCTCAGATTCGTCGACAACTCTGGCTTGCCCCTTTGAACTCTGAAAGGTCTCTTCCAATCTTCTTTTCCCCCGCACTGAAGACTAGGTCGTACTTGACCTACGCTCATCAACAATGGCAAATCAAAACCAAAAACACTAGGAATGTGTTTGAGATGTACCTTTTCCTCGATCACATTTACTCTAAAATGGGTCAGCCCTTCTTTCTCCTTGAAGTCTGGCCCCCTCTGCATTGAACCTTCTTCATCGAAGTTCTTTGCATGCATCGGCACTTTCGCCACAAAGTCTGTTGCGTTACTCTACATCGGCACTTCTTCCCTGAAGTCCGTTGCATCTGGTTGCACCCGCCCTTCTGACTTGAAGTTTGGTGCTCTCTTGCATCGATCCTTCTTCCTTGAAGTTCGATGCTTTCTCTTGCGTCGACACTTCCTACCTGAAGTTCGTCGCTCGTTTCCCACCTTGCCATTTGGTGGTGTCTCTACGGTTACTATGTCCCCTAACGGCTTGGCCCCCTTCGACTCTACAATGGTCTCAAAAGCGATACTCTTTCCCCGAACATCCTCGGCAAGCTCCTCGGTAGCCTTCTCGGACATGGTTACCCCTTTCTGCTTTCGGTCCCCCTTGGCCTTGGCAGAACTCGACATTATCGGATCAAGCGATACAGCCTCACTCTCTTCGGGCTCACCCAACTCCTTGGATGGCTTGACTCGATCCAGGCAATCTCGCAATTTGTGAGGCCCCTTACACTGGTAACACTCTAGTTGCTTCAACTTGCGTCGGCACTTCTTCCTCGAAGTTCTTCGCTTCTTTCCCACCTTGCCCATAGGTGGCATCTTAACGGTTGCTATGTCCCTCGACGGCTCAGCCCCTTCGACACTGTACTGGTCTCAAAAGTAATGTTCTTCACTCGAACATTCTTGGCAAGCTCTTTCCCAGCCTTCTCAGACATCTTCAACCCATTCTGCTCATGGTCTCCGCTTACCTTGGCAGAACTAGATAACTCGGAACCAAGTTTCACAGGCTCTTTGCTCTTGGCCTTGTCCTGTCCCTCGGACCACTTGGCTCGAAACGGGCATCTCCGCAACTTATGAGGTCCCTTACATCGGTAACACCTCAATTGCCTCGTCTTTACCCTCGGCTTGACAACTTCCTCACTTGCTATCGCACCAAGTCTCATCGCCGGCTGGACTACTTTGGCACTCGTAGTCGAACCACGGCTCTCACTTTGCTTGGCGGCATTGACACTCACAATCGCCCCAAGTCTCATCGCTGGCTGGACTACTTTGGCACTCGTAGTCGAACCACGGCTCTCACTTCGCTTGGCGGCATTGACACTCGCAATCGCCCCAAGTCTCGCTACTTCTCCATTTGACTCGTCTGCTGTCTTCACCATGGCAGCTAGGCGGTTCTTCTCGGGACATCCCCTTATCAAATGAGGACCATTACAGAAGTAGCACTTCAACTTCTTGCTCCCTCCCCTTCTTCTCGGGTACGGACTTAGCCTCACCATTCCCCTTGTCTCTCGAATCGGGCCTGGTTGACTCAACACTCGCCGCTTGCATTCTGCGGGCTCGGTCGGAGGTTCGGCAACAACGAAAGCCTCACGAAAGTCTCTGGGCATCTCCCTGCTCTACTGCGAGCTTCGCCCCCGGCCTAAATCCCTCTAAGAAGGTCTTGAGCGCATCACATTCGCTCATTGCCGTCTTGCAACTGAGCAGCTCCCTC
The DNA here is from genome assembly GCA_019671005.1 of Hibiscus mutabilis. Lineage (NCBI taxonomy): Eukaryota > Viridiplantae > Streptophyta > Magnoliopsida > Malvales > Malvaceae > Hibiscus > Hibiscus mutabilis. The sequence goes on along the minus strand of CM033744.1, from coordinate 22,844,181 downwards.
TTGAGCTCATCCACTTCTTTTCGCAAAGCTTCTATCTCAGCTTCACTCGCATTACTCCCTCGAACAGTCACCAACTTGTTGAGAACTTCTCGTGTCTCGTCCTTGAACCGGTCATCTATGGACTCTACTTCGTCAAGACGGGACTCGAAAACACCTTGGGTCTGCTTGGCCTCCCCCTCGGATTTCTCAAGTCTACAAACCCTCTTTCCCAACGACTCCAATTCCACCTTCATTGCCTCCACTGCATCTTGAAGGGAATCATCTTGTTGGTTCAACTTCTCGTACACCGAGTTGAGAACTTCTTGGATCTCCTTCGCGGTTTCCTCCTTGGAAGAATCATCCGCTTTTTGCAAATCCACCATCTTGGCTTCACAAGCACAACTCTCTCGAACTACCTCCAACTCGTTGAGGATACGTTGCGTCTCGTCATTGAACTTGCCCTCCATGGACTCTAACTTTTCAAGACGTGACTCCACAACACCTTGGATCTTTTGGGCCTCCTCTCTTAGAGTTTCCACTGTAGCCTCTAAGGAATCGCCACTCTCAGACATCTTCATATCCAAGCCATTAAGAGCCCATTGAACCTCCTCCTGGATCCCTTCTAGAGACTCTAACATCTCAATATCCAACGAACCCAGCTTCTCAAGGTTTACTGACTCTAGCTGTTCAAACACCACCTCGGCCTCCTTCTCGAAGTCCAAGAGTTTATCGACCCAAGCCTCCACAACTGTTATGAATTCAAGATTCGAGTGTACCTTATTTTCAAGATGGTTGCTCCTCTCGTCAAATTCGTTCAGAGTCTTTCTTACATCGTCCATTGTTAGTGTCTTCTTCTTTGGTGCCATCTCAATCACCACTTTGCCACGAACTAGTCTGATCCCTGATCACTTCGACTAGCTCGAACGCAAACCACCACCACGCTTATCTGCAACTACAAGCTGAAACCCACCACACTTGACTGCAACTACAAGTTGGCTTGAACACAAGTCACTACCATGCTTTACTGCAACTGCGAGCTGGCTCGAACGCAAGTCCCTTCCTCGACTCGCTCGGATAGCACTTATCACGGCACTTCTCTGATTCCACCTCTCGTGGCTCTCTCTGTTACCAACTCTCACGGCTCTTTCTGACACCAACTATCAGCAAGACTTCGCTCCGATGCCAACTGTCACGGAACCCGCTACCGTCTTTGATACCAACTTATCACCGCTCAGCTCTAATACCAACTGTCACGGGGCTAGATTTTGACTCTAGCTGATCTGTGCGGCCTTAGACGCCTTCGACGCAAATCAGTCGATTCTTACGCCTAAGTCAGCCTTCAACCAGCCTTGTGAGTACTCCTGCTCAACAACGGCTTCGACAAGCACTCCAGGTTTCGATGGATCTTGTCACAGACACCACTTGTGTCACGGGCTAGACCTTTGCCAGACGAATCATGCCGGACCTTAGTCGCTTTCTCGGTTGAAACGTCGACTAAGTCACCCTGAAGTACCTTGTCACGGTCTTAGGTGAAGATCTCTCGACAAACACCTAACTCAACCAGGATTCTCACTCCGGAAGATCAAATACTCCTCGAAGCCCTTGAACGAAAGATCGTTCTAAGCGAAAGCTAATCAAAGAACAACAAAAAGAGATTGGCAGCTAGAACAACGAAGAACACTCAAGAACAACAAAGAACTATAAAGAACACTCAAAGAGTTTTAGAGTAAATGCTTCTTGTATTACTCAAAGTGAAGTGAATTGAATTGAATTATTTACAATGAGGAGGAAGCCTCTATTTATAGTTGAACTCCCCACATCCAACGGCTCAGTTTAAATTACATCGACGGTCGAGATTGATCTTATCTTATCTGATCAAATCTCAATTTCAAATCTCTAATTATCACAAACATTATCTACACATTATATTCAAATAAATGGATAATGCTTTGACCAAATTACCCTCCTGAATCCTCCATAGATTTGGCTAAGTCTTGTGGGCTTGCGGGCTCTTTAGCATTCTCCAAGTGCCAGGCCAAGTGTGATGGTCTTGGCAAGCCCGTTCCACCGCGTAAACTCTCTTTGGCTGATTCTTGCGCCAATGCCTCGGTCCCAAAGGTTTGGTCCACGCCTTCCTCCAAGTGATGGGCCAAGTCTAATGATCTTGGCAAGCTCGTTACACCGCGCAAACCCTCTTTAGCTGATTCTTGCGCTAACGCCTTGGTCCCAAAGGTATGGTCCTCGCCATTCTCCGAGTGCTGGGCCACATTTGGCAAGCCCGTTGCATTGCACACAACCTCCCTATTTGTTGCTCGCGCTAATGTCTCGATCCAAAAAGTTTGGTCCGTGACATAACTAAATAAACCTGCACTGTGCTACAAAAACATAAATAGCATGCGAACATATATATAAAGGGGGACTATGTAATGACAACAACTGAGCGACACGCGTCCGAATCTAAAATACATATAAAGTATAGCAAACAATATGCAATATGGTAAATACCTTCACGCAATTATTACATATACGATCACAAGGAGAATAATAAAAAAACATACATACGTACAGATTTATGAACAAAGAAACCATAATGTTATTTCTAGAATTATAAACATATTGATATGTAAGCTATATTACATATAGATAAACATGTTAATACATACACTATATCGTACATAAAATGTTAAAAGGTTTAATATGAAATCCAAACATACATAACAATTTTAAAACAGATTATGATATAACTATACAGATATACAAACCTAAGCTATATAGATAACACAAATCGATTAAAACAAACAAATACGCTAAGATACGCACAAACATACGCTAACACGAACATGTACACAATTATAAACACAAGAGGGAAAAAACATCGAATTGGGTACGAACCAACATATATAAACATGTAGATAAACCTAAAAACAAGAGACTAAATAAAAAATGCATGGTAATGAGGGCCATAAAGTAAACAAACTAATGGATTCGGGGACCAGATTAAAATTTTGCCCCTGAAATAGGGATTGAAATGCAATAAAAACCAAAACTTTAAGGACCAGAAGAGTGTTAAGCCACTGAAAAGTCATATTTAATTGGAAGGCATGACGAGATTGCAAGATCGAGCAAAATATCAGGGGTTGTGGGCCTAATTAAAAAACACGGAATGGATGGTCAGGGAATTTAGGTGGGGTGGAGGGTGTTATTAAAGAAATGTACCATGTTTCAAGAAGGGCTTTGTATTTAAGCCAAATTTTTTTAAAGCAAACCATATATCATCTTTTCCCGAAATAGAGAGCTCAGAAAGCTCTGAACTTTCCTCACCGGCCATTTAAAAAAACCCAAAATCCGATGAAATCGACATCGCCCTCCACCGCGTCGGCCGCCGTGCTGGCACCGGTAACTACGCTAAACTGAACCTAAAACCACCTTTCTTTTTACCCAAAACCAGATATGTCCATAGGTTTTCAAAACAAAGCCCATTTATCCCTCAAAACCCAAATACCGAACTGAAAACCCCTAAAGATTTTTTTAAAAGCGAAACCCTAAATACCCTCTTACACTTGAAAACTGCCCTTGAAACCTCCCTCTTGCCGGCTCACCACGACAACCCGAAGGCCTGGGTTTGTTGCCGGACTAAAGGAGGCCCACCGTCACGGCCGCCCTTCGAAGGTAAAAACCCCAACTCTTCTATTACTTTTTTTTGTGTTTTCTTTGTTTGTTTGAGATGCATACACTGGGTAGCCAAAAATAATACCTCAAGAGTTTTTTATTTTCGTGTTGATTTTCCTCTGAAAATTACCCCGTAGGGTTTACAATGAGATTGGGCTCTCTTTTATATCCAGAAATACATAGATTAAAACGAAAAAAAGAAAAGGAAAAAAAGGCTTAATCTGAAATCCCCTATGAAATTATTTGTTTGTATGCAAACCCATCTATGAGATTGTCGGTTTGTCGTCTAGTTTACTTGTTTTGTTCCTATTCATTCATGCTTCTGCCACTTCTGATATCTATTATGGCTATAACCATGCTAGTTTATATTTGGCATTGCATGTGGGATGGATGAGTGGACTGGAGGGGACCAGCATAGTGACGGACATGGAAGCTGGAAAGTTGAGCGTGTGCTTCACGCGCGGCACGAAAGGCCACGGGAAGGTCAGATCATCTTGCGCGTGGATTCCAAACGTGCATGGGAGACCTGTTGCGCCGCGCGTGGGTGCGTGTGGCTTTGGAATATTCTTCAACCTTCATCCGAGCCGTGCGATGCATTCTCAATCCAACGACTGTTATGCGATACGGCACTGGGTAGAGGATTGCTCCTTAGGGTTCCTTGGTCAGTACGATCTGGACCGTTGGATTTAAACATGATCCAACGGTTAGGGTGCGGCTGTACATAAAAAAGAGTGGGACTGTTAGGGTTGGATTTATGGTTTCTATTATTTAGGGCCTTAACGGGCCGAATGTAATATATTTTTTGGTTTTGTAAATGGACTGATATTAAATCAAACATTGGGCTTTCATTATTTAATACTATTATGTTTTTGTTTAACAATATCATAATAATAATGCAATATAATATATAATAATATAATAGAATAATAATAATATAAGATAATAATAATAATAATGATATTAATATAACAATAACTAACATAACAATAATACTACTAATAATACTATGATATTAACAATAGTAATATAATAAAAGAAATAATAATAACATATTTTTGTGTTTTGTTTTTCCTTCTGAATCGTAATAATTAAAAAATAATAGTAATCTGTAACCTAATATAATGTTTTTGTTTTTTAATTATAAATAGATAATACTAATAGTTTTTTTTGTTTTTGCAAAAATAGATAATAATTATACTAAGTAAGATAATAGCCCATTATTAAAAATGCTAACAAAAATAACAAACAGGTTAAAACCCCATATAAAATTAGTGATTACAGCTGCCTCTCTTTGCTTATCCTTGTGGAACAAGAATAAAGCAAAGATTATAAGCACTAATTTTATCCGATTTCCTTGTCTGGAGATTTCGAGCAGCAAGTCCTTCCTATATAGAACCGTTCGCCCTTCCTCTTCCAAAAATTCTAGAACTTCGAATTCTTCCCTTGTAAGGCCTGAAGAAATGAATCCCGAGAAGTGATGCCTCGATCCTCGATCTCTTTGGCATAGAGTGGTACCTCGCCTTGAGGATCCTGACTAATAATGTCCCGATTGCTAGTCGTCTTGACACTTTCTGATATCTCTCTTTGAGTCTTCTGAAATGCCATCGATCTTTATCGTCTTGGAATAGGGTGATGCCTCTCCTTGAGGATCCCGCCTAATGATGTCCCGATTGCTAGTCATCTTGACACCGAATGACATCTCACTTAGAGACTGCCAAAATGCCCTCGATCTTTATCGTCTTAACATGGAGTGGTTTCTCGTCTTGAGGATCCCACATATGTTATCCCAATTTCTGGTCGTCTTGACACCGAATGACATCTCGGTTCGAGACTGCCGGAATGCCCTCGATCTTTATCGTCTTGGCATGGAGTGGTTTCTCGTCTTAAGGATCCCACATAAAGCAAAGAGCATAAACACTAAATTTATTCGACTCCTTCATGAGGTTATAAGCCATATAAAAATATTCACGCCGACACTGCTAGGAGTTTCTCCTATAAAGACTCCTTCATGAGGTTATAAGCCATATAAAAATATTCACGCCGACACTGCTACCAATCGAATCTACCTCTTCTTCAGGGGCTTTAGACCATATCGAAGGTTTCACGCCAACACGGCTACCAATCAGATCTACCTCATCTTCAGGGGCTTCACACCATATCAAAGGATTCACGCCAACACGGCTACCAATCAGATCTACCTCATCTTCAGGGGCTTAGACCATATCAAAGAATTCACGCCAACACGGCTACCATCGAAAACTACCTTATCTTTAGGGGCTTCCGACCATATAAAAGGATTCATGCCAACACGACTACCAATCATATCTACCTCATCTTCAGGGGCTTAGACCATATCAAAGGATTTACGTCAACATGGCTACCAATCAGATCTACCTCATCTTTAGGGGCTTCAGAACATATAAAAATATTTATGCCAATACGGCTACTAACGGAAGTCCTCAATAACTGGATTTACGCCGACATGGCTACCAAAAGGAAATTTTCAATAACTGGATTTACACCGACATGGCTACCAAAAGGAAATCTTCAATAACTGGATTCACGCCGATACGGTTACCAAAAGAAATATTCAATATGCCCTAATTTTGAATCATTCTGGCATAAAAAGGTGTACGCCATTTTCTCTTCTCATGAAGCTGTGGATCAAATCTTTTATCAATCTTCAAATACCTGTTTAAAATGCTATGATGGAATGAGTTAGCATGCTCCTAACATAAGGACGTTTAACTACAAATGATGCATGAGTGGAAGTCATTTTTCTAAAAATTATTGGGGAAACCCTAGCTTTCTGGCTGGTCACTCTTAGCTCCCATAGGCCCTTTATCTTTGTACAATCTTCATCTTATATCTTGTCCTAAAAGGGTATGGCTAACTTGCACTGGTTGGAACATAATTTGTCATTTCCTGAAGTTCAACTCTAGATCAATGCCCCCAGTTTACTCAGGCTTAAATGTTGTCTCTTTAATGACCCTTCATGACGAACCTTCTTCATTCTCAACATCGGGGTAAGCATTGTGACCCCAAGCTTCTAAGCTTTTCGTACTTCGATAAGGCTCAATTTTCAATCTCTTAAACCAAATAAAGCATTTCTTCTATTTTTACCGAATCTTCATCTTTCGTACAATTTTGAAAGGCAATCGTTGCCTTACATTGGTCATATAGAATCTATTGTTTTCTATCCTGTAGAATTGCCCTCACTCAACTTGGGCTCAACTATTATTTCTTCTATGAATCTTCATAATGAGTCTTCTTCTATCTCAACGTTGGGGTGAATATTGTGCCCCCCAAGTTCCTAAATTTCCTTACCTCGATAAGGTCCCAAATCTTCATTATTCTAGGCCATTCAAAACATGGCATTGAGTTACTCTGAATCTTTAAACTGTCTGGCATATCTACTCTTGTGATTATTTTCATTCCAACCACTGACAAATTATTCCTTTGTGTTTTGGTCGACCATGTATTTCCCTGACCTAAAACTCTGGAGCCAAGTCGAGAAATATTATTCTTTTTCTTGACCTTGGTAATTCCCTATCTCACCTTTGAGTTTGACGGTTATTTTGCCCTTGACCCATCAGAAAAGTCTTTTTTCTATCTCGATATTGGGCTGAAAGCATGCCCTCCAAACTTCTTTTCTTAAATAAGGCTCAATCTTTATTTTGTTGATCCAATCAAGGCCCTACGACAGACATTCACTTTGAGTCTTTGAATCGTATCACGCACTGAGTCGTGCTATTATCCTCTCCAGAATCACTGACAGGTTTTGTAGTAGGTCGACCATGTACATCTTTGACCTCAAACTATATCCAGTAGCCATGTAGAAGAACAAATTTCTTCTTTCTGGATTTTGGTAATAACTTATCTCGACTTTGAGCTAGGCTGCCATTTTTTCTCTAAACCAACGGGATAATCTTTCTTCTATCTCAACGGTAGGTCAAAGATATGCCCCCTAAGTCTCAAAATTCCATTTTTCAATAAGATTCAATCTTCATTCTTCTGAATCAATCAAGGCATTACGAAAGACACTCACTTTAAGTCTTTGAACCATGTAGCATACCAAAGCTTGCTATCATTCATTTCTGGATTACTGACAGGTCATCGGTGTTAGGTTGATCATGTACGTCTCTGTCCCTGAATTCTAAATTTTATTCTCGAAATAATACAGAGGAACCCTATTCTTCCTATTCATTTCCTTTTATTTTTCTCTCCCCTATTCTCTCTTTTTTCTTTCTTTTTATTTTCTATTTTTTTATTTTTCTTTCTCATATTTTCTTCTTTCTTTTTCTCTCTCTCCTTTTCTTTTTATCTATGTCGGTTTGTCGATTAACGTTTCAACAGAGGATGCTTTTTGGATTAATATATAAAATCAAAATCAAGAAAAAGAATAGAATGCCCTGGATATCAAATGCAAGAACGACTTAGATTCAATCCCCCGTGACCATTAGTTTGCCTTTGAATGTTGTGGCGATAATTAAAGTTGTGATATTCCTCCAAGATTGCTCGGTTCATCCTCATGATTATAGTATTTTCTTTATCTATACGAAAACTGCTCCTTCTAGTTCTCATTATTTTTCTCTAAAATACGTTCATTATTTCCGAATTTGCTTAACACATTGAGTGTAAAAAATATTGATCTAAAATTTTAGTACAAGTGTGTTCTTCCAATTAATATCGTGTCAGTGCCTTCAAAGAGTCATCTCTGACGCTAGGGTATTGAACAAGTGAAGCATAGCTCCTTATTAGATTTGTTCTCCCCCCACAGCTCCATTATGATGCTCCGAGACTTATTTTATTTTTCATTGATTTTAGAGATTTATCTTTGATGCTGGGGTACTGAACATGTGGAATCTAGTTCTTTATTAGATTTGTTCTTCCCCACAGCCCTACCAATTGTTCATTTCTTGACAGATTTATTAAAAGAATTTTCACATTCAAACTGCTCTATTAGTCTTTCTTAGGAGATTTTCTTATCATCAAACATTATCGAATGAGTAGTAATCTTACGTCTCGCACTTTATCGACCAGAGCAGGAAATTATACTTCATCATGATCACAACATTCAATTGATCTTTATCATAATCAATGCCACATCATGCATGTGATATCCGGGAATCTACGAGTGTAAGAAAGAATATACATATATTTTTACTCAAAAGATGCATCTTTTCATTGAAACGAAAAAAAGCAAACATGACATATGCTCTAACAAACATATCCTTGCTACTTTTGGGCAAACAGTAACAAAGGTGATTAAACACATAAAAGGACAACAAGAAAAACATGCGAGACAAAGCCAAAAAGATGACCCTTAAAAAACATGGATAGGATGCACTAGAAATCCTCAAACATTGCAACACTGGTCAATCACCCCGAATCTTCATTCTTTCCCGAAAACTCAACCCCTTTGCTGATCTTAGGTTCCCCATTCTTAAAAGAAAGTATTTTTTTCCTAATAAGTTCATAGATCTTACCTTTCAAAAACACATACTCTTTCGTCGTATGGCTAAGATCACCTTGATGATATCCGCATGAGACCTTGGTACCAAACACATTAGGATTGAAATAAGCATTTCGCTTCATGGAAGGCGGCCTCAAGAATTTGTTCTGAGCTAATGGGGGTAGTAGTTCAGAATTTGACATCGGGAATAATATCTTCATCCTCTTGTTACTCCCTTTCGCATCTTTGTTATGCATTTTAGCCTTCATTGCCCCTATTTTCCTTAAACGTAATTCCATTTCTTTGAGAATGTCATTATCTTCAAGCATTGTCACTTTCGTGGACTCTTCTAGAACTGCTCCTGACTTCTCAAGCGGGTTTAGAATAATGCTTTCTATGGGATAGTTGGGATCATGATAACTGCTGAAATTTTTAGGTTTTGATGATGTTTGCAATTTTGCTTTATTTGCCTCTTCTATCGTGGTAACACGATCTTTCCCAAATTTCATAGTACTGGCCACAGTTGGGAAATTAAGCTTCAGACCCGAACCCATTGTCCCAAGCTCTATCTCTCCAAGATCTAGAAGATGTTGAACTTTAAGCTTAAAACTCACATATCTCTCGAGAGAATGCCCTTGGATTCTGGCATGGTAATCGCAATGTTCTTCCTTTTCGAACCATCTCGAATATGGAGGCGACTGAGCTTTTACAAAGCATGGTGCAATCAGTCGAGCGTCTAGCAACTTTAAGAATAACTCTCGGTAGGTAAGAGAAATATGGCTAAATATGAGAGGCCTAATTCGAAATGAAAGTATAGTGAAGGACTAAATTGAATAAAGTTTAAAAGTTGAAGGAAAATTTCTAAGGATGTTAGAAACAAATAAATGGTTTAATTACACATGAATTTATTTACAAAAGTGAAGTAGTGACTAAAATGACACTTTTATAAAGTTTGAGGACTAAAAGGTAATATTCCAAAATTAGTAAATGATTATGGAAATTGTTCAAATTAAGCTTGAACAATTGTTTAATGTTCAAAATGGTCACTAAGAACCTAGGGACCAATTCGGCAACTTTGAAGAATATTGGGGAAATTTTCAAAAAAATTTATATTCGAATAGTTATGTTTAAGAATCAAGTTAGCAATGTTAGATTTAAGTCGAATACGAGAATTGTAATGTATATGTTCGATTGGTCTTATACAGTTCCAAAAGACATTGAAGGAGAACCAAATGATAGAAAAGGAAACTCGTGTAAGCTTAGTGAGGCATACTATTACATGGCCCAGGTGAGTGCATTTACATGTTTTAAAATGCAATTAGGAAGACTTGCGAATAGTCAACCTTAAATTAAAATGATATTGCATTATCTATATATATGTTAATTTATGTTCGCCATGACCAATTATGTTGAAGTATGTGATATGAAATGTTTATTTATATGAGGATCTATGTTTACCAGGAACATTTATGATGAAGCGTGAATCATGAAATGTTTATTTATATGATTGATTGATGATAAAAGAAATGCCCAAGTATTGTGTATGAGAGTCCATGGTATAGTTGGCATGCCATAGAGTCTTTAGCAGCTGCACCCTCATGTTCATGTTATCAAACAGATATTGTGACAAAATGATTGTGTCACATGCATCATGGGGATCCATGCCCACTTTGCCCGAGTACACTATCGAGGTGCTTCATGTTTATGGGGAGCAAAGAGCGTCTCCGAGTACGTACTCATCTTCACGTTCACGTTAGACACTAGGTGTCATTTCAAGATGACTTGCGTACCTCGATCTTATATAGCATACTTTAGGCAATGATAAAAGAATCATGTCACGTAAATGAATCATGTTATGAAAACGAATCATGTTACGTATATGAATCATGTCATGAATATGAACCATGCCATGTATATGAATTAATTCATGTATATGAATCATGTCAGGTAAAAGAATCATGTCATGTAAATGAATCAAGTTATGTATATGAATTATGCCACGTATGAAAATCATGTCATGCAAATGAAATATGCCATGTATGAGAATCGTGTTATATAAATGGATCATGCCATGAATATGAATCATGTTCCGTATATGAACCATGTCATGAATATGAATCATGTTATGTATATGAATTAAGTCATGTATACGAATGATGTCACATAAACGAATCACGTCACGTATATGAATTATGACACGTATATGGACTCTTCCATGTATATAATTTATGCCATATATATATGAATTATGACATGTATATGGAGTAGGTCATGTATGTGAATTATGTCATATATATATATAAATCAGTCATGCATATGAATTATGCCATGTGTTTGAAATAGGCCATGCATGTGAACTATGCCATGTATATGATTTATTTGATAATGATGGAGTATTGGAAACTAGACTAAGTTAGAAAAATTATGACTTGCATATGAATATTGACTGACTATGAAAACCTTGTTAGTACGATACTACCTTAGACAGAAATTATGCTAGGTTAATGTATAACATGTATTGCTTTATTTTATATTTTGATAAATAAGATTATTGCCTCACTAAGTTTGTACTTAGCGTGTGTTATTTCACACGTAGGTTCTCCCAAGTAGAATGGCAAGAAGGAGCTATTAAATTGGAAAATCAAGTTACATTAGTTATCACGGTATGTACATCTTAAGTTGTAAGTTTGACGTCTGGTGGGCATGTACATATATGTAGTAGATTTAAAGAAACAAATTGTTTTGTAAGTCTAAGTTTATAACGTATTTTTACATTGTCTTAGAAGTATGGGCTTAGAGAAATGGTTTGCTATTAATAACTATGAATTTTGACCTAGTTAAATGTTGTTTAACCCTGATTTCGTAAAAATTTTAAAATCAAGAAAAGGGTCTAGGCAGGGTACGTAGTTTTCAACATGAATTATATTTTTATTTCAATAACTCAATTATGAATTTCATAAACCAATTCAGGGTCAAAACTAGCTGCAATAGACTGGCATAGTTTTTAATTCAAAATCCAAAAGGGTTAAACTGCAATAATGAATTTTGGTATAAAAAAATTTACAAGTCAATATTTCTTTCAATCACTCTGTAACATCTTTAATGTATATTCATCTTACGAGTATATGTTAAGGGTGTTACATTTATTGGTATTAGAGCTATAGGTTTAGCCGATTCTTGAGGCTAAATCGAGTTTAATGTGATTTAATGTTAAGTACATGCCCCTAGGATGTCATGTTACTGATGTACGACTATGTAACTTGATTATGATCCCCAATAACAAGAATAAGTTTTAGTAGAAATAGATGATGTTAAGAATTGATAGACTGCGTTAGATGTTTAACTATGGGAATCAAAAGAAGGAAGAAGTTTGTTTAAAGCAAAGTATGTTGGCAACTAGTTAAAAGAGAAATGTGCAGCAGTCCTAAGTTTGAAACAAGGTACTCATACTATCTATGAGTATGAGTTATATTTTAATTGATTGAGTCGGTACGCAGTTAAATTGATGCCGATCGAAAGGTCTCGATATGAATGGTTTATAGAGAAGCTTCGTCCAAGGCCCAATGAGATTCTATTAGGCATGAACTTATCAAATTTCCAAGAGGCTATGAATAGAGCGAAGGCTATGGAGAATATTTAGTAATGTGATTGTCAATAATTATCTTGGACACAATGCACAAGTAATTAGAATATGCAAGAAAGGTTCATTAGAAATTCAAGGAATTAAGTTCTTGATAGATTTAATGGAACTCCCATTCCATGAATTTGAAGTCATTCTTGGAATGGATTATTTATCTGCATATGATGTAGATATGAAGTGTAAGAAGAAAATGTTGGTACTTCATGGACTAGTTGGTTTTGAAGTAATCCTTGTGGGAGAAAGAACTAACTGTTTAGAGTCAGTAATCTCTGCAATGACAACTAAAAGGTTGTTATGCAATTGATGTGAAACATGTTTAATTTAGGTGATGGATATTCAAAAGTCACCTAAAAAGAAATTGAAGACATCCTGACTGTAAAAGAATTTCCTAATATAATTTTGGATGAGTTACCAAGAGTACCTCCGGATAGAGAAATATAGTATGTGATTGATGTCTATCCTGGAATTGAGCCGGTATCAATGGTACTATATAGGATGGCACCAACTGAGTTAAGGGAACTAAAAGCTCAATTACAAGAATTATTAGACTAGGGTTACAGTTGATCAAGTGAATTATCATGGTGTGCTCCAGTATTATTATTAAAGAAGAAAGATAGTTCCCCATGATCATGTATAGATTATCGGCAGTTAAATGAAGTAACCATTAAGAACAAGTATTCCATACCAAGAATTAAGGATTTATTTGATCAGCTTAATGATGCAGTAGTATTTTTAAAGATAGATCTTCAATCAGGATTATTATCAGCTCAAGGTCAAGGAACAAAATGTATCGAAGACATGATTCAGAACTCGTTATGACATTACGAGTTTCTAGTGATGCCATTTGGACTTACAAATACCCCTGCTGTATTTATGGATTTGATGAATAGGGTATTCCAACCCTATCTGGATTGTTGTGATCTTCATAGATGATATTTTGGTTTATTCGAAGACCAAAGTTGAGCATGATTACCATCTTCGTGTGGTACTACAAACTTTAAGAGATTAGCATCTTTATGCCAAGTTTTCTAAATGTGAGTTCTAGTTGTCAGGAAAGTTTCAAAAGATTAAAGAAAGTTCGGATTGAAGCGCCAATTCTAATTCAACCAGAACCAAGAAAAAAATATATTTTGTACAATGATGTATCTCATTGTGGTTTGGGTTGCATGCTTATACAAGAAGATTAGGTAATAGCTTATGCATCAAGGTAGCTCAAAACTCATGAAAGGCACTATTCAACGAAGATGGGTTCAATTTTAAAGGGATTATGATGTGGTTATTGATTATCATCCTGGAAAGGCTAATGTAGTAGCAAATACTTTTAGCCGAAAGACATTGTTTGTCTTGGGCAAGATGAATGCAAAATTGTCTGTGGGACGAGATGGTTCCTTAACAATAGAATGTTAGTTAAATTCAACTTTATTAGATCGATTCAAAGATTTGCAGTCTTCAGATGAAAAATGTCTTAAAAAGAGAAGACAAGCTGAAATTGGGGAAACACAAGTTTGTGAGATCAAGCCTAATGGTTGTCTATATTACCGAGGTAAAGTATATATTCATGACGATGACAATCTGAAAAAAGAGATATTAACAGAAGCCCTTTATAGTCTATTGACTATGCATCCAGGAAGTAACAAGATGTATCAAGATTTGAGGACTCGATACTGGTGGCCAAGAATGAAAAGAGCAATCTCAGAATTCACGGCAAAGTGCTTAACATGTCAACAAGTAAAGGCTGAGCATCAAGTACCTTCTGGATTGCTCTAGCCTATCTCTATTCCTCAATGGAAATGGGAGTGAGTAACTGTTACCTCTTCAAAAGTATTGTTTTTAATGTCAATCTTACAATGCTTTTGCTTGTTTTTAGGTACATTTAGTTGCATTAGGATGTTAGAATCATGCATTTGCATAAGGAGTTTAAAGTTTTGTCTATGCCAGTGTGAAGGGTTGTTTTGTTGGAAATTTTGCAGGTTTAGCATAGGATTTGGCCCAGGAAAGCACCTCAGGAAGGAATGCCAAAGAGAATTCAGAGTGCTGCTGGCATAGATGGACCAGACAATGCCAAGCACCAGTTGGCAGAGTGTAATCACTCATTTTTATCCGGTTTGTAAATATTGTTAATATATTAGCATAATAATTAACAAGGTATTATTATTGCACGTATACATGTTATATTATATAATTACTATATATGTGATTAATGTGTACAAAATATGTGTGTAATATATGTAAGCGCATGCGTATTATACATACTATGTGCGGTGTATGTGTGTCACATGTCACATACGTTTTAATAGTTTATATATGTACTAGGGTGTATTTGGTTATACTTATTTTGTGTGTATAAGATGCATGTATGTGTGTGTGCATGGGTGTATGTGATATATATGGTTTGCATGTGCATGTACTATGTATGTTTGTAGTATGCATAATGTTTGTATACTTACATTAATTAAGTGTGAGAGCAAATATATGTATATATGTGTTCGAATGTTATATGGTATATGTTAATTTGCATGTATGGTTATATGTACATAAATTATATATGTGTATATGTTGTTATTATCGTATTATTATTATTTTCATTATTATTCTTATTCTTATTCTTATTCTTATTCTTATTCTTATTCTTATTCTTATTATTATTATTATTATTATTATTATTATTATTATTGGACTAATGTAAAATAAAATCCAAAATATAAAACCCAAATATTATAATAACAGCCCAAGTCCATATTATTACAAAAAATAATAATACAAGGCTCGGTTGGCCCAAGCCCAAGACCCCATTTAACCCTAATTATTTTATCTTTGTGTAGATAACTATGAGCCGTTGGATCAAAATGTGGATCCAACGGCCACGATCAAGGAAGGGTAAATATCTAGCTAGCCGCGTGAACTACACGTCTGGACGGTTCGAATGCCACGCGCGCGTGCGGTCCACGAGCGGACTCTTCGATATCACACGCATGCGTGAGTCCCACGCGCTATAACCCCTCGACTACTGAGCCCCACGTGTCACGATCTGGAGCCGTTTCACCGGTCGAGGTTTCATTTGGGTCGTTCATCCTTCAAGCCATCCTGACCGTTAGATCGGATCTGATCCAATGACCGAGAACACCTCAGGCCGAAGACAACTCCCCCACACCGCCACCATACTTCCACAATGCCGGTCTCCAACCACCGCGTTCAGGCATATCAGAACAACACAAAAAAAGAGAGACTATGTCAGTGTCAGTCTAGATCTAAAAATATATTACATTATTTGCTACCAAACCAAAGAGACAGGGATATATGTATGAAACAAGTAATTGTAAGGCAGTCCAGTGGTAATCGGAAAGAAAAAATAACAAAAAAAGCAACAAGTTTTCAGTGGTAACGCTCTTCTCTTTTTCTTACTTCTTTGCATGCATAAAGGAAAATATACGTAGTGATAATACAAGAAAAAAGGGTTTTAGAGCTATTACCCCCGTCGTCTGTGGATCTCCCCTCACCAGTGACAAGCCTCTTCGGCTTTCCGAAGCCGAACATGGTGAACTGAAGGGAGCGGGAGGTCCCTTTCGGTTTCATTTGGTCAAATGTAAACAAAAAAAATTTCTTGTTTTGTATTTACTTAGATCTAGGCAAAAGGGTGAGTCTTAGCGTAGATCTAAGTTCATATACGGGTTCGGTTTAGAAAGAGGCTGGTTTTGGGGGTTTCTTTTAGTTCGCCGATGTCGGTTAGCGGCGGCCGGCGGCGGAAGGGATGGCGAAAAGTCGCCGGTTTCTGGGTTCATCACAGGTTTAGAGGGGGACGGTTGAGAGTAAAATGAGAGGGTTGATTTATTATAAAAACTGGAATTGAATGAAAATGGGGAAAAATTCGAGTCTGGGCCGAAAAAAGGGGTTTTATAGGTGTTTTTATTTCGTGAAATGGTGAAATTTCGTAATAAATCCTCCCGCGTTTTTGATATTTTCATTTTGTCTCGCCGCAGGGGATATTTACAACTCTGGTCCCCCTCTTATTTCAAAATCTTGCAATCCAGTCCCTAAATTAAGTCGAATCAGTTTTTAAATGGCAAAATTACCTTACTAGTCCCACCACGTTTTTGAAATTTTCACTTCGGGTCTGCCCCTTGGTCCAATTACAGTTTCAGTCCTTTCAAGTTCGGTGCTGCTTTCATTTTCGTCCCTAAATCGCATATTATTTTCCTTTAATTTATGTTCCTTATGTTTATTTCTTTTCATTTCAGTCCTGATTCCATGTAAATATTCATGTTTGTTTATTATAATCGTGTATGTTGATTTAGCTTTTTGCCTTTTCATATATCCCTCGTATATGCTTCGTATTTTCATGTTTACATATATATGTGTGTTAAGTTTATGGTGATTATGTATCTTTATACATTTGTTCGGTTATTCGTATCACACATATTATATTGATATTTGAGTTAGCTCAAACACAACTTGTTTTATATTTCAGTATGTATTGCATGTTTTCTTTGTTTTTAGGCTATGTGTTGGTATATTTTCTTGGTCATGTATAATGCCATTTTTTACGTATGTTACAACGTGACTTATTGTAATATGTATATTTTTGTAATATGTGTTTGTGTTCCATGCCTTGTAATTGTGACATGTTAGTTTTATCTTTAGTCGCGAGTAGGGATAATTTATATGCATGTATGTTTTAAATTAGTATTTTATTTATGTTCTGTTAATAGTTTATTATGTGAATATTTACTGTATTTTAATTATTGGCCATGCTTAATATTTTGCCCACTAAGATTGCATATCGAGATATAAATTGTCAATGCAATGCCCTTTTATCCGAGTGTAAACAGGGCCAGTATCAGGCGTAGTGTAGTGGTTGGGCGTTTACTCTCGGATAACGGGGCCTTTAAAATTTACTCACAATTATAACCGAATTTTAAACTAATCGTCACTTTAATCCGGAAAGTCTAATATTAATAAAGCGGTAATTATTAAAGTACCAGTTTTGGGCGGTGTAGGGGTGCTAATCCTTCCCCATCCGTAACCGACTCCCGAACCCAACAGTTTTTTTAAATCTCTGGTTTTATGGTGTCCGGCCTACCTAAGTGGCCGGTGGCGACTCCAATTTTTAAATAAAACGCGGTTTTTAAAAAAACCCCACGGAATAAACGTTTTATACCCGAAAAATCACAAACACTTCAAAAGATCGTTTTTTTAGAAAAAAAAAGGACATCGCTACACAGAGAAGTGAACTTGATGCCACGCCAAGAAGCTGTTGGACCCCGAAAATCGGAAACGATCAGGCTCCAAAAAGATAGCAATTGGATCAATCTCCGAAAAAATAGCGGATAAGATAGTGCCAAGACTTGTTGGCAGATTCATGCCAAGCTTGGGCACCAAGGCAACGTCGGCAATATGATCTCAGCACTAGCCTGATCAGCTCTCTTTCAAATTTGGATAAGATGATAATCCCTTATCCCTTGGGCAGTTGAAGTTTAAAATTTGAAGAGCTAATCCTATCCCTTCCTCGCACGTCTATTTAAACACCAACCAAGCTAGCATTTGAGAAGAGAGGAAGATCGAAGTGAAGAGTTGGTGTGTGACGATTGACAACTGACTGCACCTAGGAAGGGTGGTCCGACCAACTTGGCCGAGAAGCCTAGATCTTGAAGGGCTGTATCGAGAGACCCTTTCTAGCCCATTTTCTCTTTCAAGTTATTTTATCTTATTTTAAATGATGATGTACTTGGGAAACGTTTGTGGTTTTTTGGTTAAGTCCCTCACCATGAAATAATTTCATAGTTGGTGGGGGATGTTTGCGTTGAACGCTATTTTTATGTTTTAGTTTTCAATAATAAATCTGCATGGGCAATGTTTTCACTATTCGGCATACTTTAATATTTCCTAAATACTATGCCAAGCGAGAGATGACACTGTTGGCCTATTGCTCCTTAATATCTTAATAGACTTGGGGTGGCAGCGAATAAGTTCTTGAATACTAAGGAGAGAAGCTTCGAGAGAAGTCGTTCAAGTAGATGAACTTACTTCTGGAGTGAAATCTACCTCTTATGAGTATAGATTGGATCTTAACCAAATTGTTTTATTTAAAAACAAACACTATAGAGATATAGGGGTTTTTACATGATCAATTTAGGGTAATGACCATCGAGAGAGGCTTTGCTAATTTTGAATCTGCTCGGCAAACAATGCCAAGAAAGGTTGTTGTTAAAGTCTGGCACGACATGAATAGCGTGAAAACCAGGCATTCCCTGCCAACGCTAAAACACCTTCATTGCCAACGTCTTTACTTTACTTTCATTCCTTTACCTTTTAATTATTTTTCGAAACCAATTTCAAATCAACATTTTTCTTATGGCAAGTAACAATCAAGTCAATTGAATTCCAAGTCAATCTCTGTGGGATCGATACTCAGCTTACCAGATGTATTACTTGCAGACCGTGTATACTTGCACACAAAAGACTCGTCTTGGCACGTTTTTATACTTTTCCAACACATATCTTTTGCCACTTTTGCCAGCATTCATTCAGAGAGTCTACAAGTTTTTGGCGTTGTTACCGGGGATTGCAACGAAATTAATTATTTTTAAATTTTTACTTGTCTTTCTTTATTTTTATTTTTGTCGGTGTATGACCAGAAGCCATCCTATGGTGGACAATTGGCCATATGATTCAGAAATTGAGAAAACCTTGCGGAGGTTAAAAAGAAGATTTCGAGAGATGCAAAACCAAGGTAATGGAGGGAATGGTGTGGTGAACAATGGAGGAAATCCACTCAACAATAAGATACACCACCACCAGCTGTCCCAGTTGTTAATGAGAGACCTATTAGAGAACATTCGACACCAACCATTGACAATTTGATGCCAGGACTTGTTCGCACAGAGGTAAATGCTGTCAATTTTGAACTTAAGCCGATAATGATTCAAAATCTTTTGAATGTACTTCAGTTTGATGGAGCACTCACTGGAGACTCGAGGCAACATCTAAAGCAGTTCATGGAGATTTGCCAGTTATTTCAACAAAATGGAGTACTTGAAGATACCGTGAAACTGAAGTTATTTACTTTCTCTTTGAGAGACAGAGCAAAGGCTTGGCTTAATTCCTTGCCCCTTGGCTCAGTTACTTCATGGGCGGACTTATGCCAAAAGTTCTTGACAAGGCTCCAGTCACCAACACTCACTGCCAAGATGCGGGGTAAGATCATTACATTCAGGCAGACTGAGGATGAGACCTTATATGATGCCTGGGAACAATTTAAAGACTTATTGAGAAGACGTCCTATGCATGAATTCTTGAATTGGACCCAGATCCAAACCTTTTACAATGGACTGAACGCACAAACAATGATTGTTGTTGATGCTTCAACAGCCGGTTCATTGCTTGACAAAACATATACTGAGGTTGTTGACATTTTAGAGAGGATTGCAATCAACGATTTTGAATATCCTATTGCAAGACTTAGAACCGGAACTAAAACCAATGGGAAATTTTAGGTTGACAAACTAACGTCCATTCATGCCGAGATTTCCAACCTTACTAGCATGGTAAGAATGTTGCAAAAGAACGAGTCCTAGGAAGTCAAAGCATTAGATCCTTTTTGTACAATTTGTGGAGAGAATCATCCTGTGGATGAATGCCCTGCGAACCCTGAATAGGTAAATTTTGTTGGCAATGTTAATCGTTACTATAATCCTAACTCCAATACTTATAATGCAGGTTGGAGACAACACCCTAGTTTAGCATGGGGAAATCAGAGAGGTAACCAGTACAATGCCCAGCGCTAGAATACCCAAAGGCAAAATAACAATGCCATGCCAGCATTCTATTAGAATGCCATGCCACAGAAAGCCCAGAATAATTTTCAGCAAGGGCAAAGATTCAACCAAGGTGGCACACTCACAGAGTACATGGAGAGGAATGATTCCACAGTCCAGAGTTTGGTAGCATCAATGAGAAATTTGGAAGTTCAGCTTGGGCAGATTGCCAGTGCACTCAGCAATCGACCCTAGGGAGCATTACCAAGTGACACAGAAGATACTCGGCACAAAAACAATGAGTAGTGCAAAGATATAACTCTTTGGAGTGGTATACAGTGTGAGATGGAGAAGATTGCTAAGCAGCCAATTAATTGCCAAGTCGAGAAGCCTGTGCCAGCAGATAATCCCAGGAAAGCAGAGAACGAGGAAGCAAAAATAGATGATGCCAGAACCGATACCAGAATTGATGCCAAAACTGATGCTAGACAGCACATTGATGCCAGCACCGAGGCCAAACAAACTGATGCCAGCACTGCATTAGCAAAGCCAGCAGAGAAGGCAAGTATTTATCTGCCACCACCATTTCCAGCAAGGCTTCAAAAGCATAAGCAAGATCAGCAGTTCAAGCGCTTCTTGGAGGTTCTTAAGCAATTGCAAATCAACATTCCATTAGTAGAAGCCCTTGAACAAATGCACAACTATGTCAAATTTATGAAGGACATTCTGTCCAAAAAGAGAAAGTTAGGAGACTCTGAAACGGTAGCTCTAACCGAAAGATGCAGTGCCATGATCCTAAACCGATTGCCACTAAAGCTAAAAGATCCGGGAAGTTTCACTATTCCCTGCACCATTGGCAACAAATTCATGGGCAAGGAACTGTGTGACCTAGGAGCTAGCATCAACTTGATGCCAATGTTAGTTTTTCGGAAGCTTGGCATAGAAGTAAGACCTACCACGGTGACACTTCAGTTGGTAGACTGATCCTATGCACATCCCAAGGGTAAGATTGAGGATGTGTTGGTAAAGGCAGACAAATTTATTTTTCCATCTAATTTTATCATTTTGGATTATGAGGCTGATATTAATGTCCCGGTTATTTTGGGGAGACCTTTTCTTGCCACGGGTAGAGCTTTGATTGATGTTCATAAAGGGGAACTAACAATGCGCATGAATGACCAGCATGTTACATTTAATGTGTTTCAAGTTTTGAAATGTACAGATGAACCTGATGAGTGCCAAGCAGAGGAGATGATGGAGTCCATTTACACTTTGGACACGGCACAGTTATGCTAGGATACAAAATTTGATGCCAACAATTTAGATGGCATAACTGATTTGTTTGAGGAACTAGAAGAACCGATCTTAGAGGCTGAAGAGGTGAGTTATTTTAAGCCACTACAGTTGGCCGGTAGAGAAATCAAGGCACCTAAACCATCAATTGAGGAGCCACCAGCGTTGGAACTGAAACCACTGCTAGATCACTTAAAGTATGCTTATTTAGGTGAACACTCAACTCTGCCGGTGATCATTGCCATTGGTCTCACTAATGATCAGGAGGCAAGATTGTTGGCAATATTACGCGATTATAAGCAAGCATTAGGGTGGACCTTAGCAGACATCAAAGGTATTAGCCCAAACATTTGTATGCATAAGATTATCTTGAGGAGTACCATGGCAAAACCATTGAAGGCCAGAGAAGGCTAAACCCAAGCATGAAAGAGGTAGTGACAAAAGAGATCATAAAATGGCTTGATGCCGTGATTATATATCCTATTTATGATAACTCTTGGGTTAGCCCGGTGCAATGCGTGCTAAAGAAGGGTGTCATGACCTTGGTACAAAACAGTGAAGCTGAGTTAATCTCCTCCAGAACAATCACAGGATAGAGAGTGTGCATGGACTATAGGAGGCTAAACAATGCCACGAGGAAGGATCACTTCCTATTGCCATTCATTGATTAGATGCTAGACAGGTTGGCAATTAAAGCTTTCTATTTTTTTGGATGATTATTCAGGTTATAATCAGATTGCCATCGGCCCTGATGATTAAGAGAATACCACATTCACATGCCCATATGAGATGTTTGCGTTTAGAAGGATGTCATTCGGCCTATGTAATGCACCAACAATGTTTCAACGTTGCATAATATCCATTTTTCTCATATAATCGAGCACAACATGGAAGTGTTCATTGATGATTTCTCAGTGTTTGGCAAAACATTTGAGGAGTGCCTTCAGAGTTTGGAGCAAGTCTTGAAGAGATGCATAGAGACAAACTTAGTGTTGAATTGGGAAAAATGCTACTTCAAACTGAGAGAGGGTTAGAAGTGGATCAAGTAAAAGTTGAGGTAATTAAACAACTACCGCCTCCAACGAGTGTTAAAGGTATAAGAAGTTTTTTAGGACATGTCAATTTTTATCGGCGTTTTATTAAAGACTTTTCAAAAATTGCTAAACCTTTATGCTTGTTGTTAGAACACAATGCTACTTTTGCACTTGACGATTCTTGTTTGAGAGCATTTCAAGAGCTTAAAGAAAAGTTAATCAATGCCCCTATAGTTGTGGCACTGGACTGGAATGAGCCCTTCGAGCTCATGTGTGATGCCAACGACTATGCCATTGGAGCAGTCTTGGGACAAAGGCATGTCAAGGTTTTTCATGCCATCTACTATGCCAGCCAAACATTGAACGAAGCACAACTGAACTACACTACGACCGAGAAAGAATTTCTTACGGTTGTATTTGCTTTTGACAAATTTAGATCTTATTTAATTGGTAACAAAGTTGTGGTTTTTACAGATCATTCGACATTGAAGTATCTCTTGGCAAAGAAGGATGCCGAGCCTAGACTAATCCGATGGATGCTCATACTTCAAGAATTTGACATTGAGATCCAAGACAAGAAGGGCAGTGAAAACCTAGTAGCTGATCATCTCTCACGTTTAGAGCATCATCTTGAAGATGGTAAGACCAATCTTATAAGAGATGAATTTCCTGACGAGTACTTGCTTGTAGTTAATGTCGTGCCATGGTATGCTGACATTGTCAACTACTTGGTAAGTAACATTCTACCACCAGACTTGGCATACAATGCTAAGAAGAGGTTCTTGCGGGAAGTTAGGCAATACTGTTGGGATGAGCCAATGTTGTTCAAACAGTATGCTGACCAAGTGATCCGCCGGTGTGTGCCTGAGGATGAACATCATAACATATTGCATCTATGTCGTGCCGCACCATATGGAGGTCACTTTGCTGGGGTAAAGACTGCTGCCAAGGTACTACAGTCAGGATTCTTTTGGCCTACACTATATAAGGATGCCCACTAATATGACAAGGCATGTGATCGTTGCCAATGGATAAGAAACATCTCTGGCAAACACCAACCACCGCTTCAAACATTATGCTTATAGATTTATTTGATGTATGGGTGATAGACTTTATGGGTCCTTTTCCACCCTCATTCGGTAATGTATGCATTATTATGGTTGTTGATTATGTATCTAAGTGGGTAGAATCGGTTGCTCTGCCAACGAACGATGCCAAGGCTGTTGCCAAGTTCTAGCATAAACATATTTTTACTAGATTTCGCGCCCTAGGGTGATTATTCACGATGAGGGAACCCATTTTAAGTGTAATCTAATCTCTAAAGCTTTGTGCAGGTATGGTATACAATAGATAATTACCACAGCATATCATCCACAAACAAACAGGCAAGCCGAGATTTCAAATAAGGAGATTAAGAACATTCTAGAGAAGACTGTTAATCCATCAATGAAGGACTGGTCCTTGAGACTAGATGAGTCCTTGTGGGCTTACAAGACTACATTTAAAACTCCTTTGGGTACGTCACCATTTCGACTTGTTTTTGGCAAACCATGCCATCTGCTAGTGGAGCTTGAGCATAAAGCCTACTGGGTCATCAGAACACTTGGCATGGCATGGAGAACTGCTGGAGAAAAGAGGTTACTATACCTAAATGAGTTGGAGGAATTCAGAACACAAGTCTATGAGAACGCTAGGATCTACAAGGAAAAAGCAAAACGTTTGCATGATAGTAGGATAATGCCAAGACAGTTTGAGGTAGGCCAACGTGTTTTTTCATTCAACTCACTGCTTAAGTTGTTTACAGGGAAACTCAGATCAAGATGGACAGGCCCTTATGAAGTTGTGAAGCCTTATTCTCATGGAGCTATGGACATCAAGAATTTGAAGACGGGCAAAATCTTTAAGGTGAATGGCCAACGTTTGAAGAACTACATGGAAGGTGATCAAAACAATGCCAAAGAGGTGATCCTCTTGGCAGAGGTAACATGGAAACACCATCAGGTTTGAACTTTTGTAAATATTAGGTTAGTGTTTTTCTTTGTTTTTAGATTTTTAGGTTTTTAATTGTTTTTCTTTCTTTTTAAGTTTCATGTTTTCATTCCTTTACTGTTTTGAAAGGTTTCCTTTGAGTTGTGCAGATTCATTATGCCAGGAATTATGCCAGGAACACTGCTAGGGTCGCTGGCAAGGGTTAACGCTTCAATAGAAAAATCTGCCAGACATAGTGCCAGAACAGCTTGGCATGCGGCGGTGCTAAATTTGGAAGAATGAGAAAAACCCTAGCTTGACCGGCCCATTCAATAGGAGAGAGAGTTGTTTTTATTTGACTTTAAACCCTAGCCGTTCAAAATATCGGTTGAAATTTAAAATTTCAAATCAATTACCTTATCACTCCAATCCTTACCCTATCTTATCACCTATCACCTTATCACTCCACCTCTTTTAAAATTAATTCTTTTTATTTCCCATCATTATCCCTAATTACTAATCCCATTAAAACACTCAACCAACCCAAAACCTTTCACTTTCTCATCCTTGCCGGTTAAAGAAACCAAACATCTCTCTCACTTTTTACTTCATTTTCGATAAGCAAGTGCAAAACCCAAATCGTCTTTTTCTTCATCTTTCAACATCGTTTCAAGTTCCTTCAACGATTTTCTATGGCTTCATCCTCTATCCCCTTTAAGCGATTCTTCAACGAGGATGTCGAGAAAAAGTTTGAATCTAATTTTGCCTTGAGGAATTTTTGCTATGAGAAGCACTTTGACCTCAACACAGAGACGAACAATGATTTCCCTCTGGAAGTCATGTCTGCTATTAACTTGCACAAATGGACTCAGTTTTGCCAGCAAAAAGGGAAGGTTTATGCTACAATTGTCCAAGAATTCTATGCGCAACTTGTGACCAAGGATTCGCCATTCTTGATGATTAGAGGTAAATGTGTTCGTTTCGATGAAGGATATATTAATAATATGTTTGAGTTGGATGGTGCAGGAGATGAGTATTTTGAGTATGTTGATTCAATGAGCGCTGCCAAGAGAAAGAGGCTGCTGGCAGATCTGTACGAGCCTAGCACGGCATGGACAGTGTCATCCAAGGGGCACCGTACGGTGAAGAGGCTGGCATTAAAGCCCCAATGGAGAGGATGGAATCATTTTCTCAAAGCGAATCTGATGCCCACATCCCATAACGAGACCGTGTCGGAACAAAGGATGATCATGTTGCACTCTATTGTTATGGGGCGCAAAATCAATGTTGGCAAGCTCATCGTTGAGGAAACTTACAAGTGCGCAGCGAAAGGTACTGGCAGCTTGTTTTTCCCTTTGTTGATTTCTAACATTTGTATGCTCCATGATGTGCCAAGGCTTGATACGGATAAAGGGCAAACGATCAAGGGAACAACAATTACTATTGCTATATGAAGGAATCTTGTTGCTGTCGAGCCCAAAGACAAGGGGAAGGGAAAGGCAAGGGCACCCACACCAAAGCCCAAGGAGTCAAGGGCCGCGCCAGTAACCATGCCAGAAACTGTGCCAGACAATTCAATGGCAATGTTGTCCCAAATTCACCAATGCGGGGAGATTATACTCCAAAAGCTGGAAAAGGCTGAGGAGCTCAATGTCAAGATGTGACACTACATCCAGGCCAGGGATGTTGTGATCAGAGAGGCTCTTACAAAATTATCAACTGATTTTGTGCTAGAGTTTCCATACTTTCCTACTGAGCTCTATGCCAGCGATAATGTCATGCCAGCTAGTGCAGTTCATACCATATATGATGCTACAGTCTCGTTGTCTCTAGTTCAAGTCGAGTCTGCCAGTTTTGATTCTTTATCTGAAACAAAGAAAACCGAAGCCAAGTCTGCCAAAGCCAAGTCGCTAGTGACACCTGCTATACATATGCCATCTAATGCCACTGGTGCACCTGCTGCATCAGAGCCTGCCAAGGAAAAGGAGGAAGTTGGAGCCTCCACTACCGCTTCAAAACCGAGCCTGAAAAGAAAGGGGCACATGGCCCCTGAACGAGGGCCATTTGTGAGAAGAAAAACCCGTACCGCACGACAAATAGTCTCCGAAGGGGAGTCATCTTCTTCCTAAACTCATTTACATTTCATTCCATTGCATTTACATGATCATGCATTTTTTATTTTTTCTATTTTTCTTATATATATGAGTTGTTTCATGCATTGGGGACAATGCACATCTTGGGTTTAGGGGTGTGCATTTTCTCACATTTATGCCATACATTTCATGTCTAAATTCTATTGCCATGCTATTTAGGTCATTTAGATAGATGCATACCAAACCACTAAAAAAAGAAAAAAAGAAAATTTTGCCTCGGTTTAATTTTGAAAAATGTTAGCATTTGTTAGGAAAGTTTAATTTGATATGAAATTTTAATCTTTAGCTGGCATGCCATGCCAGCAGCGTAGTATGCTAGGTTTGCTTGGCAATTGATCGCTAGTTTAGGGAATTGAACATAACTTAACACGTAGTATGTATCTAGTTCCTTAGCAAACTTAGACTTTTTGAAACTATGCTCAGATTTAGAAAAAAAAATGATGCCAGGGTAAAAAGAAATAAATAAGGCAGCAATGTTCTGCCAAGGCAAGAAAAAAAATGAAATGAACTCTCCTCTACCTAGGGGTAATAAATTACTTGGGGATTCATGGTTTGCTCCCTCTTAGTTCTCAAGTCCAAAACCTTAGGGTATGAGTTGAAGAGAAAGCCTAGTGATGTCAAGATTAAGGTGGGGATTCATGGTATGCTCCATCTTATCTCTCACGCTAAATAGTGTCACGAAGCAAGCTTAAATGAATGCTAGCAAGAAACCCTTGGCAAAGAAAAAAATGATGAAATATATATATATATATATCTAAGTTTAGGTAGTAAAATTTGTCTAAGGGAGTGAAAGGAAACTTGATGTATATTGCCGACACTCATGCACTCTTCATGAACTTTGACTAGAGTTATATTGCTGCACTTGAATTACTACCTGCTTGGCATTATTGCGCTGAGATACTGAGGACAGAAATAAAGCCAAATTCTGCTTGCCAGCATGTGTTGGCATTCAACCAAAATTTTGTCGAGGTAACTTTTTCACAATTTTTGTTTTTATTTTGTCTGCATTACTTGAGGACAAGCAATGAGTTAGGTTTGGGGGTGTGTTGCCTCTCTAAAAGTACTATTTTTAATGCCAATCTTACAATGCTTTTGCTTGTTTTTAGGTACATTTAGTTGCATTAGGATGTTAGAATCATGCATTTGCATAAGGAGTTTAGAGTTTTGTCTATGCCAGTGTGAAGGGTTGTTTTGTTGGCAATTTTGCAGGTTTGGCATAGGATTTGGCCCATGAAAGAACCTCAGGAAAGAATGCCAGAGAGAATACCGAGTTTTGCTGGCATAGATAGACCAAACAATGCCAAACACCGGTTAGCAGAGAAGTGAACTTGATGCCACGCCAAGAAGTTGTTGGGCCCCGAAAAAATAGAAAATAATCAAGCTCCGAAAAGATAGCAATTGAATTAATCTCCAAAAAAATGCAGATAAGATGGTGCCAAGACTTGTTGGCAGGTTCATGCCAAGCTTGGGCGCCAAGGCAACGTCGGCAGTATGACGTCAGCCCTAGCCTGATTAGCTCTCATTCAAATTTGCGTTGAAAGCTATTTTTATGTTTTAGTTTTCAATAATAAATCTGCCTTGGCAATGTTTTCACTATTCGACATACTTTAATATTTCCTAAGTACTATGCCAAGCGAGAGCTGGCACTATTGGCCTATTGCTCCTTAATATCTTAACAGACTTGGGGTGGCAACGAATAAGTTGTTGAATACTGAGGAAAGAAGCTTCGAGAGAAGTCGTTCAAGTAGATGAACTTACTTTAGGAGTAAAATCTACCCCTTAGGAGTATAGATTGGATCTTAATCAAATTGGTTTATTTAAAAACAAACACTATAGAAATATAGGGGTTTTTACATGATCAATTTAGGGCAATGACCATCGAGAGAGGCTTGCTAATTTTGAATCTGCTCAGCAAACAATGCCAAGACAGGTTATTGTTAAAGGCTGGCACGACATGAATAGCGTGAAAACTAGGCATTCCCTACCAACGCTCATCATTCATTAAAACACCTTCATTGCCAACGTCTTTACTTTACTTTCATTCATTTCCCTTTTAATTATTTTCCGAAACCAATTTCAAATCAAATCAACCTTTTTCTTAAGGCAAGTAACAATCAAGGCAATTGAATTCCAATTCAATCTCTATGGGATCGATACTCAGCTTATCAGTTGTATTACTTGCAGGCCGTGTATACTTGCACGCAAAAGACTCATCTTGGCACGTTTTTATACTTTTCCAACACATATCTTTTGCCACTTTTTCCAGCATTCACTCAGAGAGTCTACAGCAACGATGGATTTTATATCTGTATTTCCAACTACACCAAGCAAAAAGGATTCAATATGGGTTATTGTGGATCGATTGACAAAGTCTGCTCATTTTATCCCAGTTCGAATGGATTATTCACTGGATAAATATGCAAAACTTTATATTCGAGAGATAGTGAGACTACATGGTGTCCCAGTATCAATAATATCATACAGAGACCCAAGGTTTACTTCGAGATTTTGGGGTGCATTACATGAAGCTTTAGGTACTAAATTACATTTTAGAACAGCTTTTCATCCGCAAACAGATGGGCAATCTGAGCGGATCATACAAATTCTGGAGGATATGTTACGAGCTTGTGTAATCACGTTTGCGGGATCATGGGAAAAGTACTTTGTCTTTGATTGAATTTGCTTGTAATAATAGTTATCAAGCAAGTATAAAGATGGCACCTTTCGAAGCTTTATATGGAAGAAAACGCCGAACTTCTCTTAATTGGTTCGAGTTACAAGATTGAAATGTTCAGAATAACTCAAACGTTGGAGGAGTTGATTTAACACAAGACAAGGATGATAAAGCAAATATTATTCAGCAAAATTTCAAGGCCTCCATGGATCGACAAAAGGCCTATACAAATAAGAAGAAAAAGGATATTGAATATGAAGTTAGAGAAAATGAGTTTTTAAAGATTTCACCTTGAAAGAAGGTGTTATGTTTTATTTGAAATGAAAAGATTAGTCCCAGATTTATTGAGCCATATGAGATTCTGAAAAGAATGGAACCAATGGCTTATCAATTGGCTTTACCTCCAGATAGGAACAAAACTTATTATGTGTTTCACGTATTCATGCTTCGGAAGTATTGATCGGATTCTTCACATGTAATTACTTCTGAGGAGATTGAACTGCAACCAGGTTTGACGTTAAAGAAGAAATAGTGAAAATCCTAGCATACAAAGTTAAAGAATTAAAGGACAAGAAAATTCTATTGGTTAAAGTCCTCTAGAGAAATAATAAAATAGAGAAAATCAATTGGGAAACTGATGAGAGAATGAATAAGCAATATACGAAGTTGTTTGAAACGGGTAAACGTTGAAAATTCGAGGATGAATTTTCTTAAGGGGGAATTGTAATATCCCAATTTTTGCTTAGTGACTAAAATGTAATTTTTGAAAGTTTAGGGTTAAAGTGTAAACTTTGGAAAAGTTTAAGGACCAAAGTGTAATTTTAAAAAGTTATGCAATTTAACCCCGTAAATGGATAGTTCACCCCCCAAGAGTGGTATTTCCGTGTTACCCGGATTTTATACGAGGCTTATATTATTCGAATTTCGGATCGAATAAAAATTATTAAGCGTGCTTAGACCAGAGTAGCACAGGGATAGGTGACCTATTGGGAAGATCCTATATTCAATATTTTGACTGATAAAAAGGATTCACTTTAATTCAGTAATATTCGTAATGGATTGTTGAGATAAAATTTCTAAGAGGACATGTATCCGATAATAATTCCCGGTAATTATTGGTATATCATATCGAATTGAAATTTTAAAGACAGTTCCAAACATTATGGGAAATTCATAAAATATTATTTTATGAATATTTTATTAATGTTGGTGGGATTCTAAATAGATTTAGTTAGAATATGATGGAGTGGTTATAAAGCTCAAAGAAAGAAAATTTGGAAATCGTATTGAGTGAAATTCGAATAATTGGATCGAATAAATATCATATATTAAAATTTATGATATTTTGGGAAGGAGGCTGGTTAGAATGGAACTAATTTGGTTCAATTTTTATGGAATGACATTTTTAAGACATGTGAGTAAATAAAGTTTAGTTAGAGAGAAAATTGGTCATTTGCCAAGGATGGCATTTTTGAAACTTGGAGGGCAATTTTGGAAGAAGATTTACACATTGATTAAATCCTAGCCATTGATTTTTATGAGATTGAATCATGGCCATTAAATTAAAGGGCAAGATGGTAATTACACTAATTAAATGAATTTTAAATTTATTTAATATGACACTTGGATTAAATATATTAAAAGATGATAAAAAAAAATCATCTTATTCCTCCAAGGGTCTGTTTGAATTCAGCAAACAAAGAGGGAGAAAGAAGTTTCAAACTTTCAAGCCAAATTTTGAAGAAATCAAGACAAGTTTCAAGCAAAATTTATTTAGGTAAATTGTTCTACACTTGATTCTCTTTAATTTGATAGTATTTTTGCATGATAAAAGTCAAGTATGGGTTATATTATGGATGAAGATTTATTGTGGAAATTGATGTTGATGATGGAATTAGATTTGTAGATTGTTAAATTGATGATTTAAACATGGAATTAAGGTTGAAATTGGATAAATTTCATGTTAGAGATTATAAACCCTGACCCTAAAATTTGGGGGTTTTGGTTAGAAAGCTAAATTAATGATGGAATTGAATGAATTATGAAAGTTAAAGGATTGATATGTTAAGAAGGGAAATATAAGAGACCTAATTCGAAATGAAAGTATAGTGAAGGACTAAATTGAATAAAGTTTAAAAGTTGAAGGAAATTTTCTAAGGATGTTAGAAATAAATAAATGGTTTAATTGTACATGAATTTATTTACAAAAGTGAAGTAGTGACTAAAATGTCACTTTTATAAAGTTTGAGGACTAAAAGGTAATAGTCCAAAATTAGTAAATGATTATGGAAATTGTTCAAATTAAGCTTGAACAATTGTTTAATGTTCAAAATGGTCACTAAGGACCTAGGGACCAATTCGGCAACTTTGAAGAATATTGGGGAAATTTTCAGAAAATTTTATATTTAAATAGTTATGTTTAAGAATCAAGTTAGCAATGTTAGATTTAAGTCGAATACGAGAATGGTAATGTATATGTTCGATTGGCCTTATATAGTTCCAAAAGAGATTGAAGGAGAACCAAATGATAAAAAAAGAAAAGGACACTCGTGTAAGCTTAGTGAAACATACTATTACATGGCCCAGGTGTGTGCATTTACATGTTTTAAAATGCAATTAGGAAGACTTGCGAATAGTCAACCTTAAATTAAAATGATATTGCATTATCTATATACATATGTTAATTTATGTTTGCCATGACCAATTATGTTGAAGTATGTGATATGAAATGTTTATTTATATGAGGATCTATGTTTACCAGGAATATTTATGATGAAGCATGAATCGTGAAATGTTTATTTATATGATTGATTGATGATAAAAGAAATGCCCAAGTATTGTGTATGAGAGTCCATGGTATAGTTGGCATGCCATAGAGTCTTTAGCAGTTGCACCCTCATGTTCATGTTATCAAACAAATATTGTGACAAAATGATTGTGTCACATTAACCTTGGGGATCAACGCCCACTGTGCCCGAGTGCACTGTCGAGGTGCTTCATGTTTATGGGGATCAAAGAGCGTCCCCGAGTATGTGTTTATCTTCACGTTCACGTTAGACACTACGGTGTCATTTCAAGATGACTCGCGTACCTTGATCTCATATAGCGTACTTTGGGCAATGATAAAAGATTCATGTCATGTAAATGAATCATGTTGTGAAAACGAATCATGTTATGTATATGATTCATGTCATGAATATGAACCATGCCATGTATATGAATTAAATCACGTATATGAATCATGTCAGGTAAAAGAATCATGTCATGTAAATGAATCAAGTTATGTATATGAATTATGCCATGTATGAAAATCATGTCATGCAAATAAAATATGCCACATATGAGAATCATGTTATATAAATGGATCATGCCATGAATATGAATCATGTTATGTATATGAACCATGTCATGAATATCAATCATGTTATGTATATTGATAAGTGTTCAAAAGTACTATTTTTCTTACCCTTTTTACTCATATTATTGTTAGACTTAGGCCCATATTAGTTGCATAATTAGCCATTCATGCATTAATCCATGTTTCCTTCCATCGTTGAGCTTGATTACATAACTTGGTAGTTTTTGTGGGAAAAGATGCTGCTTTGGTGTGTTTTGTGTGTATATACAGGATCACTTGCCAAAGCAAGGCTAGAGCTAGTTGCCAGGGCAATGCATGAAGGATATGCCGAGCCAGTTGCCAGGGCAATACATGAAGGAGACGCCGAGCCAGTTGCCATGGCAATTGTCGACAATAGCAAAGGTGATATGGTAGTCGAAATTGATGACTAGACAAGCCCAAGATGACGTGGAGCAAAGCCCAAACCTAAAGGAATTTGATTTCCATGCAGAGATTAAAGAAGAATTAAATTCCAAGAAGATAGGAGAAGTTCTAGTAGGAATACAATTATAATAAAGAATTATATTCTTTAAAGATAATTTAATTCCAACTTAACTTCCTCCTTAAAGAAGGACTTTGGCCTAGCCCTATAAATAGGAAGGAGATTTCGACAATCAAGAGAGAGCAAGAGAGGGGAATTTCGACAAGTCCAAGGAGGGCAAGAGGAGAGAATTTTCGACAAGCATCTAGGGCAAGGAGGATTTCGACAAGCCTCCTTCTTCATCTTTTTCTTTCTTGTTCGATTGGGTTCATGCTAGGGATTGTTTATCTCGTGTTTCTTTGGAACCTAGCCATGAACTAAATCTACTTGGCTATGGTTATTGTGTTTTGTGGTTGTGAGAACTTATTGGTTTTTGTTTAGGTAATAAGAGTTTGCACTTTTCTATTTCAAGGTTTATTCATTATTGGTTCTTATTCTTGTTTGCGAGTGAATTGGGAGAGGATCTCGTGATTTCATCTATTTATCTAATGTCGGGAGAGTTAGATTCAAGAAACGAATGAATATGATCTTTATTCAATCTATTGATGGTGAAGATTAATTCGGATTAGGAATAAGTTAAGGATTTCAACGGCTAAGAGGAGCGCAAGATTGGTTGTTGTTCACCCTTGATTCACGCATGGATGTATTATCAAGGCATGTACAAGTAGCTAGAGTTTCGACTTAGGGATAAGAAGAAACCATTGAACAACGCTCTACCGAACCTTGAAGGTTGCTGCCCAGACGCCCAAAAAGTTGCCCAGGCAACCATCGATTAGTTGCCAAGGCAACCCCGTTGTGCAAGTTGCCCATGCACTCTTTTACCAAAACAATCCAATCGGCTATCACACCTCAACTCACGATAACCTGGCCTATCTCTCTCTCAATTGATCTAATCTATTCATTTACTTTATTGCTTTCTAGTTTAGTTATTAGTTAAACTCCTATAGTCCTTTAATTGTGTTTTTACTTTTCACAGTGCAGTAACTTAAGCAAAGTGGCCCAAACCAATCCCTGTGGAGACGATACTCGATACTCATATCACTTTATTACTTGCGACGTGTATACTTGCACAATTGCGTAGCACTTATTACACGCAACAAGTTTTTGGCGCTGTTGCCGAGGATTGGCAATTGGTGTTAGTTGTTTTTGTTATTGCATTTTTTTCTCTTAGTTTTACTAACTTTTCTTTTTGTTTGTTTATAAAAAAAAATTAGGTGCGCTACAAGTTAAGGGACATCAACATGTCGGGAAATAAAAGCCGATCTATTCGAGATATGATGTTGGAAGATATGAATCAATCCAATCAAGAGTTTCTTGCACCCTTTGATGATTACCTATACCAACCGAGAAAAGCCCAAAGAACTTATACCATGGAAAAATCTTGTGCTATGTGTGGAGAACATCATGTATTTGAAAATTGCCCTCACATTTTCGGTGCATATAACTACATTGAGGACCATAGAAGGAACCAGCAACAAAATTCTTCATGGTATGGTCAAAAAGCTCAATTTTTTTTACCATAACAATTTTTCCGCAGCAACAGATATGCCATGGCAATGTAGTCCTTTTCAAGAGCATTCCAATTCCTTGGAGGAAACGTTACTAGCTTCCTTGGCTAGACTTGACGGATCAATTGAAGAGATTCGAGAACTATCAAAATCTATAGATACGAGGATAGCTCAGTGGGATGCAACCTTAGGGGATTCAGAAGATCAATTGGGGAGATCCACATATGTTATGGATAACATGCACCAATAATTCATTCCTAGGGATACTGACGTCCCAAGGCAAGAGGATAAGGAGCAATGCAAAGAAAGCTCTTCGATGTGTGGGGAACAACTAGAACCTCAAAGTCAAGAGGATGCCAATGAAAGAGACTGCCCAACACATGATGAGCCTGAACAACAAATTGCCTCGGCAATGATT
The DNA here is from genome assembly GCA_019671005.1 of Hibiscus mutabilis. Classification (NCBI taxonomy): domain Eukaryota; kingdom Viridiplantae; phylum Streptophyta; class Magnoliopsida; order Malvales; family Malvaceae; genus Hibiscus; species Hibiscus mutabilis. The sequence goes on along the minus strand of CM033744.1, from coordinate 22,808,761 downwards.
GAGGAGCCTGAACAGAGCAATGATGCGAAAACACTCAGTGAAGCTGAGAACAACAATACTACAACAAATTCTGAGGAACCTGATGCCCAGAAGGTTACAACGTTGATGTTGAAGCAAGAATCTGTAGATTGCTCTCATCTACAATTGCCATGGCAATTACACGACCACATGCAAGATCAACAAGATGATAATACTTTGCCAATGAAATATGAGCAGGTAATAGTTGAACCTTTTGAATTCTTTAAAAACTCACCTCGTCCATTGCAGGTATGTCTTGAGGAACCGAGTTTGGTAGATTTGAAGCCATCAAAATCTCTACTGATAGAGATGTTTGAGAGGCCAAAAGAAAACGGTGTTTGGATTCGTAAAGCTTTTCAGAAAATTAGTCATTCCCTTGACTTACAGCAAATTTTGGCAACTGATTGCCACGGCAATTGGCTTGAGCAGCAATTGCCACAACAAAAAAGGCTACATCCAACCATGATAGAAGTCGACAAGAATGAGGTAATTGAATGGTTGAGAATGGATATAATTTTTCCTATTAATATATTTGTGCCTTCAGGAATAGTAGCAAGGTGGAGAGTATCCATAGACTACAAGCGAACAAAGAAGAAAGACACCTCCACCATGGTAACGCAAAAGGGAGTAGTAGCTGGGAGCACATTGGCCCAACTCTTTTTGGGCAATATTGTCACCCGATGGAGGGTACGGATGGACTATAAGAAGTATCGGAAACGACTCTCCTCAAGTTTTCTCAGATATGAAGTAACATTAGAAGATGCATGATGGCACTCTTTTCAGACATGGTCGAAGACCTCCTTGAGATCCTCATGGATGATTTTTCCGTTTTTGGTAATGAGTTCTACAGTTGCCTCAGCACCCATTGTCGTTCCACCAGATTGGACGCCACATTTTGAGCTCATGTGTGATGCAAGTGATTTCGCGGTAGGAGCAGTCCTAGGCCAACTCACAGGGAAGAGGATGCGGATTTAGAGATATGTGATGCATTCCTGGATGAACAACTTTTAGTTGCCTCGGCAACCCTTGACGCCTCGGTAACTCTCGACGCCGCAGCAGCTCCTGATACGCACACCTCGGCAACCATGGACGCGCACGCCTCGGCAACCCCTGACGCCTCGGCAACCATGGATGTGCATGCCACGGCAACCACAAAAGATGATGCCGCGACAACCTACATCGTGCCTGCACAAGCTGATGCCACGACAACCAACCCTGAAGATGCCGCGGCAACCAAAACTAAAGACATCACGGCAACCACTGCAAAAGCCAAAGGTAAAGCACCTATGCCTGAATCAACTCCTACGGAATCATTTTCTAATTTTTCAGATTCGGACGAGTCCTCCATTGCACCAACAAAGACCGTACCAATTGAATCCTCCAAGCGAAAAGCCAACGACACTGATGAAGAGGACGATGAGGGCAACCCCGTACGAGGATCGATTCCACCACCGGCAACAAGAAAACAACCATCGCGTTCAAGCAAAAGAATCAAGACACCGACCAAAAGGAAACTAATCATCTACGATGACGAACTCTCGGAGTAAGTCCTCGTATGCATTTTTATTTTTATTTTTCGTTATTTTTATGCATGCATTGAGGACAATGCCTCACTCGAGTTTGGGGGGATTGGTATTAGTAGTTACCATATTTAGTTACATTCATCTTAAGTATTACATTTAGGATACATAAATTTCTTGCCATGCCTTTAATTGGAATAAGAATTGTTTAGATTTGATGAATATCTGATGATGACTTTGCCAATGCACTTAATTGATAGAATTTTTATTCTAGGATAACCATGGAAAAACTTAGAATTTTACTATGATGCTAAATTTGATGAAACACTGTTGTGGTTTGATTGATTTAAGGAATTCTAGTAAACTTAGGTTGATAATTAACAAATTGGGGGATTAGAATAAAAATTGGATGAATGCTAGAGGTGCCCGAAATTGGCTCTAGTATGTGCTAAAAATTGATCGCTAGAGGTACCTGAAACTGGCTCTAGTATGTGTTAAAAATAATTGATCACTAGAGGTGCCCAAAACCGGCTCTAGTCGAATAAATTAACTTAAGAAAACTAAAAACAAAACACTAGAGGTGCCCAAAACTGGCTCTAGTTAAAACATGTTAAAAAGAACCCAATGAAGTAATTTGAAAACCTATTGTTTGCATAGAATCCGAAAAATCAACTTGCACACAACTCCGCACACACTCACAAGCATTATAGTTTGATTCTGATTAATTTCTAAGTTTTCCGAAAAATAAAAAGCCAATCATACCCCGGTTCAGAGAATTGAAATCAAGTTCAAAGCTAAGTTTGTGAAAATTGAAGTCTTGGCAGGTAATAATGAGTTTGCATTGCTTGAGGACAAGACATAGTTCGAGTTTGGGGGTGTGATAAGTGTTCAGAAGTATTATTTTTCTTACCCTTTTTACTCATATTATTGTTAGACTTAGGCCCATATTAGTTGCATAATTAGCCATTCATGCATTAATCCATGTTTCCTTCCATCGTTGAGCTTGATTACATAACTTGGTAGTTTTTGTGGGAAAAGATGCTGCTTTGGTGTGTTTTGTGTGTATATGCAGGATCACTTGCCAAAGCAAGGCTAGAGCTAGTTGCCAGGGCAATGCATGAAGGATATGCCGAGCCAGTTGCCAGGGCAATACATGAAGGAGACGCCGAGCCAGTTGCCATGGCAACTGTCGACAAGAGCAAAGGTGATATAGTAGTCGAAATTGATGACTAGACAAGCCCAAGATGACGTGGAGCAAAGCCCAAACCCAAAGGAATTTGATTTTCATGCAGAGATTAAAGAAGAATTAAATTCCAAGAAGATAGGAGAAGTTCTAGTAGGAATACAATTACAATAAAGAATTATATTCTTTAAAGATAATTTAATTCCAACTTAACTTCCTCCTCAAAGAAGGACTTTGGCCTAGCCCTATAAATAGGAAGGAGATTTCGACAATCAAGAGAGGGCAAGAGAGGGGAATTTCGACAAGTCCAAGGAGGGCAAGAGGAGAGAATTTTCGACAAGCCTCCTTCTTCATCCTTTTCTTTCTTGTTCGATTGGGTTCATGCTAGGGATTAATTATCTTGTGTTTCTTTGGAACCTAGCCATGAACTAAATCTACTTGGCTATGGTTATTGTGTTTTGTGGTTGTGAGAAACTATTGGTTTTTGTTTAGGTAATAAGAGTTTGCACTTTTTTATTTCAAGGTTTATTCATTCTTGGTTCTTATTCTTGTTTGCGAGTGAATTGGGATAGGATCTCGTGATTTCATCTATTTATCTAATATCGGGAGAGTTAGATTCAAGAAATGAATGAATATGATCTTTATTCAATCTATTGATGGTGAAGATTAATCCGGCTTAGGAATAAGTTAAGGATCTCAACGGCTAAGAGGAGCGCAAGATTGGTTGTTGTTCACCCTTGATTCACGCATGGATGTATTATCAAGGCATGCACAAGTAGCTAGAGTTTCGACTTAGGGATAAGAAGAAACCATTGAAGAACGCTATGCCGAACCTTGAAGGTTGCTGCCCAGACGCCCAAGTAGTTGCCCAACTAGTTGCCCAGGCAACCATCGATTAGTTGCCAAGGCAACCTCGTTGTGCAAGTTGCCACGGCAACTGAGTTAACCGTGCACTCTTTTACCAAAACGATCCAATCAGATATCACACCTTAACTCACGATAACCTGGCCTATCTCTCTCTCAATTGATCTCATCTATTCATTTACTTTATTGCTTTCTAGTTTAGTTATTAGTTAAACTCCTATAATCCTTTAATTGTGTTTTTAGTTTTCACAGTGCAGTAACTTAAGCAAAGTGGCCCAAACCAATCCCTATGGAGACGATACTCGATACTCATATCACTTTATTACTTGCGACGTGTATACTTGCACAATTGCGTAGCACTTATTACACGCAACAAGTTTTTGGCGTCGTTGCCGGGGATTGGCAATTGGTGTTAGTTGTTTTTGTTATTGTATTTTTTTCTCTTAGTTTTACTAACTTTTCTTTTTGTTTGTTTATAAAAAAAAATAGTGCGCTACAAGTTAAGGGACATCAACATGTCGGGAAATAAAAGCTGATCTATTCGAGAGATGATGTTGGAAGATATGAATCAATCCAATCAAGAGTTTCTTGCACCCTTTGATGATTACCTATACCAACCGAGAAAAGCCCAAAGAACTTATACTTTGGAAAAATCTTGTGCTATGTGTGGAGAACATCATGTGTTTGAAAATTGCCCTCACATTTTCGATGCATATAACTACATGGAGGACCATAGAGGGAACCAACAGCAAAATTCTTCATGGTATGGTCAAAAAGCTCAACTTTTTTTTACCATAACAATTTTGCCGCAGCAACAGATATGCCATGGCAATGTAGTTCTTTTCAAGAGCGTTCCAATTCCTTGGAGGAAACATTACTAGCTTCTTTGGCTAGACTTGACGGATCAATTGAAGAGATTCGAGAACTATCAAAATCTATGGATGCGAGGATAGCTCAGTGGGAAGCAACCTTAGGGGATTCAGAAGATCAATTGGGGAGATCCACATATGTCATGGATAACATGCACCAACAATTCATTCCTAGGGATACTGACGTCCCAAGGCAAGAGGATAAGGAGCAATACAAAGAAATCTCTCTGATGTGTGAGGAACAACTAGAACCTCAAAGTCAAGAGGATGCCAATGAGAGAGACTGACCAACACATGATGAGCTTGAACAACAAATTGCCTCGGCAATGATTGAGGAGCCTGAATAGAACAATGCCGCGACAACACTCGGTGAAGCTGAGAACAACAATACTACAAAGCAAATTCGAGGAACCCGATGCCTGTAAAGTTACAACGTTGATGTTGAAGCAGGAATGTGTAGATTGCTCTCATCTACAATTGCCACGGCAATTACACGACCACATGCAAGATCAACGAGATGATAATACTTTGCCAATGGAATATGAGCAGGTCATAGTTGAACCTTTTGAATTCTTTAAAAACTCACCTCGTCCATTGCAGGTATGTCTTGAGGAACCGAGGTTGGTAGATTTGAAGCCATCGAAATCTCTACTGATGAAGATGTTTGAGAGGCCAAAAGAAAAAGGTGTTTAGATTCATAAAGCTCTTCAGAAAATTGGTTCTTCCCTTGACTTAAAGCAAAATTTGACAACTGATTGCCACGGCAATTGGCTTGAGCAGCAATTGCCACGACAACAAAGGCTACATCCAACCATGATAGAAGTCGACAAGAACGAGGTAATTGAATGGTTGAGAATGGATATAATTTTTCCTATTAATATATTTGTGCCTTCAGGAATAGTAGCAAGGTGGAGAGTATACATGGACTACAAGCGAACAAAAAAGAAAGACACCTCCACCATGGTAATGCAAAAGGGAGTAGCTGGGAGCACATTGGCCCAACTCTTTTTGGGCAATATTGTCACCCGATGGAGGGTACGGATGGACTATAAGAAGTATCGGAAACGACTCTCCTCAAGTTTTCTCAGATATGAAGTAAAATTAGAAGATGCATGATGGCACTCTTTTCAGACATGGTCGAAGACCTCCTTGAGATCCTCATGGATGATTTTTCCATTTTTTGGTAATGAGTTCGACAGTTGCCTCGGCACCCATTGTCATTCCACCAGATTGGACGCCACATTTTGAGCTCATGTGTGATGCAAGTGATTTCGCGGTAGGAGCAGTCCTAGGCCAACTCACAGGGAGGAGGATGCGGATTTAGAGATATGTGATGCATTCCTGGATGAACAACTTTTAGTTGCCTCGGCAACCCTTGACGCCTCGGCAACCCTCGACGCCGCCGCAGCTCCTGATACGCACACCTCGGCAACCATGGACGCGCACGCCTCGGCAACCCTTGACACCTCGGCAACCATGGATGTGCATGCCACGGAAACCACAAAAGATGATGCCGCAGAAACCTACATCGTGCCTGCACAAGCTGATGCCACGGCAACCAACCCTGAAGATGCCACGACAACCAAAACTAAAGACATCCCGGCAACCACTGCAAAAGCCAAAGGTAAAGCACCTATGCCTGAATCAACTCCTACGGAATCATTTTCTAATTTTTCAGATTCGGACGAGTCCTCCATTACACCAACAAAGACCGCACCAATTGAATCCTCCAAGCGAAAAGCCAATGACACTGATGAAGAGGATGATGAGGACAACCCCGTACGAGGATCGATTCCACCACCGGCAACAAGAAAACAACCATCGCGTTCAAGCAAGAGAATCAAGACACCGACCAAAAGGAAACTAATCATCTACGATGACGAACTCTCGGAGTAAGTCCTCGTATGCATTTTTATTTTTATTTTTTGTTATTTTTATGCATGCATTAAGGATAATGTCTCACTCGAGTTTGGGGGGGATTGGTATTAGTAGTTACCATATTTAGTTACATTCATCTTAAGTATTACATTTAGGATACATAAATTGCTTGCCATGCCTTTAATTGGAACAAAAATTGCTTAGATTTGATGAATATCCGATGATGACTTTGCCAATGCACTTAATTGATAGAATTTTTATTCTAGGATAACCATGGAAAAACTTAGAATTTTACTATGATGCTAAATTTGATGAAACACTGTTGTGGTTTGATTGATTTAAGGAATTCTAGTAAACTTAGGTTGATAATTAACAAATTGGGGGATTAGAATAAAATTTGGATGAATGCTAGAGGTGCCCAAAATTGGCTCTAGTATGTGCTAAAAATTGATCGCTAAAGGTGCCTGAAACTGGCTCTAGTATGTGTTAAAAATAATTGATCACTAGAGGTGCCCGAAACCGGCTCTAGTCGAATAAATTAACTTAAGAAAACTAAAAACAAAACACTAGAGGTGCCCAAAACTGGCTCTAGTTAAAACATGTTAAAAAGAACCCAATGAAGTAATTTGAAAACCTATTGTTTGCATAGAATCCGAAAAATCAACTTGCACACAACTTTGCACACACTCACAAGCATTATAGTTTGATTCCGAGTAATTTCTAAGCTTTCCGAAAAATAAAAAGCCAATCATACTTTGTGCCCCGGTTCAGAGAATTGAAATCAAGTTCAAAGCTAAGTTTGTGAAAATTGAAGTCTTGGCAGGTAATTATGAGTTTGCATTGCTTGAGGACAAGCAATAGTTCGAGTTTGGGGGTGTGATAAGTGTTCAAAAGTACTATTTTTCTTACCCTTTTTACTCATATTATTGTTAGACTTAGGCCCATATTAGTTGCATAATTAGCCATTCATGCATTAATCCATGTTTCCTTCCATCGTTGAGCTTGATTACATAACTTGGTAGTTTTTGTGGGAAAAGATGCTGCTTTGGTGTGTTTTGTGTGTATATGCAGGATCACTTGCCAAAGCAAGGCTAGAGCTAGTTGCCAGGGCAATGCATGAAGCATATGCCGAGCTAGTTGCCAGGGCAATATATGAAGGAGACGCCGAGCCAGTTGCCATGGCAATTGTCGACAAGAGCAAAGGTGATATGGTAGTCGAAATTGATGACTAGACAAGCCCAAGATGACGTGGAGCAAAGCCCAAACCCAAAGGAATTTGATTTCCATGCAGAGATTAAAGAAGAATTAAATTCCAAGAAGATAGGAGAAGTTCTAGTAGGAATACAATTATAATAAAGAATTATACTCTTTAAAGATAATTTAATTCCAACTTAACTTCCTCCTCAAAGAAAGACTTTGCCCTAGCCCTAAAAATAAGAAGGGAATTTCGACAATCATGGAGTGAGCAATATGGGGAAATTTCGATAAGAACCAAGAGAGGAAGCAAGGGGAATTTTCAACAAGCATCTAGGGCAAGGGATTTTCGACAAGCTTCATCCTTTCTTCTTTGTTCGATTGGGTTCATGCTAGGGATTGTTTATCTTGTGTTTCTTTGGAACCTAGCCATGAACTAAATCTACTTGGCTATGGTTATTGTGTTTTGTGGTTGTGAGAACTTATTGGTTTTTGTTTAGGTAATAAGAGTTTGCACTTTTCTATTCAAGGTTTATTCATTCTTGGTTCTTATTCTTGTTTGCGAGTGAATTGGGAGAGGATCTCGTGATTTCATCTATTTATCTAATATCGGGAGAGTTAGATTCAAGAAACGAATGAATATGATCTTTATTCAATCTATTGATGGTGAAGATTAATCCGGCTTAGGAATAAGTTAAGGATTTCAACGGCTAAGAGGAGCGCAAGATTGGTTGTTGTTCACCCTTGATTCACGCAGGGATGTATTATCAAGGCATGCACAAGTAGCTACAGTTTCGACTTAGGGATAAGAAGAAACCATTGAAGAACGCTCTGCCGAACCTTGAAGGTTGCTGCCCAGACGCCCAAGTAGTTGCCCAACTAGTTGCCCAGGCAACCATCGATTAGTTGCCAAGGCAACCCCGTTGTGCAAGTTGCCACGGCAACTGAGTTGCCCGTGCACTCTTTTACCAAAACGATCTAATCGGCTATCACACCTCAACTCACGATAACCTGGCCTATCTCTCTCTCAATTGATCTCATCTATTCATTTACTTTATTGCTTTCTAGTTTAGTTATTAGTTCCTTTAATTGTGTTTTTACTTTTCACAGTGCAGTAACTTAAGCAAAGTGGCCCAAACCAATCCCTGTGGAGACGATACTCGATACTCATATCACTTTATTACTTGCGACGTGTATACTTGCACAATTGCGTAGCACTTATTACACGCAACATATATGAATTAAGTCATGTATACGAATGATGTCACATAAATGATTCATGTCACGTATATGAATTATGACACGTATATGGACTCTTCAATGTATATAATTTATGCCATATATATATGAATTATGCCATGTATATGAAGTTGTCATGTATGTGAATTATGTCATATATATATAAATCATGGCATGCATGTTAATTATGCCATGTGTATGAAATATGCCATGTATGTGAACTATACCATGTATATGATTTATTTGATAATGATGGAGTATTGGAAACTAGACTAAGTTAGAAAAATTATGACTTGCATATGAATATTGACTGACTATGAAAACTTGTTAGTACGATACTACCTTAGACAGAAATTATGCTAGGTTAATGTATAACATGTATTGCTTTATTTTATATTTTGATAAATAAGATTATTGCCTCACTAAGTTTATACTTAGCGTGTGTTATTTCACACGTAGTTTCTCCCAAGTAGAATGGCAAGAAGGAGTTATTAAATTGGAAAATCAAGTTACATTAGTAATCACGGTATGTACGTCTTAAGTTGTAAGTTTGATGTATGGTGGGCATGTACATATATGTAGTAGATTTAAAGAAACAAATTGTTTTGTAAGTCTAAGTTTATAATGTATTTATACATTATCTTAGAAGTATGGAATTAGAGAAATGGTTTGCTATTAATAACTATGAATTTTGACGTAGTTAAATGTTGTTTTACCCTGATCGCGTAAAAATTTTAAAATCAAGAAAGGGTCTAGGCAGTGTACATAGTTTTCACCCTGAATTATATTTTTATTTCAATAACTCAATTATGAATTTTATAAACCAAGTCATGGTCAAAACTAGCTGCAATAGACTGACATAGTTTTTAATTCAAAACCGAGAAAGGGTTAAACTGCAATAATGAATTTTGGTATAAAAAAATTTGCAAGTCAAGATTTCTTTCAATGACTCCGTAACATCTTTAATGTATATTCGGCTTACGAGTATACGTTAAGGGTGTTACAGCTTCAGAGTCCTGTCATTAATTCTCTTGTGCATCCAAAAGGCATAGTTTGGGGTAAAGATACACTTACTGTCTTCTTCAACCTTTATGCAGTAGAGGTGGTCCCAATCCCTAGAAGCATCTTGAACCTTCACCTTATATTCATTCTTAATTGGGAACTCGAAAGTGCTCAAACTGGCAGTGACGGGCACAAACTGTCGTGAATCGAAATGCCTTGACACCAACAAAGGAGCGCAAGCGATTCCACCGTATAAGCCTATCATCATTAGCCAATCATAATCTTCACAACTGTATAAGAAATGAATGACACTACCAAGCCAAGGCACCCTCCACACAATGTCCTCATCTTGAATATTCTTGAAGATGGTCGTCCATTTCTATTTGTTTGGCTCTTCCCACCATTTTTTTGCTAGGTACCCTCGTAAAGGGGAAAATTTCCTGAAATTATCCTGGGTACCACCCTTGTCGGTGTCTTCGGATCCATACTTGAAGTAAATATGCACATCCTCTAAAGCGCCCTTCTTCATGTTTCCGACTTGCGTTCAAGGAAATAAAAGTTTTAGTTAGGATGGCCAATACCGGGTTGGCTTTCTTCTTCAACTGCTCGAATAAGTCCAAGATGGCTACATCAATGTTACCCAAAACTTTAGGGAAAATGATTAGACCATATATCCCCAAAGCGAATAAATCCATCTTCACGCCCTCATCTGAGTGTGCCGGTATGATATCTCGACTGCACTCCTATGACAAAAGCAGTACTATCACCTCGAACCTGAATCAAACCTTTAACCCAATCTTTGCTTATCCCAACCAAGGTTCTAAGCTTCAAATGGTAATTCTGAGACCTTGACGATTTCGTGTAAATCCAATCTTCATGAATGTTCTTCTGATTGAGCAAAGCTGTATATTCTTCGATCGTAGGCATCAAATCTTTCCCGTTGAAAGTAAAACAATAGAAGGCGGGATTCCAAAACTGAAAGATAGCTCGAAGCATAGACTGATTGATTCGAGCATACATCAACTGTGCTATGTCACCATAATTTTCCCGGAACAAATTTTGTAGTCGTCAGTCCCATCCTTCCCAAATTTGTTTCAAATCCCATAGGTCATTTTGTTGTAGATTGCCTTATGTGTACCCCGCCACAATGAGCTTACTTGGTAGATTGTCACCTTGGACTATTTGGTTGACTTCGGACCAATGTCGAACAACAGAGTTAATTTCCTCCCTCTTGAGGTAACTTTTATCCATGGTGAAAGATTTCTACTTGACAAACCACTCGAATCAACACCTTCATGTTATGCAATGCACATGAAAAATATATGCAAAAGAAGACAACAAGGAAACAAGTCAGTACTTGATGAAATCAATAAACATATGAAAATTTAAATCAAACATTAAACAAAGCAAACCTATTTACATCATTTCTAAAAACCTAGGTTTAACCGCATGGCTCTAAAAGGGGTGGGCTTTCTATGTTCTCTTCATGCAGTTTTGGTTCTAGACGGTACCCGAACTGTCCTCGTTGTCCTCTTCTAAAGAGTAGCAAGGCCCCCAGTCATCACCCATTATAGGCTCCTCTCAACCGAGTTTAATTCAGGGGACCCTTTCGCTATGTCCATTCGGGGAAACAATATTCCCACGAAAACATAGGGTAATTGAGCCCTGAAGGTACTTACTAGGCCCATACGGAGGAACAATATCCACACGAAAGCACTAGCATTTTCCCCCACTGAAAAGGACGGGTTTAAATGTCAAATTTTAAATGCATTAAACTAAACTCACATTTATAAACAGATATCAATTTAATTATCACTTTAATTCACAATTTCTGATATTAATAAAGCGGTGATTATTATTTTTGTTCTTTTTGAAAAAAATGGCTTGACTCACTTTAATTTTGAAAAATCAAAATCAGTCCCCAACGGAGTCGCCAGCTGTAGTGACCTTAAATTTTCTTAAATTTGAAATTTTTAAATCTTAAGTTGTTCGAATGGGATCGCTAAAAAGGAGTAGTAGGTTTCCTTTAAATTTTTTTTTTGAAAATATTTAGAAAATGGGGAATACTTTAAAAATTCATGTTTTTGAAAAACAATAAGACTTGGAGTTGCCACCGGCCACTGAGGTAGGCCGAACAACATAAAACCAGAGATTCGATCAAAGATAAGGTTCGGGAGTCGGTTACAGATATGGGCGCTTTGGCACCGCACACCGCCCAAAAATTGGTACCGTAAAAAGAAAATAAATAATTACCACTTTGTTAATATTAAACTTTCCAAATTAAAATGATGATTAAATTGAAGTCCGGTTATACGGCGAGTAAATTTTAAGGGCCTCATTATTCGAAAGTAAACAGCAAAACCACCATCACTACGTTTGATACTAGCCGCGTTTACTCCCGAATAACAAGGCACCGCATTAACATATATACATTTCGTATGCAATCCAAACTACACGACAAACAAACTAATAAAATAAAAGGAGCAAAGCCAAATAAACGCATAAGAATATAAAAGGTCCAATAAAAAGTAATATATGTTCCGAACAATATATAACACGGTAAACTATGTATTATAACTAAATAAACCTGCACTGTGCTAAACATAAATAGCATGCGAACATATATAAAAAGGGGGACTATGTAGTGACAACAACAGAGTGACACGCGTCCGCATCTAAAATACATATAAAGTATAGCAAACAATATGCAATATGGTAAATACCTTCACGCAATTATTACATATACGATCACAAGGAGAATAATAAAAAAAAAAACATACATACGTGCAGATTTATGAACAAAGAAACCATAATGTTAAAAGGTTTAATATGAAATCCAAACATACATATAGATAAACATGTTAACACACACTATATCGTACATAAAATGTTAAAAGGTTTAATATGAAATCCAAACATACATAACAATTTAAAAACAGAATATGATATAACTATACAGATATACAAACCTAAGCTATATAAATAACACAAATCGATTTAAACAAACAAATATGATAAGATACGCACAAACATACGCTAACACGAACATGTACACAATTATAAACACAAGAGAAAAAATACATCGAATTGGGTACAGACCAGCATATATAAACATGTAGATAAACCAAAAAAACAAAGACTAAATAAAAAATGCATGGTAATGAGGGCCATAAAGTAAACAAACCAATGGATTCGGGGACCAGATTAAAATTTTGCCCCTAAAATAGAGACTGAAATGCAATAAAAACCAAAACTTTAAAGACCAGAAGAGAGTTAAGCCACTGAAAAGTCGGATTTAATTGGAAGGCAGGACGAGATTGCAAGATTGAGCAAAATATCAGGGGTTGCGGGCCTAATTAAAAAACACGGAATGGCTGGTCAGGGAATTTAGGTGGGGCGGAGGGTGTTATTAAAGAAATGTACCATGTTTCAAGAAGGGCTTAGTATTTAAGCCAAAATTTTTTAAAGCAAACCATTTATCTTCTTTTCCCGAAATAGAGAGCTGAGAAAGCTTTGAACTTTCCGCACTGGCCATTTAAAAAAACCCAGAATCCGATGAAACCGGCACAGCCTTCCACTGCGTCGGCCGCCGTGCCGGCACCGATAACTACCCTAAACCGAACCTAAAACCACCTTTCTTTTTACCCAAACCAGATCTGTCCATAGGTTTTCAAAACAAAGCCCCTTTTATCCCTTAAAACCCAAAAACCGAACTGAAAACCCCTAAATATTTTTTTAAAAAGGAAACCCTAAATACCCTCTTACACTTGAAAACCGCCCTTGAGACCTCCTTCTTGCCGGCTCACCATGACGACCCAAAGGCCTGAGTTTGTCGCCGGACTGAATGAGGCCCACCGTCATGGCCGCCCTTCGAAGGTAAAAACCCTAACTCTTCTATTACTATTTTTTGTGTTTTCTTTGTTTGTTTGAGATGCATGCACTGGGAAGCCAAAAATAATACCTCAAGAGTTTTTCTTTTCGTGTTGATTTTCCTCTGAAAATTCCCCCGTAGGGTTTAGAATGAGATTGGGATCTCTTTTATATCCAGAAATACATAGATTAAAACGAAAAAAAGAAAAAGAAAAAGGCTTGATCTGAAATCCCCTCTAAAATTATTTGTTTGTATGTAAACCCGTCTCTGAGATTGTCGGTTTGTCATCTGGTTTACTTGTTTTGTTCCTATTCATTCATGCTTCTGCCACTTCTGATATCTGTTATGGCTCTAACCATGCTGGTTTATTTTTGGCATTGCAGTGGGATGGATGGGTGGACTGGAGGGGACCAACACAGTGACGGACGTGAAAGCTAAAAAGTTGAGTGTGTGCTTCACGCGGGGCACGAAAGGTCACGACAAGGTTAAATCGTCTTGCGCGTGGATTCCAAACGCGCGTGGGAGACCTGATGCGTCGCGCATGGGCGCGTGTGGCTCTGGAAGATTCTTCAGCCTTCATCCGAGCCGTGCGATGCATTCTAAATCCAACAATTGTTATACGATGCGGTGCTGGGTAGAGGATTACTCCTTAGGGTTTCCTTGGCCAGTACGATCTGGACCGTTGGATCCAAACCTGATCCAACGATTAGGGTACGGTTGCGCATAATAAAGAGTGGGACTGTTAGGGTTGGATTTAGGGTTTCTATTATTTAGGGCCTTAATGGGCCAAATGTAATATATTTTTTGGTTTTGTAAATGGACTGATATTAAATCAAACATTGGGCTTTCATTATTTAATACTACTATTTTTTATGTTTAAAAATATAATAATAATAATACTAATAATAATAATGCAATATAATATATAATAATGTAATAGAATAATAATAATAATAATAATAATAATAATATAAGGTAATAATAATAATAATGATATTAATATAATAATAACTAACATAATAATAATACTACTAATAATACTATGATATTAACAATAGTTATATAATAAAAGAAATAATAATAACATATTTTGTGTTTTGTTTTTCTTTCTGAATCGTAATAATTAAAAACTAATAGTAATCAGTAACATATATAATGTTTTTGGTTTTTTTAATTATAAATAGATAATACTAATAGTTTTTTGTTTTTGCAAAAATAGATAAGAATTATACTAAGTAAGATAATAGCCCATTATTAAAAAAAAAGCTAACAAAAATAACAAACATGTTAAAACCCCTGATAAAATTAGTGATTACACAGCAGACCTTTCATCCATTGATCCTGCCTCTTCATCAGTGTTGCAGCTGGATCGAATTCTGTAGACTCTGCCTCTTCGTCGGTGTTGCAACTGGGTTAAATTTTCTTTAGGAATTAGCTCATCATCAATAATATAGCAAGTGGCTCTTATTTTGCTTCCTCAACAAGCAACCCCCATTTAAAGATTTTGCTTCCCCAAAGATGACAAGGTGGATTAATTAAGTCAAGAAAGAAGACTTGTGTCGAGAAGAAAGAAGATCTACTGAAGAAAGAAGACATACGTCAATAGAGAAGAAGCTCAACTGAACTGGATAAAATTGCTTCTCATTTAGTCTTTACCCCATTGTCGTTGCACAACAATGAGCAAAGAGGGGCAGCTATAAGAACCTAATTTTATCCGGATCAAACCAAACCCAGATCCATTAACCCGAACAAAAAAATAACCTAATTTAACCTAATCCCTAATAACACCTTACCACCAACCCTTATCCCTAAATCTAAACCTTAACTCATAAACCTTAAATTAACCCTAACATAAACCCTAACCCTGTATCATCAAACTACCATATGCCATAACCTAAACCCTATCTCTCCCATCACCAAAACGAGCCACCAAGCCATTCCCTGCAATCCCACAAAATCTGGCTCAAATCCTTCAAAATTCAGATCTGTAGAATAGAATATGGGTTGTTAATTTCTATGTAAAGATTTCGATTATAAAATTGAACCAGAAACAAATTGTAAGGGGGATTCGGATTGAATTCAAAAAAATTGTAAGAAAAGGGGATTTTTGAAGAATCAATAAAAGTTCTCAAAGGTAAAAAAAAGAAGAAATCTGTTAAACTTCATTTTATTTTGAAATCAAAGTTTCTTTTGTTTTGTTTTTTATTCGAATCAAAGCTTAAAAAAAGGGTCGAGAGCTTACCGACAGTTTGAAGTAGGGCTACCTCCGTCGTGAGGCTTGAATGTCGGTGAACGGCTCGAAATAGAGGGAGGCCGCCGTCGGCCTTGGTACAGAGGAGAGGATAAGTGTAGTTTTAGGGTTCTTTATATCATTTAAACAGTTTTGGCAAAAAAAATAATAAACCTTATATTTGCACCGGCTCTGAAACGGTGGCATTTTGGCCTCGACCCGTGCGTTGGCCCGAACCTGGGGAAGGATCCGCGCTCTTGGTTACAGGTTAATTACCCATTTGATCCCTCTACTTTACTCCCGCTTCCATTTTATACAGGGACCAATTGCACTTTTGGTCCTTGTGCTTTTATTTTCTTTTATTTTCTTATTTTATTTTTTAATTTTTACCCTTCAATTATAGTTTTCTCATAATTCGGTCCTACTTTCAAATTTTAATTATTTTCTGTTTTTAATCGATGCCTTTTTATTTTCTATTTTTTTATTTTTAATACCTTTAATTTATGTTTTTTTTTATATTTTGATCATGTTGTATATTTTATATAGTTATATGTTCCTTTACATATTATAATTTTATTATATAGTATATATTTATGTATATATCTATGTTATACATATTTATCATAGTATATAAGTATTAGATATTATTGTATATTATAACTATATGTTATTTAATATATTTGTTTATAAAATATTTTGTATATAAGAATATTATATATATTAATGTATGTTCATTATATATTATGCTATGTATATATTATTATGTGTATTCATCTTATTTATTAAATATATGTTTGATAAGTAATAAATACTTGATATTATATATTTTATAATATGTATATTTATCATTTATTATTATTTTATGTTATAGTTTTTATATATGTATTTAATATATATATTTTATATTCGTGCCTATATTCATTAGTAACTTTAGGATTTGTATTTTGTTCGTACATTTTAATTTATTTGCATCATATATTTTGCGTTTTTATGACATTAAAAAATATTTTTAAAGAAATTAATTTTGAATTTTAAATTAATATTTTTTAAAACCTCGAGAAATAATATCCGGGCGTATATGGATGTGATTTCCTCGAATTTTTCCAAGAAAACGAGAAACCGTGTCCCGTAAGGATGTGGTTCTCTCAATATTTTCGGCATATAGGAATCACATTTTAAATTTTAATCGAATTCGTAATTTCCAATATCAAGACATTAAATAATAGACTAGGTACCAATTTTGGGCGGTGTGAGGGTGTTAATCCTTCCCCATCCGTAACCGACTCCTGAACCCGAATTTTTTTATCTATTGTTTTATTTTGGTGTCCGGTCTACTTTTTAAAAAAATGATCAGTGGCGACTCTACATTTTAATTTCAAAATCGGGCAGAATTTTCTAAACAAAATTAAATAACAAGAGAAATAAATTTTAAAATTGAAAAAGAGAGCGCCAGAAGTATTTGAGTGATTACAGCCCCAAATAAGTTTTGCTAATTAGTGCATTCTTTAATAACAAACGTTGTATGCAATTCAATAATTGACAATTCTATTGGTCATTTTTGAAGATATTATTATTAGATAATAATTTAAGGACGTTAATTATTCTTGTTAAAATAATGTAGTTCTAAAGCAAAATAGTTAAATCTTTCGGGTTAAAACTTTGATAGAAAATAAAATTAGTATTAATAATTGAACTAGGATTTTTAAATCGAAAACAATGACATTATTCTTAGACGTTTTAAATACAGTGGTTAAATCTCAAATATTGTCAAAGTACTGGGACTGCTTGTGTATTTTATCCAATCTTACAAGAAGTTTTGGACTCGGTACTCTAGTAATTATTGGGTAAACTTGACAAATGCTCACTGAACTTTCTTGAAAAAAATAAAACGGTAACCAAACTTTCAAATATTACAAAATAACAATTAAACTTTATATTTAATAACAAAATGGTAACTCGGTTGTTAAGTAAAAAAAATTACTAAATTTAACTCTCGTTATTTACACATTCTTTCAATTTGGTCCTATTTGTTTGCCCCTCTCCCACTCTCTTTCTCCCTTTCATTTTCATGTTTCTTAGTTGCTTGGTCCTGTAATGGATTCTTCAGGATGATCATTCGCTTGGTTGCAAGTGCCCGCCTGGATTCAAGGGTGATGCAGTCAACAGCTGCGAAAGTACCAAGATTTCTCTACACAGATTCTTCTTTTACTATCATCAACATGTTCAACACCTGAAATAAACAACTCATTGAGATTTTTGTTTTCTGCTTTTGGTCTATAGTTCGTTTATTATTATGCATTATGTCTTCCTGAACATCTGTGGAACATGTGAGTTTTGAGATATTAACTGTTATTTCTACTGATAGACGTTTGTCAACTAGCACATGTGCGCTGAGCCTCGTTTACTGTGTGAAAAATGATTTTGTAGGGGAAAATATTTATAGTAGCAACGATTTCGGGTTGCTCCTTATTTTAGTGTTAAATCGCATTCTAATCAACTAAAGTACTTTGTAGGAATCTGATAAGATCTTAAATCACTTCTAAAGGCTGCTGACTCAGAACTCCGGTGCTGTATTTAGGAAATGATGAGTGGAGTTGTTGATTAGTGAATAAAATATGGATGCTCCCTATAAACCATCTTATGATATTTTCTTTTACATGAAGCTTTTGGCCAAATATGTGCAATATTAAAGTTGCACGAAAGAAGTTTTAAGCTTTGTAGTCATTTATATTGTGGTCGGTGAATCATTTGACTGTCTCCCAGATGTCGATGAGTGCAAGGAGAAACTGGCTTGCCAATGTCCGGGATGCAAATGCAAAAATACCTGGGCCAGTTATGAGTGCAGCTGTAGTGCTGGTTCATTTCTTACATTCTACTTGCACTTATTTGCAGCTGCCATTATGGGACAGAACCATGCCTGCCAAACTTTGGAATTTTGCTTTAAGGACCAAATTGAAAGAATGTGTAAATAACGAGGATTAAATTTAGTGATTTTTTTCAAATTAGGACTAAATTGATTAAATATATAAATATAGAGGATTAAATGTGCTATTATACAAAGTTTTATAACAGCCACCTTCAGTACTTAAGGGTTGAGATATCATTCTGTTACAAAACATAAAATTTAATTTCTATTTTGTAACATTTAAAAGTTTGGTTACCGTTTCGTTTTTTTAACAAAGTTCAGTGATCATTTGTGAACTTTACACTATATTGCTTTGCTAGTGTGGACTGTGGATAGTCGAAAATAAAAAATAAAAAAAAAAAAACATTACAAGGCAGAATAGCAATATAAATGAATGCAAACAAAGCTGATACACGGATTAAGCAATCTTTGTTGAATTTAAATCTGAATTTTAATCATTTTTGACAGTTACAATGGTAGGAATTTGGCCATGATTTACAAAATCGATCTTACTCAACCACAAACAGCACAAGGCTTGCTCTGGCAATTCCTCTGTTTTTTGTGCCTGCAAACGTTATCATAACCAGACAACACAAAATGTTATGAATCTCTTCACGGTCTCCTCTTCACTTCAATTCCGTCTTATTCGGAATCTCGGTTGTTTAAAATAAGAGAAGATACGAAGAAGTTACCTGAATAGTCAACCCCAGATTAATGATTCCATTTTTCATTCGGTCTAGAAATGATTCAAGTCCTTTCCTAGATATGTAGCTAAATCTGTGTATGTCGAGGTCGATCTCGAAGTAATTTGGTCCCTGGATCACAATCAACACAGACAACCAAGGAAGATGGTTGCATATTCAGTTTTATAAAACATTAAATGAAAGGTCCAGCACTATGCTATGTTACTCGAGAGCGTCGGAAACAGATTTTTCAAAAGGTTCATGTATTTGGAAGGTATTTGAAAGATCATATCCCAATACTTGTCTACGGATATGTAACGGACACGAGGAAAAATGAAAACTCATAACAACTAAGAATCATTTGAATGCATGTAATTGAGTTCCATCAAGCCTTGCATGTATAAAAATTATCAGTACGTGAAAGCGGCAGAGAATGCTTTAACTGAAGATACCAAGAAGCTAAAACATCTGTTGGAGAAGCTATAAACTACCTTATAGAAAGTATGTTGAGGGCGAGAAAGAACCGGCTTGTCGTTATAAGCTTGAATAAGCTTCTTTTCAGTAGTACCTAACTGAAGCTCATCGGGGTTAACTAAACTGGCCAAAATTTTTAGCCTCTCTCTGAAAGGATCAGTGGACTCTTTTGCAAACCCTTTAACCTTTTCCATTTCATCTTCAATAAATTTCTGTAACAAATACCAATATCAACAACAAATATTTCAAGGTGGAAAGAGTATATCCAATTGTGTTGTGCTGATTCAAGTGTCATTGTTGGACATAGATTTACTTATTTAAATTATTTTTTAAAGATTCCAATGTGTTTAAAGAGTTCTTGGAGAATCATATCCCCATATCCAAGCAGGCAGCACAGAATGGCAGTACTTAATTCATTGATAATCCAACATTGATTGTGAAGGGTGATACCTTTATGTTGTCCTGGAAGTGAGGGGATATATCTCTGTCAAAAGTATCCGAGACCTTAAAATATAAGACAAGGCTCAAGCCTTCCCCATTAGCATCACCAAGAAACATGCTAGCCGGATAAGTCGGAACCTGCAAGAATAAATAAAACAACTTATATATGTCATAAAATTTGATCCAAAGCAATGTATCCCAAAACAATGAAAAGGCAACATTTTCCAGAATGGTAAAGAGCGAAAGAAGAACCTGTATATTAACAATTAGAAGTGCATGTGCGTTTGAAGGATTTTTTAATCAACGGAAATGCTTCTTATTTTTATTATATTATCAATTTTACATTTAAAAGTTATTTAGATAATCAATAAAAAATATTATTATTTTATACAAAATTTTGTGTTTTTTTTATAAATTGTATCAACATCATGTCAATCGAACTAAACTCAATAATTATTTTAATGAAAATATTAAAGCTTAAGAAAAAAGCTTGAGTATTTTTGCAGCCCTCAAACTTAAAAGTTAAATCAATTAATCTATTTGACTAATTTTAACCATTAAGTTTTAACAATTTTTTATATATTGCAGTCACATGGCATACTGTGATTTTGATATGTGACCTCTGCAATTTTTTAAAGAGAAATTCTAAGAAAGATATTAAAATTTAAAAATAATTAAAAATTAATAAATTTCTAAAAATGTCACATTAAAATATCATGACTCAACATGTAGCACCAACTAATCCCAAAAATTGTTAAATTTAATGGTTAATATTGGTCAAAGGTGTGAATTGATAAAACTTTACAGTCTAAAGACTTAATTTGATGTACAAAATTTAAGGACTTGATTGTTCAACTAAAGGAGTTCGATTAATTTTACAATTTTAAATAATAAATAGGCAGTTATTTGATATATTAGGGTGAAGTTTTTTCCTTGATAACTTTTTTAATTCATCGTCATATGCTTTTAATTATTTATTTAAATATGAATTAATGATACATAACAATAAAATAAATTATTTGTGGAAAAAAATCATTGTTGATGTATCAAATAACAATATTAAATCATAATTGAAATTTAATGATTCAATGCTTGATTATCTCAACCCTTAATTCCTTTTAGATTTTGATTTCTTTATAAAAAGTAAATAAATCTCATTATATTATACAACAATATATTTAGAAATAAGTAATTTTTGGCTGCAGAAATAAGTATTTTTTTCCTGAGACTCACCCATAAAAGCTAGGTGTGCGATGCGGGTCGGTCCGGATTAGTCAGGGCAAAACCCTAAAATCGAGAAGGCAACAAAAAAAACAAAGTAATTTTTTACACACCATTTTTTGTAAATTAAAGGTTATACAATTAAAATCAAAATCTCTAATACTAAATTCTTAAAACCTAAACTCTAAAACCTTAAAATATACGTATTCGTGTAAACTAAAAGTAATATAACTTGTATATAAAAAAGTTATCTCTAAATATTACTTAAAGTAGAGCTTTATTTTAAAGTATATGGTTGTCTCCCCCCAAACTTGCAAATTTTTTTCAAACACTAGATTTCATTAAAATAATGAGAAGAAATACAAAATAATGAGAAGAAATACACAAATAAGCATAACCTAAAACATAAAAATAAACGTAGAAAAGCAACGAGTATGCAAACATGAATAGCAAATTTAAATCTTCTCATAACATCTTCATCAGTGTTCTTCAAATCTATCACCACAACGAAATCTTGGAGTGCTCACTGGAAGAGCGCATATCATTGAATTACTCCAATCAACAAAAAGAAAGAAAAATGTCTTGGTTATCTCCACGAATAACCAACCCACGCAATGTTGTGCGGTAAGATTCAACTGCAACATACACCGGGTTGTAAACGTCTTCAATATCAGCGTGCCATAGAGGCAGACAAAGAACGTGCCATAACGACATATGAAGAACATGCCAAAACAACCGACGAAAAATAAAATATAAAAATAAAGAAACGAACAAAAATAAAGAAAAAAAAATCACCGCTGGTAGACGGCCAAAGCCGTCACCATTGGCTTGAAAAACTTAAAAACTACTAAGAAATTTTCAAGGAAAAGATAACCGCTGTAGAGAAAATGTGAGAGTGAGAGGAAGTGGGAGGAAGTAGTTTACAAACTTTTTATTTTTCAAACTTGCAATTTCAAATGTAGCATTTTCATTATTGTCTTCCATTCATGTTTTAGTTACAAATGTAGAAATTTAGTCCAATTCTTTTAAAAACACATATTGCTTTCATTTTAATTACAATAATTATTAAATGCATTCAAACTTTTAACACAAATAAGATACTTTTGAAACATAAAGAGGTGGCAGAATTTTGGTTCACTCAATAAGTCAAATTATTGGGTGATCTAAAATAAGACTAAAGAAGATGATTAAGGTTCCGTTCGGTGTCGCTGTCGGATTCTGCGTTTGGGTTGAAAATACGCGTTTCGAGAGAAGCTACAATTTCTGACTTCTCCAAACGTAGCTGTTGTGAATAAAATTAGAGGAAAAGTTGGAATTTCTGGATTCTTCAAACGCAACTGTTGTGAACAAAATCGGCAGAGAAGTAAAGTACGAAGGCGCCAAAAGCAGCTCATTCGGTGGAGCTTCTTCAAAAGCTGGTGAAAAAGCTCTGTCGAACAAAGCCTAAAGAGAAATGCAGGACCATAATAGTAGTTAAAATACGATTTTATCATTGCATTAACTTATAGCAAAATTTCGGTTTACTCAATAAGTCGAGATTTATATATAATCTTATCTAACAAAATATATAATCTTATAAGATATATTATATAGACAAAGTTCACGTGATCCTCACCCTTCTCTTATCAAATTCAAAGGTGTTAAAAGAGTGTTAATTAATGTCTTGTCTCTTTGTTTATTAAATTTTGTGATTGCATAAAAGATAATTAAAATTAGAAAGTCTTGTATGAATACAACAGTAAAGGGTATTAAAGTGGGAACTTTAGATGAATGCCCACGGAACCATATATTATATATACACAATCATTAGTTTAATTTGTATTTTGTTTAAGTGCCATGCATATCATTGAGAGCACACAAATTGAAAAATAAAATAAAAAAGTGGACCGGTTGAACCAATGTGGGAAAGTGGTTGAGCCGTAAAGGGGGGTTTTAGGTCAAGTCGAATTTTGTCTCCACCCTACCAACCAGTTGAAGAAAGAACCAAATGGGTGAAAATTTCTTTTTCTTAAGCTAACAAAATTAGGTATTGGGAGAATTGTTTAAGTCAAGATTCATACATTCATGTATGCACAAACCTACTCAATTAATATTGTATTTTCAAAACAAAACTCAATTAATATTATAAGCAGACAATTTTCCCGAAGAGAAATTGAATTATAATTTTTTATAAGTTAAAATACAATTTTATCATAGCATTAACTTATAGCATTATACTTTTTTAAGATGACTAATTTATAATTTTATCATTTTAGAAGGGCAAATATATTTTTACCATATATTAACTTATACTTTTTGGATTTATATTCAATACATAGGCGGTAAAAACAAAAAGTTTCAACAAGCGTTTTGATTTTAAGGTTTAGGGTTAGATTTTAGGGCTTAGATGTTAGGAGTTTATGTTTAGGGATTTAGAATTTAGGGGTGGTAGTTAGAATTTAGAGTATAAGGTTTAAATTTAGGGTTTAGAGGTTAGGGTTTAGAGTTTAATATAATATGATTAGATATTTAGGTTTTAACCTGTAAACCCTAAATTATAACCACAATCTATAAATTCTAACCACAATCCATCAATTCTAAAATACTAAACCTAAAACCTTAACCTCTAAACCCTAAAATCTAATTCTCAACCCTAAAACTAAGGCGCTTGTGAAAACTTTTTATTTCTACTGTCTGTGTATTGAATAAGTACCCATATATTTTTTTTTTATTTTTAAAGGGACTTATATATAGTTTTACCATGGGGGGCATGGCCCATGCGAAGCGAACCCTTTTAATTATGCCTTTGATTGTTATTGTTGTTATTGTAACGTATTAGAAGATATGAGTTCAAACGAATTCAATCAGGTGATATAATCCTTCAATTTAGAGATATTAAAGGGTTCCGGGTAATTTACGTGGACTAATGGAAAAAATACACAAAAAGAGAAAATGTGCATAATTTGAATAAAATGAATATGAAATTATAGATGAATTTCAGATTTATTAAATGTTCTTTCCAAATGTGATTATATAAATTATCTGAATTAAATTTCGAATTTATTAATATAATAAAATGGTGTTATTTAATTATTTATTTATTTTGTTTGGCACAAAGTAGACCAAATCCAAAGACCTGATCATATATATGTATATATAAAGATATTGTAAGATTAGTGGAGGGCCATCTTAAACACCACTGAACAATAATTAGTGTAAGGATAATATTAGACCAAACATATCACTCACTCAGAACTCACCAACTCAATTATTTTGCCTTCAAACTTAGCTACAATACCAATACCATACCGCTGAAACTGGAATTCTTTCTGATTTGTTTTAGTTTAGAATGTCAGTATCCATACCAAATCTTGTTAAAAATTTGTAAAACAAATGGGTTTAGATTGCCCCATCAGAAACCTCCTCAACAAGTTTTTCTTTTCTTTTCGTCAATGAGGTTTTGGTTCACTGATTAGGCTAAGTTTAGAAATTTTGATATTTTAGATTCGAGTTTTAGTACGGTTACGTATCATGTATAAAATTACTGTTAGTGTATTAAATAATTAATTTATAAATATAAATTTAACAAAAATCATTGCGTTGTACATTTGTAAATAATAGCTAATACTATTTTAGTTATTTATTGAATAAATGTTTTATAACATCAGCTTAATTGATCTGAGACGTTTGTTTTTTCCCCCTGAACTCGGGAAGGTGTACATTTAACGTGCTAGAGTGGCAATAATAGTTCAAGATCTGTAGCGATGTCTCTCTCGCTAAAAAAATGGTATTTTTTTATTTTGTTTTATTTTGAAAATGATGTCTTCCGTGGAATTTTAGAAGAAACCGTATTTTATTTAAAATGGAGTAGCCACCGGCAACTCAAGGTGGACCGGACACCGTAAAAACCAGAGATTTAAAATTGATGGGTTCTAGAGTCGGTTACGGATGGGGAAGGATTAGCATCCCACACCGCCCAAAATTGGTACTTTAATAATTACCGCTTTATTAATATTAAACTTTCCGAATTAAAGTGACGATTAAATTAAAATTTAGTTATAAATGCGAGTAGATTTTAAAGGCCCCGTTATTCGAGAGTAAACGCCCAACCACTATCAGTACGCCTGATACTGGCCCCGTTTACGCTCGGATAAAAGGGCACCGCATTGACAATTATATATCTGTTATGCGAACTTAGAAAAAAGGCAAACATAAATAAATACAAGGTGATAAAATAAATAAATACTAACAAAATTAAAACTAATCTAGCACAAATACATAAATATCAATCGCATAAATAAAACAAATCTAACACATAATAATAATAATAATAATAATAATAATAATAATAATAATAATGCATGGTTTACACTAATATACATAAAACAACATGAATATAAAAATTAAGGGCTAAAATGCAACAATATTAAATTATATGGCATAAATGATACATATTAATGGA
Organism: Hibiscus mutabilis; assembly: GCA_019671005.1. Lineage (NCBI taxonomy): Eukaryota > Viridiplantae > Streptophyta > Magnoliopsida > Malvales > Malvaceae > Hibiscus > Hibiscus mutabilis. The sequence continues at coordinate 22,782,728 of CM033744.1, read as the reverse complement.
CTAAAATAAAACATATGCAAAATATATGGGCTGAAACGTAAACAGGCAGAAATAGCGTACTGGAAATTAAATATTAACAGTAGGGACTAAATTGAAAGAAAACGGAAAACAAGAGCTAAAAAAAACCAAAAAAAGAGACTATGTTAAAAACGCATTAAAAATAGAAGGACCAAACACATAATTAAACCATGAACAAGAATTAGAGCAGGAGAGAAGTTAAGGGACCTAAGACGAAATTAGACCATTTAAAAAAACGCGGATCCTCCCTGGATTACCGGGTCACTGCATGGGTCGGGTCTTAAAACTATGTTGTTTTAGGATAGCCGGTTTTAAAAAAAACACATGGGGTTTAATATTCATTTCGAAACGGGTTTAAAACAAACCCTAAAATTTCTTTATATCTCCAATTTCTCTCTCGACGGCATCACAAATGGCAGCGGCGGCCACTTCTTCTCAAGCTCACTGACTTCCGCCGTTCATTAGCGGCGAGCCTCACGGCGGGCAGTTCATTGCGGCAGGTAAGCTCTCGAATCCTCCCCCTTTTTTAATTTGATTCGAATGAAAAACAAAAGAAAAACGAATAAAGGAAATCAACAGATTTTCTACCTTTGAAACTATTTTTTGTTATTAATTTCTTTCCAGTTTTACAAAATTTTTGGACAAAAGAACCCTCTAAACTCTATTTTTGGAACTGAAAAACCCCTCTCTAAAATTCTCTCCATTTTTTCTCCGAAAGCCCCCCTTTTCATTTGCTTTTAATTCGATTTTTATCACCAAAATTTTACAAACAAAATAAATAATTTCTTCTGTTGATTGCAGATCTGGGGGACCGAATTTTGTGGGTATGGGTTTGGCAGGGGTATGGTTGTGGCAGGTTAGGTTATTTTAATTTTTAGGTTTTGTTTAATTTGTGGATTGGGGATTTAATTTAGGGTTAATGGGTGTTTTGGTTTTGGGGTTGGATGGCCGGAGATGGTGACGGCAGTAGCGGAGGAGAACGGCGGCGGCGCAAAGCCTGGAGACGGTGACTAGTTATTAGGGTTAGGGGTTAGTTTTAGGTTAAATGGTATTCTGGTAATTTTAGCGTTAATGGGTCTCGGTTTATTGGATTCGGGTTGGGTTTGGTTGTAAACGGGTTTAGTTTTTGGGCAAAACAGGTTATTACAACTGCCCCTCTTTGCTTATTGTTCTGTAACAACAATAGAGAAAAGACTAAAAATGATCTGTTTTGTCCGATCCGGCTGGGCTTCTTCCCTCTTGACGTATGTCTTCATTCTTCTATAGATCTTCTTTCTCTTTGATGCAGGTCTTATTTCTTGTCTTGGTTGATCTACCTTGTCACTCTTAGGAAGCAAAATCTTCAAAATAGGGGTTGTCTGTTGGGGAAGCAAAATAAGTCCAACTTGTTACATTATTGATAATAAGCTAATACCTAAAGAGAGTTCGACCCAGCTGCAACACCGACGAAGAGGTAGGGTCTACAAAATTCGATCCAGCTGCAACACTGACGAGGAGGCAAGACCGATGGATGAAAGTCCTGATGTCTGATCCAGCTATAACTCTGACGAAGAGACAAGACCAGAAAACTGACAACTTCTTCCTTTTTCTCTTTTTCTTTTTTCCTTTTCTTTGTTTTTGTTTTTTTTTTGTTTTTTTTATATTTTTCTTTTCTTTCTTATTTTTCATCATGGTAATACGAGAGTAAAAATGACCTGGCTACAACACCGACGAAGAGACCGGGTCGAAAGATAGATGTTGGACCCTACTATTCCATCAACGGAGAAGTAAGACCGGAGAACGTTGGTAACATGGATTCAACCACCCCATCAGCGGAGGGACTGGATCAGATAATGGTGACCTGGAACCGGCTACACCATCAGCGAAAAGCAGGATCAGATGACGACTGTAGCTTGGACCTAGCCACTCCATCAGCGGAGGACTAGATCGGATAATGACGACCTGGAACCGGCTACACCATCAGCGGAGAGTAGGATCAGAGGACGACGATAGCTTGTACCTAGCCACTCCATCAGCAGAGAGACTAGATCGGGCGATGAAAGTTGATAAATTTTCTTTTGATTTTTCATTTTTCATTTTTTCTTTTCTTTTTTTGACTTCTTCTGATTTTTTTCTTCTTTTTTCTTTTTTTCTTTGATTTTTTTCTTCTTCTTTTTTCTTTTTTCATTTTTTTTCATTTTTTCTTTTTTTCATTTTTCATTTTTCTTTTTTCTTTGATTTGTTTTTTAGCTACAACATTAATAAAGAGAACTTGAAAATCAGTAAAGTTGGATCTAACCTCGCCATCAACGGAGGGGTAAGATCAAATAATAACATTTTAGACCATACTCGTCATCAACGGAGAAGCAGAACATTAACTGGAACCCTACTACACCATCAGCGGAGAAGTAGGATAGCAGCAACTTGGACCTAGCCACTCTATCAGCGGAGAGACTGGATCGGATAATGACTACCAGAATCGACTACACTATCAGCGGAGAGCAAGATTAGAGGACGACGACAGCTTGGACCTAGCCATTCCATCAACGGAAGACTGGATCGAATAATGACGACCTGAAATCGACTACACCATCAGCAGAAAGCATGATCTGAGGACGACGGGAGCTTGGACCCGACCACTCCATCAGCGGAGGATTGGATTGGATAATGACGACTTAGAACCGGCTATACCATCAGCGGAGAGCAAGATTAGAGGACGATAGCAGCTTGGACCTAGCCACTCCATCAGCGGAGGAATGGATCGAATAATGACGACCTAGAACCGGCTACACCATCAACGAAGAGCAGGATCTGAGGACGACGATAGCTTGGACTCGGCCATTCCATCAGCGGAGGACTGGATCAGATAATGATGACCTGGAACCGGCTACACCATCAGCGGAGAGTAAGATCTGAGGACGACGACAGCTTGGACCCGGCCACTCCATCAGCGGAGGACTAGATCGAATAAAGATGACCTGGAACCGGCTACACAATCAGCGGAGAGCATGATCTGAGGATGACGACAGCTTGGACCTGGCCACTCCATTAGTAGAGGACTGGATCGGATAATGGCGACCTGAAACCGGCTACACCATCAGCGGAGAGCAGAATCTGAGGACGACGGTAGCTTGAACCCGACCACTCTATCAACGAAGGAATGGATCGGATAATGACGACCTGAAATCGGCTACACCCTTAGCGGAGAGTAGGATCTGAGGACGACGACAGCTTGGACCTAGCCACTCCATCAGCGGAGAGACTAGATCGGCCGACGAAAGTTGATAAATTTTCTTTTGATTTTTCATTTTATTCATTTTTTTCTTCACTTTTACTTTTTTATTTTTTTATTTTTTTGATTTTTTCAAAAATTTTCAATTCTCTTTTTTTATATTTTTTTCTTGAATTGTACAAAGAAGTAAAACTCTAGAAAAAAAATAGGTCTGGCTGCACCGTCAACAGAGAAACAAGACCTGAATAGAAATTCGATCTGCTTGGGGAAAGGTTCAGATCTGTTGCACCATCAACGGAGAAACGAGATCTTCAGGATGTCTATACTACTGCACCATCAGCGGTAGAGCAAAATCTGGAAATGTTGGCCTATCAACAATGACGAAGGCAAGATCTGAAAAAGGCTACTTCTGCTGCTCTACTGGCGGAGAGGTATGAACTGAAAATGGAAAAAACATTAATGAGTAAATGTTCACAAAATTTGTCACTGTTACCTTTTAATGATGTTTCAGCATCCTTTTTGTGTTTGGCCTCCTCTAAGACTAAGGTTGGCCGTCGTGTTGTTGCCCCCATGGCTGAGGTTTTTCGGTCTCTTTCCAGACCTGTTTGCACGCACAAATAAATGCCCCATGAGTGCACCTAAATTTGTGCCTAATACATGTGTCTAGTCTAAATGCATGACAACTTAAATGTATGTAAGATGTATGCATTTTATCCTACATGTAAAATGATTTGAACGTGTGTATGCGATTTTTGGTCCTCAGAGGGATGCCCCTGACTCCTCATTGGTCTTGTCGGATTTATGGTCTCTAACATGATGCCTCCAACCTCAACCGACTCTAGATATCCTCATTTATCTCGAATGGATGCCCCAAAAAGGTTTACACATCAAACTTGATCCCTCAGAGTACATAGTGGCCTTTTCTTTTGTCCTTTTGTGGAAAATATAATGCCCCCAAATTAGATCATAATACCATCCAACTTTTGTTGTTTTCACAATTTCTGATTTCCTTTATTCATAAGTGCGATCACAGCAGTCTTCAAATTAGAGTTAACATAGTTGAGCAAAAAGGTTCATTTCATTAAAACTTGTAGTTTTTTGCCCTTGCAAAAGATTTCCACTGTCCCCAAGGTTGAAACAGTGAAATTAATCCAAAAAGTGTTATCTTGAAAGAGAGAAAAACTACACGCGGACCTACACGGGTCGAAATAGATTAATATCTAGCATTTCAAAATAAGATCCTTAATAACGGGGCATGCCCTAATACTGGGTTTCAAAAATTCTCACTTGGGGTCTTCATGCTGTGGTAAGGGATTCCCACTTGTGGCTGAACTTGCAGGGTTTTCAATACTTATAACACCGAGCTTGAGGTACCTTTCTATCAGCCTCTTGAAGCCCCAACAATTTTCAATCGTGTGGCTTACCTATCCAGCGTGATATTCACAACTCGCGTTAGGATCATACCACTTAGGGAATGGGGGTTGAGTCAGAGCCTGATGGAAAGGTACCACTATATGGGCTTTTAGTAGATCCTTGTACAGATCTTCATATGACATCGGCATGGGAGTGAACTCTATCTTCTCAGTGTTCTTCCTCTGACCAAAACCTTGGCTTGAGGTAACGTGAGCACTTGGCACGGCCTTAGGTTGCACAACTATGATGGGCTTAGAATAATTGACATTGTAAACTCCCGAAGAGTTCACTTCCTGGTCTTTCCTTCTATGGCAAGGCTTCTTATGGGACGAACTACCCCCATCATCAATTTTTCCAGTCTTGAAAGCATTCTCAATGAGCTCACCGGATAACACGAGGTCAGAAAAATTGGTAGTCGTGTTGCCTATCAAGCGACCCAAGATCGGACCCTCCAAAGTTTGTACAAATGTGACCACCGTCTCCCTCTCACTGAGTGGGGGTTGGACTTGAGCTGCTATATCCCTCCAGCGCTGAGCGTAATGCCTGAAGCTTTCATTATGCTTTTGTTTTATCTGTTGCAACGTCCAACGGTCTAGCATCATATCATTGACGTGTCGGTACTGCTCCAGAAAAGCTTTGGCCAAGTCTCTTCAGGATATGATTTGATGTCGGCTCAATTGATTATACCATCGGACGATAGATCCTGATAGACTATCCTGAAAGCAGTAAATTAACAGCTTATCGTCTCGGCCGTATCCTGTCATCCTCTAACAGAACATAGTAAGATGAGCGCGGGGACAGCTTGTCCCGTCATACTTCTCGAACTCTGGGACCTTGAATTTAGGAGGTAAAACCAAATCTGGGACAAGACTGAATTCACTGGCATCGAATACACTGAAGGTATCCTCTACTCCCATAGCCTCTAGCTTCTCTTCGAGTCTCTTACATCGATCCTCAATTTCCTTTGAAGCTTCTACCTTCGGCCTCTCAGTCTCAAACATATGATCCATTTTTGAGATAAAATTTACAGCTTGATTGCCCACGGGCTTAACTTCTAATGCAGATGGCTGATTTATAGGGATCGAAGTACCGACCTGATGTAGATGAGACTTTCCTCGAAAAATGATCACCTGAGGTTGAGTTTTCGGTTGTATCCTGGTTTGAATGGGTGTGAACCCCGGAGGATACATAAGATCCTCGTCCCCAATAGTGGGTTTAGGATTTGCAAAATATATGCAAAATTGATGTCGTGTATGAATGCAATGCAAAATTAAGATTGTGATGATGTTGTGTAATGATGCAGATGAAATCGATGCGATGAGAATAAAATAAAGATGAAACGAGTTATTACCAAATAAAATGATTAAATAAAACAAATGATAAATAACAAAACTAGAGTAATAAAAAACTGTACATAAACAAGAAATAAGGCACCAGAGCCTAAATAAGGTGACCACTAACAGGCAAAGTACCGACATGGCTCTAACAGGGTGGGCTCTATGGGCCACTATATGCAGGTTTGGTGCTAAGAGGTACCCGAATTGTCCTTGCTGTCATCTACTAAGAGTAGCAAGGCCCCCGGTCATCACCCATTATAGGCTCCTTTCAACCGGGTTCAATTTAGGGGGACTCATTCGCTTATACCTGTACGAAGGAACGATATCCTTCGAAAGCATAAGGTACTCGAGCCCCGAAGGTACTTGCTAGGCTTACACGGAGGAACGATATCCTCACAAAAGCATTAGCTTTTTCCCCCACTTAAAATGATAGGTTTATATGCCAAATTTTAAATGCGTTAAAATAAACGCGTAGTTATAACCGAATGTTACTTTAATAGTCATTTTAATCCGGAATTTCCAATATTAGTAAAGCGATAATTAGTTTAAAAGCTCGACTCTCTTTTATTTTTGAAAACCAAAAAATTTCCCCAGCGGAGTTGCCATCTGTAGCGATGTCCCTCGCGCTAAAAAATGGTGTTTTTTTATTTTGTTTTATTTTGAAAATGATGTCTTCTATAGGATTTTAGAAGAAACCATATTTTATTTAAAATGGAGTCGCCACCGGCCACTTAAGGTGGACCAGACACCGTAAAAACCAGAGATTTAAAATTGATGGGTTCCGAAGTCGGTTACGGATGGGGAAGGATTAGCACCCCCACACCGCCCAAAATTGGTACTTTAATAATTACCGCTTTATTAATATTAAACTTTCCGGATTAAAGTGACGATTAAATTAAAATTTGGTTACAAATGCGAGTAGATTTTAAAGGCCCCGTTATTCGAGAGTAAACGCCCAACCATTATCACTACGCCTGATACTGGCCCCGTTTACGCTCGGATAAAAGGGCACCACATTGACAATTATATATCCGTTATGCGAACTTAGAAAAAAGGCAAACATAAATAAATACAAGGTGATAAAATAAATAAATACTAACAAAATTAAAACTAATCTAGCACAAATACATAAATATCAATCGCATAAATAAAACGAATCTAACACATAAAATATAATAATAATAATGCATGGTTTACACTAATATACATAAAACAACATGAATATAAAAATTAAGGGCTAAAATGCAACAATATTAAATTACATGGCATAAATGATACATATTAATGGACTAAATTAAAACAGATGCAAAATATATGGGCTGAAACGTAAACAGGCAGAAATAGCGTACTGGAAATTAAATATTAACAGTAGGGACTAAATTGAAAGAAAACAAAAAACAATAGCTAAAAAAACAAAAAAAAGACCATGTTAAACACGCATTAAAAATAGAAGGACCAAACACATAATTAAACCATGGACAGGAATTAGAGCGGGTGAGAAGTTAAGGGACCTGAGATGAAATTAGACCATTTAAAAAAACGCGGAGCCTCCCCGGTTTACCAGGTTACCGCGTGGGTCGGGTCTTAAAACTACTTCGTTTTAGGATAGTCGGTTTTAAAAAAAACACATGGGGTTTAATATTTATTTCGAAACGGGTTTAAAACAAACCCTAAAATTTCTTTATCTCTCATCTTTCTCTCTCGACGGCATCACAAGGGGCAGCGGCGGCCACTCCTTCTGAAGCACACCGGCTTCCGTCGTTCATCAGCGGCGAGCCTCACGACGGGCGGTTCATTGTGGCAGGTAAGCTCTCGAATCCTCCCCTTTTTTTTAATTTGATTCGAATGAAAAACAAAAGAAAAAAGGTTTTAAAACGAATAAAGGAAATCAACTGATTTTCTACCTTTGAAACTATTTTTTGTTATTGATTTCTTTCCGGTTTTATAAAATTTTTGGACAAAAGAACCCTCTAAACTCTATTTTTTGGAACTAAAAAACCCCTCTCTAAAATTCTCTCCATTTTTTCTCTGAAAGCCCTCCTTTTCATTTGCTTTTAATTCGGTTTTTATCACCGAAATTTTACAAACAAAATAAATAAGTAATTTCTTCTGTTGATTGCAGATCTGGGAGACCAAATTTTGTGGGTATGAGTTCGGCAGGGGTATGGTTGTGGCAGGGGTATGGTTGTGGCAGGTTAGGTTAGATTATTTTAATTTTTAGGGTTTTGTTTAATTTGTGGATTGAGGATTTAATTTAGTGTTAATGGGTGTTTTGGTTTTGGGGTTGGATGGCCGGAGATGGTGACGACGGTAGCGGAGAAGAACGGCGGCGACTGGTCATTAGGGTTAGGGATTAGTTTTAGGTTAAAAGGTATTCTAGTAATTTTAAGATTAATGGGTCTCGGGTTATTGGATCCGGGGTTGAGTTTGATTGTAAACGGGTTTAGTTTTTGGGCAAAATGGGTTATTACAAGATCCAAGGTTAAGGTGCAGAAGCATTCAATTGCACAAGTTTTGGGTTTAACAAATTGTCAGTAAACAATAAATAATGATAACAAATTAGGTACAAAACAAAGATGAAAATAAAATTTACCCTTAGTTTAATTTTGTAAATCAAAGTTGTTCAAAGCTTTGAGTATGGGATTCCTTGGGTTGCTTTGTTTGACCACTTAAGGGAATTAATGCTATTTATGTGGTACTTATCTTCACAAGAATCCACGCATATGTTAAACACTGCTTCTTTACACGTTGGCCAGCTATTTAATTCCGTTTTCACGGTTTTTTTTTAAGTTAATTACAATTATAATTAATAAATTCATAGGATTATAATTGGAACCCGTTAATACAATATAATTATAATTATAATTAGGAAAATATTCTATACACTGACGGTGAAAAACTTGTTTTTCATAAACGTCTAGTTTTTAGGATTTAAATGTTAGAGTTTAGGATTTTAGTGTTTGCTACTAGGTTTTAAGGTTTAAGAATAGATTATATGGTTTAAGAATAGATTATATGGTTTATAGTTTATGGTTTAGAATTTAAATATTAGAATTTAGGGCCTCTAAAATTGACAAGTGGCATGTGTAGAAACTCGCCTGTGAAAAAATATTTCACTGACGGTACATCAAATAATTACCTTTTATAATTAATTAATCTATATAACTACAACTAAAATCAACTATTACAACGATCAAATAACTAAAAATATAGATCATGTTTGACAATTAGCGAATAACCGATAACGAGTTACATTAGCAGATAGTTGATAGCGGATTGCATTAACTGATTTGACTAGCTGATTGTATAAAAGTGTTTGGTAAAATTAATTGATAACTTATAGCTGGTTGATTATTTGAACAAACAAAATAAAATATGTGGATATGATTATATTCAATATTTGTTTAAATAATTTATTGATGATCAATATTTGCATATATTAATATTAGTTAGATTATGAAAATTAATGTTTTAATATAACATTACTAAGCACATTAGAATGATCTATATATTAATTTATTGTTTATATAAGTATTTTTTAATACAATTTGATTAATTATTTATTTAAATGAAAATAGCAAAGGTTAAATTTAGGTTATTTGAAATTTATTTTTAATTATTAAGGGTAAAAGAGTCCTTATAACTCTTATGTCAAAATCTCTAATTTCAAAAAACTCTTATTATCAACTATTTCAATTTGAGAGGTTTAATCTCAATCCCCTATCATAATCCTTTATTCACTAAACATCTAAAATAATGGATTTGACTTGTCAAACCTCTAATTTTAACTCAAACCTGTAATTTTAGCTCAAAACGTTGTATAGCAAACAGGGCCATAATCAGAATAGATGTTCAAGGGTGAAGTTAGGGGTTGGTTTGGGGTAAAATTCTTCTTAAGTCCCTATCAGATCATAAATTATAAGTTAATACATGATAAAATTATATTTTGACCTTAAAATGATAAATTAATGATTTAGCTATTCTAAAACTTGTAAAATTACAAGGATAAAATTACATTTTCCCTCCCATAGATGTTAAAAATTCAATTTTAATCCCAAAAATTATGGCTTTGTCTCTATACTAACCTAGATTAAAATAATTATAAACAAGACTTACATATAATAAAACTTAAAGTAAAATAAATTTACACAAATTTATATGTAACATTTATGTTTGATATATGAAAATACTTAAATTTAAACACTCAAATCCTAGAGCTTCAACCTTACTGGACAACCGATCACGGGCATTTTTCTTGGAACAACATGACGTTCCACTCAAGTTCTACCTTTATAGTTTTAATAATTTTTAAGTGGTAATTTTGTAAGTTAATAGTTCTTTTATTATTTTAATTGTATTTAAGATGTTTTAAACAAAATAAAGAAAATAATAAATTATTAACAAAATGTTAAATTAATTGTTAAAAATAATGAAATATACTTTCGTTTTATAAAAATCTGTTTTTAAATTTTTGCTTCAAACTTAAAAAACATCTGAGACGAGTTTGCAATAAATACTCATATGCTAGCCTCAAACTTTGTATGTACTCGACTAATTTGTATTTTGTAGGCAAATTAAATACTAGGAGTTTGGTAGGCAGCTTAGGCTTGTCCTTGGTTTGGGTCTATAAGCCCCGCAGCAATGGTAGGCCGTTTAAACTGCTGTCATGGGCTTTTTTAGCTTTGCTTTTCTAATTTAGTTTAAAATATGCAATAAATCACATATTTTAATTTTAGGTTTAAATTTGATACACAAGTTGTGTAAAATAAATTTTACATAAGCCTACTTATTTATACTATAAATCAAAATTAAATAAAAACCCTAAAAAACTAAACCCCAAACTCTAAACCCCAAACCCTAAATTTTAAACACTAACCTTAAATTTTAAACCCTACAACCCAAACCCCTAAACTCTAAACCCTAAACTAAAACAATAACCCTAAAACTAAAAGGCTTGTGTAAACTAAAATTTACACAGCCTATGTATTAAAGTTTTTCTCTTTAATTTTATGATATTAAGTTTTTGTATTTTTTAATTTAAAAAATTTGGTCCCTTCACTGTCTTTTGTTCAATTTTACAAATAAATATTGACCTGATAATTATAAAAAAGATAAAATTATTTTTTAGTCTTACATATTTGTTATAAAATTATTTTTTAGTCTTACATATTTGTTTTTTTTTTGTCAATTTGACCCTTAAAACTGTGACGGATGTAGGTTAATGGTTGGGAGGGCCTGTGCTTACCCTGAATTTTTTAAAGTTCACACATTTGACTTTAATTTTTTTTAATTTTTATGAATTAGTCCTTAGATTATTTTTTAATTTTTATAATTTATGCTCATCCTAAAATTTTAAAATTTTATATGTGTCTACCCTAAAAAATATTTATGAATCCCACTATCTTAAAATATGTAAACATAAATGATTGAAAGATTATGTCGTTCAAATTAATGATATTTGTTTATTTATTTTTAAATATTAATGGTCAAATTGATAAAAAAAACATAAATGTAAAAGACTAATAAAAGTTGTTTTTTATTCTTTTATAGACGTTGTGTAAACAATTAATGGTAAAATTAAGTACAACTTAAGAGACCAAATTTTTTAAATAAAAATAGTAAAAGACTACAATCAGGGGCTGATCTAGAAATTTAAACTTGGTAGTTCACCCACAGATAATAAATAAAATCGTATATAAGATAAAAGTAAATTGAACAAGTCATCAAAAATTACTTAAGATGTTCATAACTGACATGACAAAAGACTCTTCAATTACACTTAAATATATATGTAAGAGGTCCACTATGATTTAGTTACTAACTCTCTTTAATAAAACACATGGATAGAGGAATCCACATTAGTCTATACAAAATTTTTTCCTTAATCAATCATTCCAAAACATCATTTTTACAACTAGTGCTTTGAACACAATTTTTTATATTACTTATAGGTAGTTGAAACCATCTAAAATAACTTTCAACACTAATCTCATCACCAAATCTTTATCAACTTATTATTATTATTATTATTATTATTATTATACAATTAATTTTTGAGGGAGAAAGCTCTTATTTTTACTTTTTTATAACAATCATTTTTTTGTAAGTAAAATAGTGATAAAACGTTTGATTTTCATTGGTCAAAACAGTTCTCTACTCTTTTTACAAGTGCATGCATGAGAAGATAGTAAGATATCGAATAATATTTTTTATAATTTTAATAATAATATAAAGTGCTTAACAATTAGTAAATAAGAACAAAAAATTTAAAAATATTGTAAAAATCATACAACTTTTTTTAATGAAAGTACACAAACTTGCTATGAATTTAAGAAATATGTGTAAAAATAAAAATTCAGAAACTTAAAAAATTTAATTATTAGTTTATTTTAAAATAAAAGGAAAATAATGAAGTCATTAACAAATTGTATAATAATACGGAAACCTTACTTTTGTAGAAAATTATAGGATAACAATAACTAAAATTGAAGGTTTTCAAAAACAATTTTAAATAGATTTTAATGAGCTTAATTTTAATATAGATCTAACATTAAAAATAACTATAAATATATTTACATTTATAAATTTATGTATCAAATTAATTAATAATTTTAAATGAAGTACTTTAGTATTAACGAGGGTATACATGCTATTTGGAGAAAAATGACTAAATTGATCTCTTTTTAAATATAAAGGGTTAAATTTTTTGAATTAGGACTAAATTGGTAGAATATTGTCATTATACCAAATCCTGTTAGATGTCCGTTTGTATTTTAACGAGGAGTGATCCAATAGTAACTAAAATTTTAATTGGGTAACCTAATTATAACTTTTAATAATTGAGTTGTTTAATCGTAACTTTAAAAATAATTGAGTGACCTCTAATGTATTTTATCTAAATTTTTTATGGTAAGTCAAGTGATACATTACAATGACATATCATATTTTCAAGTTATGCATGAAGTTATGAAATATGCTATCGATTAATGCGTCATAATTCAATATAAGTATGAATAGTCCAATTATGTCATCGTACTTATATCTAAATATATGTCAAATATAAATATTTCAAAGTAAAATGAAAAGTTGAAGCAAAAGGAACGATAAAAAAACATGATTCAAATCAAGAATTCTAAAGGAACCTGAAATGCTGATAAGTATGCATTATTCTTTTTCATGCAAAATCTTGTTTATTGTGTATAAAATGAAGCAGTAATATTAGTAAATCAATATCAAAACTAATTCATGAAGCTGATAGGGGGCAGGTCAAGAGAGCTCCACATTTCGCAGGCCGACGAACACCCCAATTCTCGATCATCTTCTTCCTTGACCTCGAATCACTTCTCATTTTCGTCTCCGTTTCTTGAGTTATCGTTTCCAAGATCGGACCGTTGACATTGTTGTTCAAACTGTTTAAGCCTTAAACATTCGGGTATGCCATTGAAGGCGTAGAGAGACGCTGAGAATTTACGTTCGTATTGCATTCTCTTCATCGTCTCGCTAAGCATGCATGGATCGTCGCCGCCATTAATGTCTTCTAGCTGCTGCTCGATCGGCTCCACCAATTCTCCCGCAATCTCAAATGGAGAAATGATATCACACGACGATAATCCGAAAGAATCCACAAACTGGAAATCCATTCTCTCTTCATTCGGGCCAAGAGAATCACTGTTTCCATCAACATTTCGAGTCGAATTCGGATCAGCCGGATTCGACTCGAAACTCTCCGGCATGCAGTCACTCGACGAAGTACTGCAATCTTCAGGAACATTCAAGAAATCGTCGAAGCAAATCATCTCTCCTTCGTTTCCTTGGTATCCTTGTTCATTAAGGGGCGAATTCGAGGTCACGGAAGCCATGGGAGTTTCAGAAGAAGCAGTATCGTTTCTCGCTTTGAGCCTAATCAAGAGGAGATTGACGATTTTAGAAGGAAGGGCTGGTTTTGAGATCGAAGACGGCCAAAAAGGCCAGAAATTGGTCCGAGTGTTGGCTCCACGAAGCAAATAAGCGGCTTCGTCGTAAGCTCTGGCAGCTTCTTCGGCGGTGTCGTAAGTCCCCAACCAAACCCGTATCTTTTGTATAGTGTCTTTTATCTCCGCCACCCATCTCCCGGACGGCCTCTGCCTCACTCCGATGAACCGTTTTCTCGCGCGGCGGACTCTGCTCAATGCCGCCGCAACCGCATCAACATTAGCATCGGTTTCCGCTGCCTTTTCATCAACACCGTAGTTTCTTTTCTCTTCTTCATCAACATCACTGATCTCCAGTTTTCTCTTCCCCGTTGCCGTGTTCTGAATCCTTCCTGGTTCATCAACACTGTAACGGAAAAGCAATGGCAGATCTACATGCAGTGTGGGTGGCCCGTGTCCACTATAAACTTCACACATTTATCCTCAATTTTTTTAATTTTTATGAATTAGTCCTTAGTTTTTTGTAATATTTACGACTTGTGCCCACCCTAAAATTTTGAGATTTTATGTGTGTCCACCCTCAAATATATTTCTGGATCTGCCACTGCAGAAAAGTATTTATAAGTGTGAGAAATAGATTTCAAGAGTGGGTGAGAAAAACTCGACTCGTTTTGACTCCACTTGGAATTTTATAAATTTGACTCGAAATTTTTTTAAATAAAGTTTGAGTTGTAAAATGTAAATTCGAATAACTCAAAATTCTTAGTAATTAGTATATCAATTTTTAAGTTCGAGTCGACGCCCTCAATTCTGCATGAAATATTTATATATCATATATGAAAAATCTATATGTGTATGTATATGGATATAAAAAGTCATTTAAATTGAAATCAATATGTATTATGATATTATAAATAATTACAATTAAATTTGTACACAAACTTGAAAACCCGTCTTGAATTTTATAAATTTGACCCGAATAAAATATTCAAATAAAGTTTAAATCGTATAATAATACTCGTAAACTCTAATAATTCAAAATTTTTTATTCGATTCAACTAGATCGAACACTCACCTTATTCCAGAGTATGAAGGTGTTCATTGGGATTGATTAATATATTGTGAGTGTCTTGTTGTAATTATTCCTTTGTTTGCATGCTTAATTCGGCTTTTTATTTCTTTGTGGATTTTATGCATTCATTCCTTTCGCTTTCATGCATGGAGGAGATTACAAGGAAAACTGAAAGGTCATTGAAGTGAAATCTTTTAACTTTGATTTAGTCTGTTAGTGTTTAACCACTTGATTATTTGTTTTGATCCCTTTGTCATGTTGCTCTTAACCATTAAATATTACCGTTTCACAATTATTTATAATAATCAATTCTGGGTTTAATGGTAAGGTTAAATCTTAGAAATTTTGAGATTTAAGTTTCAAGTTTTGTCATGCGTAAAATATCATATGTAACCCTCTAGATCGGCCTATGCGTAAAGTCCAAATCTAGAAGATAACATTGCTTACCAAAGACTTTTCACGTAAATGTTTAAAGATTTAAATTTTTTAAAAAATAATAATTAATTCGAACATAAGTCAAATTAGTTATCCAAAATAAACCATATCAAGTGATATTACATCATAAACCCCATAGGGCAACACAATAAGACATATAGTAACAAAACATAGACTCGTGTCACCGTAATTGAGACACTCTGGAAGATAGAAATATTACAACAAAAAGTCGTGTACAGAATATGTCGATCCTCCAAGTGCAAGATCCGGAAAGCCTATCCAAAAGTGTCTGAAAGGAAAAGTTTAAGGGTGTGAGCTAGGGAGCTCAGCGTGTCCCGATAAGTGCAGATAAACATATAATATTTTAGATAAGCACAAATCATTTCAGTAAATCGTATTATATTCCATTCAAGTTTTTATTTTAAACCTAGCTACCCTCCAACCGAACACCGTTGTGCAGTCCCCCATGAACTGCACCCAGAAGGTCTTACCCTAGGCCCGTAGGCGTAGGAGCCTACCTAAAGGTATGCCTCAGTCCCAGAAAGACTTACCCTAAGCCCATTGGGCATAGGAGCTTAATAGAAGGATTTACCAGCTGGATCAGGGTTGTATCTGCAGACACTTCAAATCATATCCCAACAATGTACCCCAAGTAAAACAATTTACAGAGTCATCAGAAATTATTTGGCAGATATGTATACGACTTAAGGTATAAATCAAATATCTCAAATTTTCAGATCAGAGACAAGGCATACTTTTAAACAGATAGGGTAGACATTCTTTCATAACAGAATATTCATGTTCAGTTCATAATGCAACCTAGTATATATATATATATAGAAAATTATTTTAACAATTATTTGAATAGTAATATAACACACACGGAACACACCTCAAAAAGCTGGACATAAGGGTCTACTGGGCACCTGCCTCTCAACGCTTTGCAGCGGTGCTAGATCCTAAAATATTACGAAACAAGGTTACAACAAAAGAATTAAATTCTACTTAATTTAATTCACTAAGTTCAAGATCATACAAGTAACTATGGGGGTGTGCTGATAAGCGAATCGGGAGGAACTAGGCTGAGCAGACGAATGATCGAACGAGTCTCGGGAACCTTTAATTTCACAAGAGTTCATATTAGTAATTTATAAAAAAAACCAACGCTCATAAATATTTAATTCAAAACATATGCATGCTCGGGTTTAAGGTTATATTAGGAGGCTTTTGGATCAAAATTTTGTAAAACGAACTTCAAAAACGAACTCAGGATGTCGAAAAACATAAAATAAGGGTTTTCAAAAAATTTGACTTTTGGTCAAAGTCAACGCTGACGTTAGCAGCCAACGCTAACGTTATTAGTCAACGGTTTGAATCAGACGAGTTGGTTCACTGAGTTGACTCGACTAGGTTGACTCACTGAGTTGACTCAATTGGGTTGACTCATTGAGTTAACTCGGTCAATAGGTCGGGTCAGACGGGTCAGGTTGGACGAACGAGTCGGGTCAAACGGACGAGTCGGTCAGAGCAGAATCGGTTCAAGGTAGAACCGATTCAAGGCTGGTTCATGCCCGATTTAACCGGGCCACCGTCCCAGGCGGCCGAAAATTGCTTGGATGGCGTGTGTATACCACGAGTGGCCAAAACAGGCCGAAAAACACTTTTCCGAGACGGAAAATTCATCCAAAACTCAGCCACATAATGACTATTGCCTTAACTAGCCCAAAATCTTACCGGAACCTTATTTACTTACCTAGGCACAAATGTAACTTCGGCGACACACAAAACGGCGATGGGCGGATATACAATAGGTAGGGTTTTTATCTACTCAACCCAGAGATGGCAACGACGACGGTCGTGGCTTAAGCGAACGATGATCAGCATCGGAAAATGCAGACTAAAGGAGGTTGCTGGGGGTTGAACCTACCGGGCTTTCAAAAGGAATTTCACGGCAAACGCTGTGGCTTCGCCATGAGTGAAGGGCAGAGACTGTGTCAGGGTGGTACAGTGGTTCAACTGGTGAAGGAGGTGGCGATCACGGTGGCATGGTGGAGGAGATTAGGCGACCGAATGGTTGGATGGTTTGGGGAGATGAAGGGTCGACACTCAAATCTGGGTAAATGGATCTAAATAAAAAAACATATTGGAGAGTGGTTGAGATATTTTAGTTTGATTATTATTATTATTATTATTTTATTTTCAGGCATAAAACATAAATATCTTAAAACCATTTTGGTAAGGCTAAAGACCAAGAGTTTCTATGGCTCAGTTGGTCAAGATATGGGGTTCCCAACCCCAAGGTCACGTGTTCAAAACCTAAGGCCAGCAATCCCTTTTAAGGTGTTACAACTCTCCTCCCTAAAAGAAATTTCGTCCTCGAAATTTACCTAACTTGAACAGATGTGAAAACGTTTCCCTCATTGAGTCCTCGGTCTCCCAAGTAGCTTCAGCAAGGCTACGATTACTCCACTGGACTTTAACCATAGGAATACATCTATTCCTCAAAACTTTTTCATCAGAATCTAAAATCTAAATTGGTTCCTCCTCATAAGATAAGTCTGGCCTCAACTCCACATCTTGAACCTGAATGATGTGACTTAGGTCCGGATGATACTTTCTTTGTAACACCCTTAAAGATGAAAAAAATAATGAGAATTACAGCTAAAGGGGGTTTGAACCCGTAACCTTGGCTGCATAGTTAATGGAGGTAACCATAGAGCCAAGGCTCTATTTCTGATATGAGTTTACAAAAATAAAATTTAAAGTATATCCTAATTGGTTACCAAGCAAAAGATAAAGATGAGATAATGGCCCTTCATATTTTATTCGAACGAAAATACACAAAATTTTCCCAGAACAATTCTCTCACCAACCCCGTTCAGCCTTTGTCCGATCTGCCTCTACCGCTGCGTCGTGCAGCTCACCGCCGGCATCGAAAGCTTCCTCAGCTCCTCACGATCAAAACCCCTCAACCCCCACACTGATCCACTAAACCGTTCACCGGGAATTTTAGTTCATAGGTTTGCTGAACCTAGGGATTAAATCCCTTCGGCCTATCTTTGAATCCGGCCGTCACACGCTTCCGTTGGTAATTCGGTGGCCACCACCATCTTCCTCGTACCGAGACGACTCTTCCACCACCGTTGGATCGTTGAACCATCACCGTTGAACCTTCGCTAGAGTTCGAATACGTTTAGGGTAAGTAGGTAAGTTTTGTCCATTTTCGTGTTGTTTTGAGGGTTTTTGGACTGAAATGGGTGTCTTGGGAGTTAAACCCGGCCAAGATCGTGCATTTTAGGCCTTTTTTCGACCATTTTGGCAGCGCGTGGAGTGCACGTACCGCCCGGGGCAATTTTCGGCCGCCCTGGACGGTGGCCGTATTAAATCGAGCCTAAACCGGCCTCGAACCGGTTCTACCTTGAACCAGTTCTGAATCGACCTGACCCGTTGACCCAGTCTAACCCGTTGACCCGGTCTGACCCGTTGACTCGATCTGACCTGACCCATTGACCGAGTCAACCCAGTGAGTCTACTCGACCGAGTTAACTCAGTGAGTTGACCCGACCAAGTCAACCTAGTGAGTCAACTCACTCGAGTTAAACCGTTGACAGCTAATGTCAGCGTTGACTGCTGATGTCAGCATTGACCGTTGACTATTGTGCTGATGACATCATTGTTGACTTTGACTGCTGACATCAGCGTTGACTTTGACCCAAAAAGTTAATTTTTTCGAAAAGCCTTATTTTATGTTTTTCAATGTCCTAAATCTATTTTGAAGTCAGTTTTGTGAAATTCGAACCTGAAAGCCTTCAAATTGGACAGTGAACTCGAACTTGAGTTTGTATTTAATTATTTAGTTAAAGTGAATTGCGAATAAGGATTGATTATAATAACTGAAATGAGTGAGAGAATTAATAATACGAATTTGGTCGAATGAGGAAAATGACTAGAATGTCCTCGGGTTTTAAAGTTTCTAAATTAACTAAAATGATGAATATACCCTCGAGTTCTGTAGTAAATGGATAGTTTGAAATGATTTTCTGAACTGATCGTGATATGCTTTCCTGAAGTATTATATGCAAGTATGTATTTTTTATATCATGTTTTCTGCTTACAATTACTGAAATGTATACTTATCAAGTGATTCCTGATATTATCGTTTATTGTATAAACTGTTTAATTGGGGTTACTGGGAAAGTGATTGGAGATCCACAAGTACAACCCTGATCTAGCTGTGCCTCCAATTAGACTTTGTGCCTCCAGATAGGCTTTGTGCCTCCAATTAGGCTTTGTGCCTCCAGATAGGCTTTGTTCCTCCAGTTAGGCCTCCTACGCCTTCGGGCCTAGGACCAGCCTCTAGATAGATAAGATAGGCCTCATATACCTTCAGGCTTAGGAATAGCCTCCAGTTATCGGTGACCCGAATGTGACCTCCTAAACTTAAGCATATCGCATAGGCGGGTTTAGAGGGTTACATTTTGTGGTATCAGAGCTTAGAGTTATGTCATTTTGGGTTCCAAATCAGACTGAAATGCTGAGGACACTACCAGATTGATCTGTGACCATCTGGAAGTCTTGAGAACAAGCATCCAGTTGAAGAATAGACGAAAGAATAGTCTCTGCATTCCTTTGACTCTGATAAATTTTGAGGGCATAATTTTCTTTAAGGGGGTGGAATTGTAACACCCTTAAAGATGTAAAAAAATGATGAGAATTGCAGCCAAGGGGGTTTGAACCCGTGACCTTGGCTGCATAGTTAAGGGAGGTAACCATTGAGCCAAGGCTCTATTATGAGTTTACAAAAAAAAAATTTAAAGTATATCCTAATTGGTTACCAAGCAAAAGATAAAGCTGAGATAATGGCCCTTCATATTCTATTCGAACGAAAATACCCAAAATTCTCCCTGAATAATTCTCTCACCAACCCCGTTCAACCTTTGTCTAATCAACCTCCCTGCCACGCCTTGCAGTTCACCTCTGGCATCGAAAGCTTCCCTAGCTCCTCATGATCAAAACCTCTTAACCCCCACACCGATCCGCTAAATCGTTCACCGAAAATTTTAGTTTATAGGTTCATTGAACCTAGGGATTAAATCCCTTCGACCTATCTTTGAATCCGGTTGCCACACGCTTCCGTTGGTAATTCGGTGGCCACCATCGTCTTCTTTGTGCTGAGAGGACTCTTTTGCCACCATTAGATCGTCGAACCGTCATTGTTGAACCTTTATAGGAGTTTGAATACGTTTGAGGTAAGTAGGTAAGTTTTGTCTATTTTGTGTTGTTTTGAGGGTTTCTGGACTGAAATAGGTGTCTCGAGAGTGAAATCCGGCCAAGATCGTGCATTTTAGGCCTTTTCAAGCCATTTTGCCCATGCGTAGAGTACACGCGCCGCCCGGGGTGATTTCTGGCCGCCCTGGACAGTGGCCGTACTAAACCGGGCCTGAACTGACCCCGAACTGGCCTCAACCGATTTTGCCTTGAACCGGTTCTAAACCGACCCGACCCGACCCGGTCAGACCTGTTGACCCAATTCGACCTAACCCATTAACCGAGTCAACCCAATGAGTCCACTCGACAGAGTTAACTCAGTGAGTTTACACTATCAAGTCAACCAGTGAGTCAACTCACCCGAGTCAAATCAATGACCGCTGACATCAGCATTGACTAATGACCTTTGACTGATGACGTCAGCCTTGACTTTGACTACTAACGTCAGCGTTGACTTTGACCCAAAAGTCAACTTTTTTAAAAAAGCCTTAATTTATGTTTTTCGATGTCCTGAATCCATTTTTGAAGTCAGTTTTGTGAAATTCGAACTCGAGAGCCTTCAAATTGGATCGTGAACTCGAACTTGAGTTTGTATTTAATTATTTAGTTAAAGTGAATTGCGAATAAGGATTGATTATAATAACTGAAATGAGTGAGAGAATTAATAATACGAATTTAGTCGAATAGGGAAAATGACTAGAATATCCTCGAGTTTTGAAGTTTCTAAATTAACTAAAATGACGAATATACCCTCGAGTTCTGCAGTGAATGGATAGTTTGAAATGATTTTCTGAACTGATCGTGATATGCTTTCCTAAAGTATTATATGCAAGTATGTATTTTTTATAGCATGCTTTCTGCTTACAATTACTGAAATGTATACTTATCAAGTGATTCCTGATATTACCATTTATTGTATAAACTGTTTAATTGGGGTTACTGGGAAAGTGATTGGAGATCCTCAGGTACAACCCTAATCCAGCTGTGCCTCCAGTTAGGCTTTGTGCCTCCAGATAGGCTTTGTGCCTCCAATTAGGCTTTGCACCTCCAGATAGGCTTTGTGCCTCCAGTTAGGCCTTCTACGCCTTCGGGCCTAGGACCAGCCTCCAGATAGATAAGATAGGCCTCATATGCCTTCAGGCTTAGGACTAGCCTCCAGTTATCGGTGACCCGAATGTGACCTCCTAAACTTAAGCGTATCGCATAGGCGGGTTTAGGGGGTTACATTTTGTGGTATCAGAGCTTAGAGTTGTGTCATTCTGGGTTCCAAGTCAGACTGAAATGCTGAGGACACTACCAGATTGATCTGTGACCATCTGGAAGTCTTAAGAACAAGCATCCAGTTGAAGAATATACGAAAGAATAGTCTCTGCATTCCTTTGACTCTGATAAATTTTGAGGGCTGAATTTTCTTTAAGGGGGTGGAATTGTAACACCCTTAAAGATGTAAAAAAATGATAAGAATTGCAATAAAGGGGGTTTGAACCCGTGACCTTGGCTGCACAGTTAAGGTAGGTAACCATTGAGCCAAGGCTCTATTACGAGTTTACAAAAATAAAATTTAGAGTATATCCTAATTGGTTACCAAGCAAAAGATAAAGCTGAGATAATGGCCCTTCATATTCTATTCGAACGAAAATACCCAAAATTCTCCCTGAATAATTCTCTCACCAACCCCGTTCAACCTTTGTCTGATCCACCTCCCCGCCACGCCGTGCAGCTCACCGCCGGCATCGAAAGCTTCCCCAGCTCCTCACGATCAAAACCTCTCAACCCCCACACCGATCTGTTAAACCGTTCACCGAGAATTTTAGTTCATAGGTTTGTTGAACCTAGGGATTAAATCCCTTCGACCTATCTTTGAATCCGGTTGCCACACGCTTCCGTTGGTAATTCGGTGGCCACCACCGTCTTCTTTGTGTTGAGACGACTCTTTTGCCACCATTGGATCGTCGAACCGTCATTGTTGAACCTTCGCAGGAGTTTGAATACGTTTGAGGTAAGTAGGTAAGTTTTGTCTATTTTGTGTTGTATTGAGGGTTTCTGGACTGAAATGGGTGTCTCGGGAGTGAAATCCGACCAAGATCGTGCATTTTAGGCCTTTTTCTAGCCATTTTGGCCACGCATAGAGTACACGCGCCGCCCGGGGTGATTTTCAGCCGCCCTGGATGGTGGCTGTACTAAACCGGGCCTAAACTGACCCCAAACTGGCCTCAACCGATTTTGCCTTGAACCGGTTCTGAACTGACCCGACCCATAGACCCGTTCAGACTTGTTGACCTGATTCGACCTAACCCATTGACCGAGTCAACACAGTGAGTCCACTCGACAGAGTTAACTCAGTGTGTTGACCCTATCAAGTCAACCCAGTGAGTCAAATCACCCGAGTCAAATCGTTGACCGTTGACATCAGCATTGACTACTGACCATTGACTGATGACGTCAGCCTTGACTTTGACTACTAACGTCAGCGTTGACTTTGACAAAAAAGTTAACTTTTTCGAAAAGCCTTAATTTATGTTTTTCGACATCCTGAATCCATTTTTGAAGTCAGTTTTGTGAAATTCGAACTTGAGAGCCTTCAAATTGATCATGAACTCGAACTTGAGTTTGTATTTAATTATTTAGTTAAAGTGAATTGCGAATAAGTATTGATTATAATAACTGAAATGAGTGAGAGAATTAATAATATGAATTTGGTCGAATAAGGAAAATGACTAGAATGTCCTCGGGTTTTGAAGTTTGTAAATTAACTAAAATGACAAATATACCCTCGAGTCCTGCAATAAATGGATAGTTTGAAATGATTTTTTGAATTGATCGTGATATGCTTTCCTGAAGTATTATATGCAAGTATGTATTTTTTTATAGCATACTTTCTGGTTACAATTACGGAAATGTATACTTATCAAGTAATTCCTGATATTGCTGTTTACTGTATAAACTGTTTAATTGAGGTTACTGGGAAATTGATTGGAGATCCTCAGGTATAGCCCTAATCCAGCTGTGCTTCTAGTTAGGTTTTATGCCTCAAGATAGGCTTGGTGCCTCCAATTAGGCTTTGCGCCTCCAGATAGGCTTTGTGCCTCCAGTTAGGCCTTCTACACTTTCGGGCCTAGGACCAGCCTCCAGATAAGATAGGCCTCCTATGCCTTCAGGGTTAGGACTAGCCTCCAGTTACCGGTGACCCGAATGTGACCTCCTGAACTTAAGCGTATCGAATATGTGGGTTAATGGGGTTATATTTAGTGGTAACAAAGCTTAGAGTTGTGTCATTATGGGTTCCAAGTTAGACTGAAATGCTGAGGACACTACCAGATTGATCTGTGACCATCTGGGAAGTCTCGAGAACAAGCATCCAGTTGAAGAATAGACGAAAGAATAGTCTCTGCATTCCTTTGACTCTGATAAATTTCAAGGGCGAAATTTTATTTAAGGGGGGTGGAATTGTAACACCCTTAAAGATGTAAAAAAATGATGAGAATTGTAGCCAAGGGGGTTTGGACCCGTGACCTTGGCTGCATAGTTAAGGGAGGTAACCATTGAGCCAAGGCTCTATTTCTGATATGAGTTTACAAAAATAAAATTTAAAGCATATCCTAATTGGTTACCAAGCAAAAGATAAAGCTGAGATAATGGCCCTTCATATTCTATTCGAACGAAAATACCCAAAATTCTCCCTAAACAATTCTTTCACCAACCCCGTTCAGCCTTTGTCCGATCCGCCTCCACCACCGCGCCGTACAGCTCACCGCCGGCATCGAATGCTTCCCCAGCTCCTCCCGATCAAAACCCCTCAACCCCCACACCGATCTGTTAAACCGTTCGCCGTGAATTTTAATTCATAGGTTCGTTGAACCTAGGGATTAAATCCCTTTGACCTATCTTTGAATCCGGCTGCCACATGCTTCCGTTGGTAATTCAGTGGCCACCACCGTATTCTTCGTGCCGAGACGACTCTTTCGCCACCGTTGGATTATCGAACCGTCACTGTTGAACCTTTGCTGGAGTTTGAATATGTTTGGGGTAAGTAGGTAAGTTTTGTTCATTTTTGTGTTGTTTTGAGGTTTTTTGGACTGAAATGGGTGTCTTGGGAGTGAAATCCGGCCAAGATCGTGCATTTTAGGCCCTTTTCTGACCATTTTGGCCGCGCGTGGAGTACACGCGCCTCCTGGGGTGATTTTCAGCCGCCCTGACGGTGGCTGTATTAAACTGGGCCTGAACCGGCCCCGAACTGGCCTCAAACCGGTTCTGCCTTGAATCGGTTATGAACCAACCTGACTTAACCCATTGAGCGAGTCAACCTAGTGAGTCTACTCGACCGAGTTAACTCAGTGAGTTGAACCGATCAAGTTAACCCAGTGAGTCAAGTCACCCGAATCAAACTGTTGACCGCTAACATCAGCATTGACTGCTGACCATTGACTGTTGACGTCAGCGTTGACTTTGACCCAAAAGTCAACTTTTCCGAAAAGCTTTATTCTATATTTTTCGATGTCCTGAATCCATTTTTGAAGTCAATTTTATGAAATTCGAACTCGAAAGCCTTCAAATTGGACAGTGTACTCGAACTTGAGTTTGTATTTAATTATTTAGTTAAAGTGAATTGCAAATAAGGATTGATTATAATAACTGAAATGTGTGAGAGAATTAATAATACAAATTTGGTCGAATAGGGAAAATGACTAGAATGTCCTCGGGTTTTGAAGTTTCTAAATTAACTAAAATGACAAATATGCCCTCGAGTCTTGCAATAAATGTATAGTTTGAAATGATTTTTTGAACTGATCGTGATATGCTTTCCTGAAATATTATGTGCAAGTATGTATTTTTTATAACACGCTTTCTGGTTACAATTACTGAAATGTTTACTTATCAAGTGATTCCTGATATTACTGTTTACTGTATAAACTGTTTGATTGGGGTTACTAGAAAAGTGATTGTAGATCCTGAGGTACAACCTTGGTCCAGCTGTGCCTCCAGTTAAGCTTTGTGCATCTAGATAGGCTTTGTGCCTCCAGTTAGGCTTTGTGCCTCTAGATAGGCTTTGCGCCTCCAATTAGGCCTCCTACACCTTCGGGCCTAGGACCAGCCTCCAGATAAGATAGGCCTCCTATGCCTTCAGGATTAGGACTAGCCTCTAGTTACCGGTGACCCGAATGTGACCTCCTAAACTTAAGCGTATCGTATATGCGGGTTTAGGGGGTTACATTCTTAGCATAGACATGTGAAAAACATCATAATACGACTAAGCTGAGGAGGCAACTCAAGCTGATAGACAATTGGTCCAACTCTTTTCACAACACAATACGACCCAATGAACCTTGGAATCAATTTTCCTTTACGCCCAAACCTCAGAACTTTCTTCCATGAAGATACCTTTAGAAAAACCCGATCACCTACCTTGAACTCAATATCTTTCCTCCTGCGATCAGCATCAGATTTTTGTCGGTCAAAGACCTTCTTCAAATGATCTCAGATCAATCTGTCAGTCTCTTCAGTCTTTTGGACCAACTCTGGACCCAAAGTTTTCCTATCATACAACTCAGTCCAGCAAATAGGAGTACGACATTTACGACCATACAAAGCCTCATACGGTGCCATGCGGATACTAGCTTGATAGCTATTATTATCAGCAAACTTGGCGAAGGGCAAGAAATCTTCACAACTACCACGAAAATCGATCACACATCCCCGCAACATATCCTTAAGAATCTAAATTACCCTCTCTGATTGACCATCTGTCTGCGGATGAAAAGATGTACTGAAATTCAGACGTGTACCCAAGGCTTCCTACAAAGCCTACCAAAATCTGGAGGTAAACCTTAGGTTTTGATCAGAGATGATGGGAAAAGGTACACCGTGCAGTCTGACAATCTCAGAGATGTACAATCTAGCCAACTTGTCTATAGAGTAGTTAACCCGAACATGAACAAAATGAGCAGACTTGGTGAGTTGGTCAACAATCACCAGACATAATCCTTTTAGAAGGAGTCAGGGGTAAACAAGTAATAAAGTCCATCGTGATACGCTCCCATTTCCACTCAGGAATCTTAATGGGCTGCAAAAGACCAGATGGATGTTGATGTTTTGCCTTAACCTGCTGGCAAGTTAGACACATTGACACATAATCAGAAATATCCTTCATCATGCCCTCCCAACGATACCTTTGTCTCAAGTTCTTGTACATCTTATCTCCACCGAGATGTATAGCATAAGAGCTACTATGAGCCTCACTGAGAATGACTCGTTTCAAATCGGCGTCGTCAGGCATATAATAACGACCCTTGAAGCACAAAACCCTATCCTGATCAAAAGCATAAACAAATGTAGATCCCTGCTCGATCTGCTATATGATAGGAAGTAAGGAACTGTCCAAAAGTTGTTTTGCCTTGATCTCCTCGGCCAAGGTCGGCTTAACTTGTAACTCAGCCAGTAAACTGCCATCCTCATAGATACTCATCTTGGCAAACAGAGATCTCAAGTCTGAAATAGCCTTACGGCTCAAAGCATCAGCAACCACATTAGCTTTTCCCGGATGATATTCAATCCCACAATCATAGTCCTGAAGAAGCTCAAGCCAACGACGCAGCCTCAGATTTAACTCATTCTGGGTAAGGAGATACTTCAAGCTCTTGTGATCTGTATAGATATAACACTTCTCCCAGTAGAGATAGTGCCTCAAAATCTTCAAAGCGATGACCACAATAGCCAACTCAAGTTCGTGGGTAGGGTAATTACACTCATGCGACCTCAACCGACGTGATGCATAAGCAACCACTTTCCTATCCTGCATCAGAACATAACCAAGTCCAGAGTTCGAAGCATCAATATAGAATGAGAAATCTTTTCCAGGTTCGGGTTGTGTCAAAACTGGAGCTTGAGTCAATGCTGTCTTCTGTTTCTCGAAGCTCTCATGCTGAGCATCAGTCTAAACAAAATGAACATTCTTTCTCAACAACTTAGTCAAAGGGGCAGCAATAATGGAGAAACCCTCAACAAAGCGTCGATAATACCCAGCTAAACCCAAGAAACTACGAATCTCTGAGACATTCTTAGGTTGCTTCGAACTGG
The DNA here is from genome assembly GCA_019671005.1 of Hibiscus mutabilis. Classification (NCBI taxonomy): domain Eukaryota; kingdom Viridiplantae; phylum Streptophyta; class Magnoliopsida; order Malvales; family Malvaceae; genus Hibiscus; species Hibiscus mutabilis. The sequence goes on along the minus strand of CM033744.1, from coordinate 22,754,990 downwards.
TGATAGCCTCTATTTTACTTGGATCCACCTAGATACCTCTAGTAGATACATGCCTCAGAAATGTCACTTTCTTTAACCAAAATTCACATTTGCTCAACTTGGCATACAGACGATGATCTTTTAAGGTATGCAAAACAATCCTCAAATGCTCAACATGTTCTGCGTCTGTCCGAGAATAGACCAGAATATCATCGATAAATACCACCACAAATTGATCTATATAAGGCCAAAACACATGGTTCATCATGTCCATAAAGGTGACCGGTGCATTAGTCAGACCAAACGGTATCACTAAAAACTCGTAATGACCCTATCTGGTACGAATGGCTGTCTTAGCGACATCTGTGCTTTTAATCTTCAACTGATAGTACCCAGATCGAAGATCAATCTTCAAGAAAATAGTGGCTCCCCGAAATTGATCAAACAAATCATCAATCCTGGGTAGTAGATATTTATTCTTCACGATTATCTTGTTTAACTTTCGGTAATGAATGCATAACCAAAGCGAACCATCTTTCTTCTTAACAAAGAAGAGTAGAGCTCCTCATGGTGAAGAGCTGGGTTGAATAAACCCCTAATTAAGAAACTCTTGCAACTGGACTTTCAACTCCTTAAGCTCCTTAGGAACCATACGATAGGGAGCCATAGATACAAGTGCAGACCCTGGATAAGTCCCAATTTCAAACTCAACATCTCTATCCGGAGGTAATCCAGACAACTCCTCAAGAAATACATCAGGAAACTCGTTAACTGTGCAAATTTCTTCAATCTTAGCTAAAGAACCCTTCGTATTCAAAAAGCAAACAATGAAGGTCTCATATACTTTTCGAATCATCCAATTAGCGGTTAAAGCAGACATCACATTAGAGAGGTAACCCCGAAGCTCACCAATTAACACCACCGATCGACCATCAGAAGTCTTCAAGGTAGCTTGACTCACAATCCATATTGACCTGATGTTCAGACAACCAATCCATACCCAGAATTAGATCAAAATCCTCTAACAGAAGTTTCATAAGGTCGACAAAAAAAGATTTGTCCTTGAACCTCAAGGGGACAATGCTTGAACACCTTATCAACAGTCACTAATTGACCCACTGGGCTCATAACTGTGACAATGTTTTCTATGGCTTCAATCGAAACCTGAAGGTTTCAGGATATAGATCTTGAAATATAGGAGTGGGTGGAACCGTTATCGAGCAATGCAAAGTATAGAATAAAATAAACGATAAATATACCTACAATAACATCTGGCTCGTCTTTGTCATCCCAACGTCTAGTAGTATACACAAGAGCTGGCTGCCTAGCCTCACATAAAACTGGTCCCCCGCTCTGATATGGCCGAGCTCTACTATCCGACCTAGTAGCAGTCCCAAAAGGTTTACTCTAGTTATGACCCCTAGCCGGAGTCTGGACAGAAGCCTATGAACGAGAAGGAGTCTAGATCCGTAACTGGAATAAGTACCCGCCATCTTCCTACACTCTCCCCGATGCCATTTATCACAATGCTCACATAATGGCGCCTAAGAGAAATCTGACAATCCACCTCGACTAGCTACTGGGGGTAGAGGGACTATAAGCCTAAAACTAGTACTACCCTTCTGAGGAACGGTAAAATGAGCCTTCTTACCAGCATGTGCAAAAGACTCTGTGCCAGAAGGTCTCTTAGATCGATCTCGATCGACTCTATCACCATCAGTGGCTGAAAGCTCAACCTCTTCTAAATCTTTTGCCCTCTCAACCACTTTATCAAAATCTTCATCAAGATGGCCAATAACCCGAATACACAACTCGTACAAGAGACCAATAGTAAACTTACGACACTTTTTCCCTCTCAGTGGACACCAGACTAGATCCAAATCTCATCAAATCTAAGAACTTTGTCTCATATTCTGCTACGATCATGTCACCCTGAGTTAGAGTCTTGAAACGCTCTTTCATCTGCCTCATATAATGCTCCCCAATGAAATGACTCCTAAAACGTTTCTTAAAGAAATCCCAGGTCAACCGAATGGTAGGGACACTACTCACTACAGGCTCTCACCACGTATGGGCATTACCATACAACATAGAAACGGCTCCTAAATATCTCTTGGGTGGCGCAAAACCTAACTCATCCATACGTCTTTCGGTATTATGAAGCCACTCCCCAGCTTCAGTCGGGGGTCTATTAGAAGGGCCTTCAAAAGTCTTCGCCCCACTAGAGATCATGGTCTGAGAGACGGGAACCTCAGGTACTACGCCAGCTGCTCTGGCTACACTCTGGATTAGCTGTAAAAATTACCTGCTGAGAGTCTCATTTACCACTACTGTCGCTGGCTCAGTATTGGGCGCAGGTGCTCTTCTAACCAGAGTTGTCATCTCTATACCATAGGAAAATGACAGATATAAAGAAGCTGTAGAACCTCTAGGGGCGGGAGGATTCACAGGGGCTGGGGAAACTCCAGGAGCCGAAGGATCACTATGCATATCCTCAATTAGGTTAGAAAATCTAGCAGAGCGACCTTGCCCACAGGCAGGTCGACGACCCCGTTTAGTGCTCATCGGCTCACTACACAAAAGTAAGAAAATTTAAGATCAGAACTGGCACTAGAGTACCACACATAATTAAACATATAAAACTCGACATGAGCCTCTTACAAAAAATAATTCTAAAATGTTTTATAAAAATACTTTATTTAGAACCTATTCATGGTTCGAGGTTTATAAAACCAAAAGCTTTGATACCAACTAAATGTAACTCCCTAGATCGACCTATGCGTAAAGTCCAAATCTAGAAGATCACATTACTCACCAAAGACTTTTCACGTAAATGTTTAAAGATTTAAAATCTTTAAAATAATAATAATTAATTCAAACATAAGTCAAATTAGTTATCTAAAATAAACCATATCAAGTGATATTATATCATAAACCCCATAAGGCAACATAATAAGACATATAGTAACAAAACATAGGCTCATGTCACCGTAATTGAGATAGTCTAGAAGATAGAAATATTACAACAAAAAGTCATGTACAAAATATGTCGATCCTCCAAGTGCCAGATCCGGAAAGCCTATCCAAAAGTATTTGAAAGGAAAAGTTTAAGGTGTGACCTAGGGAGCTTAGTGTGTCCCTATAAGTGCAGATAAACATATAATATTTTAGATAAGAACAAATCATTTTAGTAAATCATATTATATTCCATTCAAGCTTTTATTTTTAAACCTAGCTACCCTTCAACCGAACACCGTTGTGTAGTCCCCCATGAACTGCACCCAAAATGTCTTACCTTAGCCCTGCAGGTGTAGGAGCCTACCTAAGGGTATGCCTTAGGCCCATAAAGACTTACCCTAAGCCCATTGGGCATATGAGCTTAACAGAACGATTTACCAGCTGGATCAGGGCTGTACCTGCAAACATTTCAAATCATATCCCAACAATGTACCCCAAGTAAAACAATTACAGAGTCATCAGAAATTATTTGGCAGATATGTATACAACCTAGTAAGGTATAAATCAAATATCTCAAATTTTCAGATCAGAGATAGGGCATACTTTTAAATAGATAGGGTAGACATGCTTTCATAACAGAATATTCATGTTTAGTTTATAATGCAACCTAGTATATATATATTCAGAGAAAATTATTTTAACAGTTATTTAAAACAGTAATATAGCACACATGAAACACACCTCAAAAAGCTGGTCAGAAGGATCTATTGGGCACCTGCCTCGCCATGCTCTGCAGTGGTGCTAGATCCTAAAATATTACGGTACAAGGTTACAACACAATAATTAAATTCTACTTAATTTAATTCATTAAGTTCAAGATCATACAAGTAACTATGGGGGGCACTAATAAGCGAATTGGGAGGAACTATGCTGAGCATACGAACAATCGAACGAGTCTCAGGTACCTTTAATTTCACAAGAGTTCATATTAGTCCTTTATAAAAAAACCAACGTTCATAAATATTTAATTCAAAACATATGCATGCTCGGGTTTAAGGTTATATTCGGAGGCTTTCAGGTCAAAATTTTGTGAAACCAACTTCAAAAACGGACTCAAGACGTCGAAAAACATAAAATATGGGTTTTTAGAAAATTTGACTTTTGGTCAAAGTCAACGTTGATGTCAGCAGTAAACGCTGATGTCATCAATCAATGGTCAATGCTGACATCAACAGTCAATGCTGATGTTAGCGGTCAATAGTTTGACTTAGACGAGTTAACTCACTAAGTTGACTCGATCAGGTTCGCTTACTATGTTGACTCAGTCAACGGGTCGGGTCAGACGGACGGGTCGGTCAGAGCAGAACTGGTTCAAGGCAGAATCGATTCAAGGCCAGTTCATGCTCGGTTCGACCGAGCCACCATCTCAGGCGGTCGAAAATTGCCTGGACGATGCGTGTACACCACGGTCAAAACAGGCCGAAAAATACTTTTTTGAGACGGAAAATTTATCCAAAACTAAGCCACATAACGACTATTGCCTTAACTAGCCCAAAATCTTACCAGAACCTTGTCTACTTACCTAAAGGAAAGAAGCTGACACAAACGTAACTCCAGTGACACACAAAATGACGATGGGCGGACGAACAGTAGGTAGGGTTTTGATTGGCTCAACCCAGAGATGACGACGACGGCGGTCGTGCTTAAGCGAACGGTGATCGACATTGAAAAGCGTAGAATAAAAAAGGTTGTTGGGGGTTGAACCTGCCGAGCTTTCAAAAGGAATTTCACGGCAAACGTCGTGGCTTCACCGCGAGTGGAGGGCAGAAACTGCGTCGGGGTGGTACGGTGGTTCGACTGGTGAGGACGGTGACAGTCACGGCAGCACGGTGGAGGAGATCAGCAGCCGAACGGTTGGATGGTTTGGGGAGATGAAGGGTCGACACTCAAATCTGGGTAAATGGATCTAAATAAAAAAACATATTGGAGAGTGGTTGAGATATTTTAGTTTGATTATTATTATTTTATTTTTCAGGCATAAAACAGAAATATCTTAAAATTATTTTGGTAAGGCTAAAGACCAGGCGTTTTAATAGCTCAGTTGGTTGAGATATGAGATTGCCAACCCCAAGGTCACGTGCTCGCTCGAAACCTGAGGCTAACAATCCCTCCCTTTAATTTTTTAAGGTGTTAACTGTCTAAAATTATTTCAATTTAAGTCTAGATATATTTCAAAGTATTAGTCCGTCTAATTATGTATTGTAATGATTAATTCTGGCCTTAATTATATGAATGTACTGATTATAATTGTAATTTTGTTTGCACATTGTATTAATTGATTTTATTGTCCTTATACAAATTAATATATTGTAATTACCAATTATAAGTTGATCTAGTGGAATGAGGTGTTGGTTCCTTTGAACTATACCCAAGATTCGAATTCATGTGCTGTGAATAATACAAACTGAGTTAACAGAATCACACATAATTAGGCTTTATAGTATTTGATTCGAATATACTAAAAGAACAAATCAAAATACCGCGTAAAAGATAAATTTATATTTAATACAGTGACAATATATAATTTTATACATTATTAATGCACTATATAATCATTATAAAAATTCATTAATAACCAGTTCATTAAATATTAAATAAATATATTAAATTTTATATAAATATATAGTTGAGGATTTGTTGTCGGCTATCCAATAAACTTCTGTCAAAGTTTATGGTACATTCCAATATTCTTTATCCTTGATATCTTTTAAGTATGCATGCACTTAAATTTATGGCCTGCTAACATCATCAACTCTAACACTACCTTTTGATTTCAACGCCAACATTTTTCAAAGCATTTTAGAGTTGATGATACTAAAGCAGTCATGGATGTATAATTTTATGTAAGGAGAGATGAATTAATAAAAAGTTATATTAAAAATATAACAATGTGTATTTATAAAATTTTAGAGGTTCAAAAATTAAATTATTAATAAAAACACAAAAATATTTTAATTATAAAAGAATTTTAAATTTTTAGAAGAAACGACTTCTTAAACCTTCCTCGGTCCACCGTTACTAGCAGGCCATAAATCTAAGAGCGTGCGTACTTAAAAGATATCAAAATGAGGAATATTAGAATGTATCATAAACACTTCAAAGTATATTGTCTCGTTATTTTTTATGTTCTAACGATTAAGTAATATTAGTATTTTCTTATTCAAAATTTGAACTTTATTATTTTTTTATTATAAAAAGACCATTACTTAAAAACCCCAAAAAAATTATATTATTTATTCATAATCATTTATTGAATTTATTTTTATTTTTTTAAATTGAGATTCATGATAACATGTAGGGACTAACACAAGACGTTATGTTAGTGACTAGGGGTGAACTTATAAAATTTTAGAGGGAAACTTATAAATCATATACGAATTTTAAATTTTTCAAGGGGCGATCGCCCCTCCAGCCCCCTTCTGTCCATCTTTAGTAACATATATCATGTTACAATAAATTTAAAATAAAAAACGGAGAAACAAGAATTAACTAGGGGTTTGCAAAATAAACCATAATCGTTAACCGGTATAACCGTTAAATTTTACCAGTTAATTAACCTATCGTTAAAGTTAAACGGTTTCGGTTAACCAACCGCTAGAAAATATGGTTAATGGTTAACCGCTATGAAATTATTTAAACATAAAATGAAGTTTGTGATTAGAATTTCTCTATTTAAATATATATTTTTTTAAAATTTTAATATAATATTTATTGGAAAGATAATTTCATTATTCTCAAAAGAATTAGTTAACATGTGAATTTTTTTTGTAATAAGTTACATGTAACTGAACTGTTAAGTAGCGTTTAACCGTATAAAAATTTAATGTTAATCGTTTCTTAATAGTTAGGTTACGGTTTAATAACTATTGTAACGGTTAACCAACCGTTTATACTAAATGATATGGTTAACCTACCGTTTATATATGATCAACGAAATTATAATTAGAATGGTAAAATTACTCTTCATTATGTATTAGTATGCATTAATGAAGTATTGATCTCAAGTTTTGTGTAAACTCATTCATATTTTATCGATAATTAAACTAACTTTATTTTTGGTTTGTTCATATTGATTTTAATTTAATAGTTACATATATTTTTACATTATTAAAACTATTTTTTTATGTTTTATACTTGAACAACTTATATATTTTTAGTACTTATTGTTACAAGTATAACAATCCGAGACGAAAGAAAAATAAAAGGAACTTTTATTAAGTGAACAAACAAAATACAATATAGAAATAAATATTTGAAATTGGACAGAAATCGACTGGAATTTGTTGAGGCCTGCAACTACGCAGTTTTCTTAAGACAAATTTTTGGCCACTCTGAGGTGCTTGAGATCTTTGGTCGTCGATCTCGCAGGATACAACAACGAGATGATCAGCTACAGTTACACTGCTGCACAGATCACGAACTATACCCTTGCCTTTGTCTACCACCGAAAATTTGAGGAGAAGAAAAGATTTTCCAAGTTGTGTTTAACCTAGTAGGTTTACACGGTATTTATAGGAGTTTCACATAGGGGAATAATTGGAAAATAATATATTCCAAATATAATGGTCATTAATACAGTATCCAAAAAGCAACCATTAATACCATATATATCGAATATATTTTTGTGAATCACAAGTAATATCAGAATAATATTCAAATTAGAAGATGCAATATCTTTCCATATATTTATCCTCTTAATTATAAATATTCAAAAAGATATGCCACATTTAAGGAAAAAAATTAATTCACAGTGGGTAAAATATCCACAGGCCCACGAAAGGCTCGACCGGTCCGAACATTAGCGTCACCCACGTCGTGCGGGTGCGCCCCCAACCCGAATGGGTTCGACGAGCTTCAATTCGCACCCCCTGCGCCTGCACGCGAGGCACAGTTTTCATCCAAGTCATTCAATAACTAGCAAGTGGGTTGGTGTATTTAAACACTTCCCATGCTTGTTATCCCACCAATGTGGGATAAGTTTTTTTTTTTCTTTACACAATTCACAAGTACCTTACTTTGAACATCAATTTCTCATTCATCACTCAACCGTTTTGAGCATATGAGATGTAACACCCCAAGGTAATATACTAAGTCATATAAAACCTCAATCCAATAGTTCACATAACTAAACCTTTAACTCTCTTATCTCTATAAGAGTCATTTTGTACTGTACCCTTTGATATAAATTTAGTGCCAGAGAAAACCTAAATCCTAAATTTCACTTCATGATCAGATGGTAACTCTGACAGTTCCTGAAGTAATTCATCCTTATATTTATTGGCAGTTAAGATACTTTCCATGTTCACCTTTGAATACTTGTATGTTTTCAACATCAGCTAGAAAGTTCTTACATCCTTAAGATAGCAGTTTCTTTAAAGATACTACTGAATCACATTGATCAGAAAAATCTGATTTTCCCCTCATCATTACAATCTACGAACTTTCTAGTTCCTTTCAAATTTATTCATTTTGAGCATAAATTCATAATTGACATAATAGGCCCATAATCGTTCCATGCCCAGCGAAATCGCAATTCATAAAGAGGCACCTCTATTAAGTCTTATTAAAAATTTAATTTCGTCAAATTACTGTCGAGTAATTCTTATAAATTTGACTTACCCTTGTGCTATATCCCAAATGATAAGTTACTATCATATCGAGCTTTTCCTGATCACCACAACGAAGCCCTTCTAGCATCATCTTTATATTTATTAAACCAATAGTCTATCGACATTGGTTTTCCATCAATATCCTACCTGAAGTCTAACACTTCAAGACTTCCCAGCTCTCTAGTAATAAAAGTCTAAGGAACTTGGGGTTGAATTTTCTCTAAACTCATATCTAGGGTTTGAAATAATAAACCTTGGTTTAATTAGGCATTTCAAACTTCACCAACACTTTAATATCACATTGAGCGAAAAATAATTAATGATTAACCTTGTTACTACTTTTATAGGCCTCATTCTTACCCAACTGTTCGATCGCTCCACACGATTTCTCAACTTTAGACATCTATAACTTTATTCAATCAATTCAATAAGCAGTTGCATCAAGTTACTGAAGCATCCAAACAGTAATTATGACATCCTAGTGGCATGTATACACTTACTGACTGACAACAAGCTCGATTTGGATTCAGAACTGGCTAAACCTGTTGCTCTGATACCAATAAATGTAACACCCCCTTCTCGACTCCGGTCATCAGAGTTAAGTCAAAAATGTCACAAAACAAATACAATATTGACAATGACTTTTTTTCAAAAATACTATAAAATTTAAAATCGAAAAAAATATTTGTACTGACTTAAAACACAAAATCGGAGCTCATTTACCTTTCAAAAACAACAAAATAGCTATTCAATAAATAATAGACTCTGAACTAAAATAGACAATTTTATTACATTTATACATGCCACTAAAATTAATTAAAAACCTCAAGTAGGATGTCATTACTGTGGTAGCTTGATAAAATTCTCTGAACTTGATGCAATGCCTTGCTTACTCCAATATCTCGAATCACCTACGTACGCACAATCAAACACACGCTAAGTACGAACTTAGTGAGACAATAATCAAGATTAAAAGCAACTAAATAGGCTTATTCAATTTCATGACTTATTAAACCTCAAGGCTGCATATATATATATATAACATGCCATATGCCAATATACTAACCTTTATATTGCATTGGTAATGATTTACTACATGCCAATGCCATCAAACTTTCATGCTTGTCCATTTGTCATAGTATGCCATATATGCATAAATGCATCATGATCACTAGGTATGTATTACCATCATGTTAATCATATATTAACATAATATAAACCAGATATAAATTTCTTACCAATATACTTGCCATTTATTCCAAAAGCTCATAAGCTTATTCACCTGTTTATCTTTTATTAACCAATAAACCATAGCCCAAATATAAGCCTATGAGGACCCTAAGTACGCGAGTCAAAACTGCACATAAGGTCATGCCAACCATAATAGACATAAAGTCGTCCTTATCCACACATAAGGTCGTGCTAACCATAATAGACATAAGGCCGTCCTTATCCGCACATAAGGTAGTGCTAACCATATACACCAAGTGTCTTTTATATACACTATAGTGCCCGCACAAAGTGCTAAACCGCTAGACTCTATGGCATGCCAACTATACCCTGTCCCTCAATGACTTGGGCATATTTTCCATATTTATTTCATCCATGGCAATGCATATCAACATAGTTTGACATTGGGCAGTTCATACCCGAAATAACATTCATAATATAACATCATATATAACTAGTGATCCATGCATTTATATTCAACTTTTGACATATTTAAAATATGTCAATCATATGCTCCATGATATAAATATAACGACAATAAAATTTGGGTAGGCTCATCGCAAGCCATCCCAATGATGTATAAAACATCAATGTGTCATGATATGTATGCAATTGCACTCACCTTGGCCACTTAACACAATGGCTCACTAAGTCCTAGTTCGATCATTTCTTTCATAGTACCTCGAACCTTCTTTGATTCAGACTTTACTTAATTAATCACGTGAATAAAATAAAATATTTGTTAGATTCAAATCTAACAATACCTTAAACATGCTATCTAATATAATCATTCAAATATAAATTTTCCAAATATTTTCCTTTCTTTCTTGTACTGTTCAATAACTCATTGTGGTCCCTAGTGACCAATTTGAACTTCCAATAATTCTTCCGAGCTTGCTAACTAACATTTAAATACAAAATGTTTTAAATTCCATTTTCTGACAGCTTGCGCTACCTTCAAAGTTTTACTTATACAGAGCAGAATACATGCTGGATCTTAATTTCCTTTATACTGGAGAAACTAGTTTCGATAACGGTTCTAATAGTATAAGCCACATAAATTAATAAAATCTACAAAATTATGAAAATTCCTTAAATTCACGTCACAGAGCTGTCTAGGCAGGAACTGCTATGTAATTTTTTTTAACCTTCATTCGATTAAAAATTCATATCTTTTAACTCAGAACGCGAAATCAGTTTTCGTTTCTTGGAAACGAAACTAGACTAACAAATCTTTACAAAGGTATAAAATTCATCAACTAACCATTTTTGTAGAATTTATGGCGGATTTTAAAACTTACTGCCATAATTCAAATTCCAACATAACTTTCCATGAATAACTTCTAATTTACACCAACTTATCCTTATTTCTCTACTTATCAATTTAGTCCCATCACTTTACTTCAAATGGCTAGAGTAAAGCTTGTATTCATATGTTCTCTTTGCATCCTTCATTAAAATAAGCTTAAACCTTTACTCCTCTAATTTCTCTTAATTTGTCAAAATGGTCACCAAATTTCCAATATAAGGATTCAAGCTTCTTAACTTTGCAAATTTGTTCTCAAATCAACATTACTACCTTAATTCCACCATTTTAACTAAAAATCAAATTTATTCCTTCTACATATCCTCTTTGCCGAATAGACCATTCAAGTTTGACAAATTGTCAAAATGGTCACTAATGCGATTAATCATCGGTTTAGCATTCTAATTCGTTTTCATGTCTCTAACATCATTAATAATATAGATACACATCAAATTCATAAAAAATCAGATTTGGTCCCTTAATTTTAAAGCTTGCTGAAATGGTCTTTATGTATTTAACTTAGGGTTTTGCTTTCAAACAACAAATCAAGCTTACTAGATCATTAATCCAACATCACAAACCCTAAGTTAGACTTGAATCCATAAACCCTAATCTTCTCTATACAAACCAAAATATGTAGGGTTTAAATTCCAACTCAATAACATGATTCTAACATCATACAAGCATGATTCTAACTTAAAATCAATCATGGATTCATAAAATCATAAAAGCCCCAATTTGTTCATAAACCCTAATTTCTTTCTCATATAAAATCTCATCAACCAAGCAATTATTCTATGAATTATTTACATCAAAAGATAGAGCTCGAAGAGTAGAACAACTTTGTAGCTCGAAAGATTACCTAAAAACCGAGATTCGAGGCTTAAATCGAGCTTGTAAAATTTTTCTCTTCTTTTTCTCTTCACCATGGTTTTGGAGGGTATTTGGCTGATAATTCATTCATATTTCATGTATTTAAGACACTTGTATTATGAAAAAAATAAATTTTAAATTCAATAAATTCAACTTTCCAAAAATACCCTATAACTAGATCTATATTTCTAATTTGCCATTTTGTAACATTCCAACTAGACTTAGTTGGATTATAATCAGCCACTTTTCATCAATAGAAAAAATCTCAAAATTCCTTCCATGTCCCTTTTGGGCAAAATAACCAAAATGCCCTTTACCGATCAACTTATTCACAAAATTGTCATTCTATGTCATTTCAATCAATTTAAATTTTTACTGATCTTTTTAACATCCAAATATTCATAAAATGATATTTTATGACTCTTATAAGGTCCATGGAACTATATTTGAAATTTTAGCTCGATTCGATTATTAGAATATTTTTTCGAACTTTATCGCTTTATAGCCATTAATACAAACTCCGTACAAAAAATTTGGGCAACACGTAAACGTCATTCTTGGGGGTAAACTATTCATTTAAGGGGTTAAAATACATAACTTTTGAAAATTACACTTTGATCCCTAAACTTTTCCAAAGTTTATACTTTAACCACAAAACTTTCAAAATTTACATTTTGGTCACTAGCCAAAAATTGGGATATTACATGAGATACCGTTGTAAAGGTATCATAGAGTAGAATATGAACCAAAAATTAATTATTTGAATCTCCACCTTTAGCTATAGAAAATATGGCTCAAAGTTACCAATTTATCACATTTTTCGTACAATCCCCACATGAATGAAATTGATGATTTTATCAAAACATTTTGACTCGATGTGGTGATAGATTCTACGATTAATAGAATCATAGGATAGGTAGGTATCCGCCCTTGAACCTTCCCTTGTGAAAGTATGTTTACTTTATTGTCTGACCAGTAAACGTGATGTCCTTGAACTGTTCTGTCGTTTGTGTAAACGATGATATACCTCACACAACTATTCCTCTAACAAGGATTTTATTTCTCATGGGTACGCCCTTAAAGCCATGGACATTGCCTGGTTCTGCAAGAGTTTGAGAGAACTTTGCCTAATACTCTCCTTGAAGCAACCCCACTTCACTCTCATATAGGTGATTTATGTTGCTTGGCTCACCAAAGCACACAATGGTCATTAAAAGCATTTCTTAGCCTAAACCACTTTGATCACTGTTTACATCATAGAAACTGACATTTTAACCCCCTTGACCGAGTTTAGTCACAAGACCGAACCGAACGAGCTACAATAGGGTTTGTTGAGACAAACCCAGAAGAATTACATTAGAAATGTTCCATTTTCTTTATCTTATCTAAATGCATATTTAAGTCCTAAGGCATTCATGCTGATTATGGTGAAAGTTGCATCCCAATCGAGCATCGATTCGACATCTAATTGCTCGAAATCGCATAACAGGGACTAAAACATAATTTCCATTAATTATAGGGATAGGTTAAATCTCAACTTAAAATAATCATCCAAACTCATTTAATTGCATAATTATGAAATAGGGACTAAATTGCAAAGAATACAACATTTAGAAGCATCTTAACTGAATTAACGGCTGGTGTACTGGTACAGGTCATTACCATATCGCAACGGGTAAAAACGATAATGGTGTACCAATACGGCCCTCAAGCATATCGGTACGGGTATGTCAATTTTGAAAATCAGGATTCTAGTAGCCAAAGGGCGTACCGCTACGATAACCCGTGTACCAAAACCATGCATATTATTCAGCTATGCATACCGATACGGTTACCAGGTGCATCAATACACCTAGGAAATTTTGCCCAGTTTGAGCCGAGACAGGTCCCCGCGTATCGATCCCTGAGGACCCGTACCGGTATAGACGGACCTGTAATGACCTCTTGGTCCAACATACGACACTTTGGCTCAATCTAACATACCCCAAGCAACATCTAATCATCATATAACTTCACATACATCAAATCCTCAAACATAGCAACATAGTAGAAGATCATACACATCATGGCATATTCATAGCAAACTCCAAAGACATGATTTCTACCCAAGCATGCATAATATTTCCCAACCCCTCAACACCATGCATAAAGCGTCATACAAATCCACAACATCAAACCAAACTTATACAAACAGGGAGTAACCAAAATACATCTACCAAAACAACTTGGTCACATTGCCTCTTATTACTACTTAGTACTTATAAAAACCATACTTTGAAAATCTCAACCCTTGGATCCTCCATTGCTCACTCGCTGTCCGATATGTTCTATTTCTCTGTATTGATGAGAAAGGAGAGCGTAAGCTATAAGCTTAGTGAGGGAAATCTCATAAACACTCATCAATGCAATTAAAATTATTTTATCTCAAACCAAAAGTAAATGTCCCATGGCAAAACATCTCATGCTTCAATAATCTCTTCAAGTAAGAACATTTAAGTCATTTAAAACACATGTATCATGGATTCTATCTCTACCTCAATTTAAGCTTCATAAGCCACAATCTCTATAACAATCTTAAAGAGCAATCTCATGTATAAATCTTATTATACAAATATAATCCATTTCTCATGATACATTATCTTATATATTGGCTTTCAAGTGACTCAAAAACTGCAGCATTTCATTTCATAAAACACATAAGATATACAGATTTACCAAGTGGTTCTCACCACCACTTCACATACATCCTCGAATTGGAGCAATGGAACAATTACCCACCTCAACGGTTCAAACTGTAGCAATGGAACAAGTACCCACCTCAACGGTTTTGATGTATAAATCCACTAGCGGGAGAAAACTGAACAATTACCCACCTTGACCACTATGGTTCTTATGGTGGAGTCAACAAAACAATTACCCACATCGACACACATGAGGCGACTTATTATAGTGCACTTTAAACCCTATGGCTAGCCAACTATATCCGATAACATTTTAAACTTAGCCACTTGCCAATATATTCAATAAAACAACATTACCTCACTATTTTACATATGCATCAAAACAATTCGGCTTCAATTGCATTAATCCATGCAATTTAGTATTCCTAAAAATACTTTAATAAACCAAGTTCCATTCTCAATAACTATAATATATGATCATTAGCATCATCTTTCAGTTCTAAAACATGCATAATACAGTGAGTAATCAAATCATAAACATGTGCATGAGATTTCATTTCGTAAAATCAAAATCACGAGAGAACTCAACCATTACTTACTTTCGAGCTTAGATAAGAGTTTCAAACTTATTCTAAACTCCTAAAACTTATTTCAAACCTTTTTATAGCAGTAAAATACGTTTCCACTCACCAACAATCTAATGCTAGATTGCCGTTGCGCGAATCAAGCTTCTAAAGGTTCCACGCCTTCTCCAAAAGCTAAAGGATTCAACTCCTATGCTTTACCCAATCAAAAGCAGAGGATTAAAACACATCTCTACATCTTTAACTCCCAGTAACCAACAAACACAACTTCGCCTCTCAAGAAACCCATAAAAAACCTCTTTAAAACAACCGAAATCATCACCAAACCTCATCTAACCAAAGCCCAGCCAAAACCTATTAATTCTAACATCTTAAAAACATCAATTAACATCCAAAAACATCTTAATTACATCCTTTTACCTCCAGCACCTCTACAACAACAAGATCACACCAAAATCTAACTATAAAGAACCTAGAAAACTAACAATTCACATAGTTTTAGGATTTCATTGATTAAACACTTTTTTCAACATTAAAATACAACTTATGATAGATCTAAACTCAATAGAATCAATCCATAACAGTTCCAAAACAATATATATCAAATTTTCCACATAATACTCCATTTAATCATCAAATCCATATTTAAACCATAATTCCATAACATAAATCAATAACAAAGGATCAAGAACTTGGGAATTTCATTAAATAACCTTTAATTAGAGGAGAGAAATGAAAATCACCTCTAATTGATGATTTCTCCCTTAACTGGCAAAGCTTGGTTGAAATCCAAGTACATTTTGCAATAGGAATTGAAGAAATCAATTAGGAAATAAAAAAGGATATCAATAGGAATTGGTTCCTGAGAATTTTGGAGTGAAAATATTAGTTTGGTTGCTGGGAAAGTTGAGAGAAAAAGTTGAAACGTAAGAAAGTGATTTTGCAAATCTAAAAATCCTTTTATAAAATCCTATTTTATTTTAATAATAAACCAATTAAAAACACTTTTAAAATATCCTAAATTAAGGGAAAAATCTGACGAAAAAGATTGGTGAAATAGCTCCTTAAAGATTCTAAGTTTTGACCCTTTTACGATTTAGTCACCAAAAACAGTTTTAAAAACTTTTCATTTTAGTCACTACACCAAAATGTCCCAAAATCAGATTTAATTACTTCAAATCGAATTTAACAAAATACTTAAAATATTAATTAAGTATTTTTCAGCATTTTTCCATATTTTATTTTAGCCAAAATTAATTTATTTCAATTTAATTCTTGAAACTAACTCGAATTGCTTAAACCGATTCTCTCGAACCATCTACCCGATTCGATTAACTTCTAGGCCCAATTTCAGGGCGTTACAACTCTCCCCCTCTTAAGAAATTTTGCCCTCAAAATTTACCTAGCAGAAAAATATGAGGGATCTGCTTCAACATGTCCTCTTTGCTTTCAAGGTGGTTTCCTCAACAGCACGACGACGCCACATCGCCTTTACCAACTCTATGGTCTTTCTGCGAAGAATTTTGCTGTTCGAATCCAAAATTCTCACTAGCTCCTCATCACAGGCTAAATCCAAATTCAGCTCAATCACTTCAACATGCATAACATACGAAGGATCAGATCTATACCTCCGAAGCATCGATACATGGAAAACATCATGTATCTTATCTAACTCTGCCGACAACTTCAACTTATACACAACTGGGCCAACACGCCCCAACACCTCATAAAGTCCAATAAACCTAGGACTCAACTTGCCCTTTCGACCAAACCTCATCACCTTCTTCCAGGGAGAAACCTTCAGAAACACACAGTCACCAACTACACACTCAATTTCCATTCGCTTCAAATCAGCATATAACTTTTGCCAATCCGAAGCCGCCTTCAACCGGTCACTAATAAGCTTTACTTTCTCATTGGTATCTTTCAACACATCCGGCAAAGAAACATACTTTTCTCATACCTCCGCCCAACAAAGTGGCGTACGAAACCTTCTACCATACAAAGCCTCGTACGGTACCATATGGATACTAGCTAGATAACTGTTGTTATAGGCAAAGTCTACCAACGTTAACTGCTTCTCCCAAGATCCTTTGAAATCAATGATTCAACACCGTAACATATCCTTCAAAACTTGGGTAACACGTTTAGACTGACCATCCGTTTAAGGATGATACGAAGTACTGAAATTTAATTGTGTACCCAAAGCTCTATGCAAACACTCCCAAAACCTCTTGGTAAAACGCGGATCTCTATACGATACAATAAACTTTGGCACTCCGTGCAACCTCACAATCTCAACAATATACAACTCTGCCAACTTGTCCAAAGTATACGTCGTATGCACAGCAAGAAAATTTGTACACTTCGTAAACCTGTCCACAATCACTCACACAAAATTCTTCTTTGATGGAGTCAAAGGCAAACCGGGCACGAAATCTATGGTAATTTTCTCCCACTTCCATTTCGAAACCCTTAACGGTTGCAACAACCCCGAAGGAAACTGATGCTTTACTTTAACACGTTGACAAACCATACAACGAGTAATAAAATCCGCGACATCCTTTTTCAAGCCAACCCAGAAATACTCTTTCTTCAAGTCCTGATACATCTTTGTACTCCCAGATGCATAGCAAAAGGACTCGAATGTGTCTCAGCCTAGATAGTATGCCTCAACTCTTCGTCTTTCGGCACCACCACCCAACTTTTGAAACACAAAACACCTCCCTTACTAAAGCAAATATCTGTCTGATTACCATCCAAAATATCCTTAATATGCGGTACCAATGAGTCATCATACGGTTGCTTCTCCTTGATAAATTGCAACAATGATGGCTTCACTTACATTTTAGCCAATAAACCACCATCACGCGTTATACTCAACCGAGAGAACATCACCCTCAACTCAACCACAACCTTTCTACTCAAAGCATCAACCACCACATTAGCTTTTCCCGGATGATACTCAATGGTCAAATCATAATCCTTAAGCAACTCTAACCATCTTTGTTGCCTAAGATTCAACTCCCTCTGTGACATCAAATATTTCAAGCTCTTGTGATCCGTTTATATAATACACTTCTCACCATAAAGATAATGTCGCCAAATCTTCAACACAAATACCACCACAGCCAACTCAATGTCATGCGTAGGATATTTGTGCTCGTTCACCTTCAGCTGTCTAGATGCATAAACTACAACTCTTCCTTCTTGCATCAACACATACCTCAGGCCCACATAAGATGCATCACTTTACACAACAAACTCCTTCCCCGACTCAGGTTGAATCAAGATTGGAGCTTGCGTCAAAGCTTCCTTCAACTTATCAAAAGCTTGCTGCCTACTCTCAGTCCACTCAAAGCTCACATCCTTTTGCAACAACTTCGTCAAAGGAGCAGCAATCCTTAAAAAGTCATCCACAAAGCGCCGGTAATATCCTACCAACCCCAGGAAACTACAAACTTCTGATACCAACTTCGGTTGTTTCCAATTCACAACAGCTTCAATTTTCTGTGGATCCAAGCGAATACCCTCAGCTGACACAACATGACCAAGAAAAACCACCTGTTTGATCCAAAACTCATACTTACTCAGCTTGGCATAAAGCTTATTGGCCAACAAAACCTGCAATACAATCCGTAGATGTCGATCATGTTTTTCCTCAGTACGAGAGTACACAAGAATGTCATCGATGAACACTACCACAAACTGATCCAAGAATTGATAGTACACATGATTTATCATATCCATGAATGCTGCCGGTGCATTGGTCAAACCAAACGGCATCACTAAGAACTCATAGTGCCTATAACGCGTGCGAAAGGCTGTCTTCGACAAGTCTTTATTATTCACTTTCAACTGATAATACCCAAACCCTAGATCAATCTTGGAAAACACCGTGACACCCCAAAACTGATCAAACAAATCATAAATCCTCAGGAAAGGATACTTGTTCTTAATTGTTAACTTGTTCAGCTGCTGATAATCAATGTACATTCTTATCGTGCCATCATTTTTTCACAAACAACACCGATGCTTCCCACGGTGACATACTTCGCTGAATGAAACCTTGATCCAACAACTCATGTAATTGCGTCTTCAACTCTTTAGGTGCAATACGATATGGTGCAATAGACACCGAAGTCGTATCCGCATACGTCTTAATGCAAAATTCTACCTCCCTATCCGGCAGCAACCCAAGCAATTCTTTCAAAAACACTCATAGAAAATCATGAACTCTGCGAATATCCTGAGCATGCACTTCTTTCATATTAGGGTTCATAACATAGGCTAGGTATGCTTGACCCCACCTTCTAGCAACTTTCGCCCTTCCAAAGCTGAAACCATATTTAACAAGAACTTGACATTCTCGCCCACAACCACCACTTCGTAATTCTCTGTCAGTTTCAGCGAAACTTGCTTGGTCTCAAAATCAACTACATCCCTATGTTGATACAACCAATCCATCCCTAAAATCACATCAAAACCGTGAAACGGCAACTCCATTAGGTTGGCCGCAAACATGTGCCCTTGAACCTCTAAGTGACAACTCCTATACAACCTCCTAGCTACTATTGTCTCACCAAAGGAACTGGTTACCCGCATACCAACATCTAACAACTCTACAAGTATGTTAAGCAAGCAAGCATGTTCATGCAGAATGTAGGAATGCATAGAACATGAATCAATCAAAGATAACAAAGGTACATACTGCAAGGTAAAGGTTATTGCAATCACGTCAGTGTCATTCCTCCCTACATGGTGAGCAAAGACCCTTGCCGGTCCACCGCCCTCTGGTTGAACAACTACGATATGTGCCACCACTCTTTATCAATCATCCCTACACTGAAAATGTCCATGACCTCTTTACAGTGCAGCTGCAGGTGCAGGAGCCTGACCCTCTCTAGCTAACTGCGGACAATAACTCCTCAGATGGTCACACGATACACAGTTCCAATACGTGCCAATAGCACCCCAGCACTCTCCTGAATGCTTCCTGCTATACCTCCTACACTCAGGAACTCCAACATAGGTATTCTGACCCTGGTATCCACGTCCAACACTATTTCCTCCACGTCTCTATTTCGAACAGTACCTTCTATCTCTGTGCCTCTTATATCTGCCTCTCCCAACATCTGATTCAACACTCGTATTTTCCACCGAAGAACTCCTAAAACAGGTAGGCAATCCAAAATTCTATTCTATATGCTTCGCTTGGGAAACCAAGACATCAAATTTTGTATAATTTGTGGGCAACATGTATTTTTTCATCTCTTTAACAAAACCATAATGGAATCGGTCACATCGTTGTCACTCGTCAGAAACCAATTCGGGAGTGTATTGGCTCAATTGGACAAACTGGATCTCATATTCGAAAACAGACATGTTCCCTTGCTCCAAAGCCATAAATTCCTTCTTCTCGTCTTGATATCGAGAAACCAAACACTTCTTACATAAGGCAGCATGAAAGAATTCCCAAGTCACATCAGCTAGTTCCATGCCCGCAATCACAGTTGTCCACCAACTATAAGTATCACCTTGAAGCAACGATACAATGAGCCCAAACTTACGCACGTCCGTACACTCTATTTGGCCAATGATCTTTTTCGTGCTAGCAAACCATTCCTCGACAGCTTTAGGAGCCAAACCTCTTAACTCAGTACCACCTAAGCTATAGAAAAGCTCTAAAGGTAAACCAGTGTTAACAGCTGCAGACGCTGGTGCAGGTACATGCACACCAGCCATGGCCGCCTAGAAAGCTCCCATCATCGCTTGGATTAATGGTGTCATATCCCCGAAAATAGGTCCTTATGGTACCTGAGGCGTACCGCCCTCTACCTCAACACCAGCAGGAGGAATCGGTAGAGGAGAAGGCAACTCATCATTTTGTCTATCTACCACACTCCCCAAATGAGCTTTACTCTCCCGTCTAGATCCCATACGCAGAAATATGAGTCTAAAACATGATAATACAATAAAACAAAACAATTAGGCCACCTTGCAGCAAGAATCCAAGTCACTCTTTTTGAAAAGCAAAATCATTTAACTCAAGTAGTAATAAGGCAATGTGTCCTCAAGTTAAACACCCAAACATTCCATATTTCGAACATAAATTCACAAATTCAAACACCGTGCTTATCAAACAACATATTCATGTATTATCAAACAATCAAACAACCATAACTCACCTCCCAACAATCATAACATGGCTCTAATACCAGCAAATGTAACCCTCTTGACCCGGTCTAGTCGTATGACCAAACCGAGCGAGCTACATTAGGGTTTACCGACACAAACCCGGAAAAATTACATTAAAAATGGTCCATTTTTTCTTTTATCTTATCTAAATGCATATTTAAGTCCTAAGTGTTCATGGTGATTATGGTGAAAGTTGCATCCCAATCGGGCAGCAATTCGACATCCAATTGCTCGAAATCGCATAACAAGGACTAAAATGTAACTTCCATTAATTATAGGGACATTCAAGAAATTGAAGTTACCAATCCGTAATTAGTCATATTACATGTCTTCAGGTTAAATATCAACTTAAAATAACCATCCAAACTCATTTAATTGCATAATTATGAAACATGGACTAAATTGCAAAGAATTCAACATTCAGAAGCATCTTGATTGAATTAACGGTTGGCGTACCGATACAGGTCATTACCTTACTGCAACGGGTAAAAATGACAAGGGCGTACTGATACGGTCCTCAATCGTATCGGTACGGGTATGTCAATTTCAAAAATTAGGATTCCAGTAGCCAAAGGGCATACCGGTACGATAACCGTGTACCAAAATTAGGCCTACTATTTAGCTATGCATACCGATACGGTTACCAGGCGTATCGGTATGCCTAGGCAATTTTACACAGTTTGAGCCAAGATAGGTCCCCACGTACTGATCCTTGAGGACCCTTACCGATACAGACAAACCTGTAATGACCTCTTGGTCCAACATATGACACTTTGGCTCAATCTAACATACCCCAAGCAACACCTCATCATATAACTTCACATACATCAAATCTTCAAACATAGCAACATAGTGGAAGATCATACACATCATGGAGTATTCATAGCAAACTCCTAAAGACATGATTTCTACCCAAGCATGCATAATGTTTCCCAACCCCTTAACACCAAGCATAAAGTGTCATACAAATCCACAACATCAAACCAAACTTATATAAACAAGGAGTAACCAAAGTACATCTCCCAAAACAACTTGGTCACATTGCCTCTTATTACTACTTAGTACTTATAAAAAACATACTTTGAAAGTCTCAACCCTTGCTCACTCACTGTCCGATATGTTCTACTTCTTTGTATTGATGAGAAAGGAGAGCGTAAGCTATAAGCTTAGTGAGGGAAATCTCATAAACACTCATTAATGCAATTAAAATTATTTTATCTCAAACCAAAAGTAAATGTCCCATGGCAAAACATCTCATGCTTCAATAATCTCTTCAAGTAAGCACATTTAAGTCATTTAAAACACATGTATCATGGATTCTATCTCTACCTCAATTTAAGCTTCATAAGTCACAATCTCTATAACAATCTTAAAGAGCAATCTCATGTATAAATCTTATTATACAAATATAATCCATTTCTCATGATACATTATCTCATATATTGGCTTTCAAGTGACTCAAAAACTGCAGCATTTCATTTCATAAAACACATAAGATATACAGATTTACCAAGTGGTTCTCACCACCACTTCACATACATCCTCGAATTGGAGCAACGGAACAATTACCCACCTCAACGGTTCAAACTGTAGCAATGGAACAAGTACCCACCTCAACGGTTTTGATGTATAAATCCACTAGCGGGAGAAAACTGAACAATTACCCACCTTGACCACTATGGTTCTTATGGTGGAGTCAACGGAACAATTACCCACATCGACAAACATGAGGCGACTTATTATAGTGCACTTTAAACCCTATGGCTAGCCAACTATACCTGATAACATGTTAAACTCAGTCACTTGCCAATATATTCAATAAAACAACATTACCTCACTATTTTACGTATGCATCAAATCAATCCGGTTTCAGTTACATTAAACCATGCAATTTAGTATTCTAAAAAATACTTTCATAAACCAAGTTCCATTCTCGATAACCATCAAATATGATTATTAGCATCATCTTTCAGTTCTAAAACATGCATAATACAATGAGTAATTAAAATCATAAACATGTGCATGCGATTTTATTTCAAAAAATGAAATCGAGAGAAAGCTCAACCATTACTTACTTCTGAGCTTAGATAAGTGTTTCAAACTTATTCTAAACTCCCAAAACTTCTTTCAAACCTTTTTATAGTAGTAAAACACTTTTCCACTCACCAACAACTAAAGGATTCAACCATTGCGCGAATCAAGCTTCCGAAGCTTCCGAGCATTCTTCTAAAGCTAAAGGATTCAACTCCCCAGCTTTACCCAATCAAAAATAGAGGATTAAAACACATCTCTACATCTCCAACTCCCAGCAACCAACAAACACAACTTCGCCTCTCAAGAAACCCATCAAAAAGCTCTCTAAAACAACCAAAATCATCACCAAACCTCATCTAACCAAAGCCCAGCCAAAACCTATTAATTCTATCATCTTAACAACATCAATTAACATCCAAAAACATCTTAATTATGTCCTTTTACCTCTAGCATCTCTACAGCAACAAGATCACACCAAAATCTAACTATAAACAACCTAGAAAACTAACAATTCACATAGTTTCGAGATTTCATTGATTAAACACTTCTTTCAACATTAAAATACAACTTATAATAGATCTAAACTCAATAGAATCAATCCATAACAGATCCAAAATAGTGTATATCAAATTTAAAAAATAAAACTCCATTTAATTATCAAATCCATGTTTAAACCATAATTCCATAACATAAATCAACAACAAAGGATCAAGAACTTGGGAATTTCATTAAAGAAGCTTTAATTAGAGGGGAGTAATGAAAAATCACCTCTAATTGCTGATTTCTCCCTTAATTGCAAAGATTGGTTGAAATCCAAGTAGATTTTGCGATAGGAATTGAAGAAATCAATTAGGAAAAAAAGGAAATCAATAGCAATTGATTCCTGAGAATTTTTTAGTGAAAATCTTAGTTTGGCTGCTGGGAAAGTTGAGAGAAAAATTTGGAATAAAAGTAGTTACGTATGAACGTTATTTTGCAAATCTAAAAATCCTTTTATTAAATCCTATTTTATTTTAACAATAAACCAATTAAAAACACTTTTAAAATAACCTAAATTAAGGGAAAAATCTGATGAAAAGGATTGGTGAAATAGCTCATTAAAGATTCTAAGTTTTGACCCTTTTATGATTTAGTCACCAACAATAGTTTTGAAAACTTTTCATTTTAGTCACTAGACCAAAATGTCCCAAAATCAAATTTAATTACTTCAAATTGAATTTACCAAAATGCTTAAAATCTTAATTAAGTATTTTCCATATTTTATTTTAGCCAAAATCATTTTATTTCAATTTAATTCCCGAAACTAACTCAAATTGCCTAAACAAGTTCTCGCGAACCATATACCTAATCCGATTAACATCTAGGCCTAATTTCAGGGTGTTACAACTCTCCCCCTCTTATTAAATTTCATCCTCAAAATTTACCTGGCAGAAAAAGATGAGGAAACTACTTCAACATGTCTTCCTTGCTTTCCCAGGTGGCTTCCTCAACACCACAATACCGCCACAACACCTTTGCCAACTCTATGGTTTTTCCGCGAAGAACTTTGCTGCTCGAATCTAGAATTCTCACCGGCTTCTCATCATAGGTTAAATCCAGATTCAACTCAATCTTTTTAACATGCATCACATACGAAGGATCCAGTCTATACCTCCGAAGCATCGATACGTGGAAAACATCATTTATCTTAAATAACTCTGCTGGCAACTTCAACTTATACGCAACTGGACCAACACGTTCCAGCACCTCATAAGGTCCAATAAACCTATGACTCAATTTGCCCT
This sequence comes from Hibiscus mutabilis, assembly GCA_019671005.1. Lineage (NCBI taxonomy): Eukaryota > Viridiplantae > Streptophyta > Magnoliopsida > Malvales > Malvaceae > Hibiscus > Hibiscus mutabilis. Next base: position 22,729,694 of record CM033744.1, on the reverse strand, counting down.
TCCGATCAAACCTCATCACATTCTTCAAAGGAGAAACTTTCAGAAACACATGGTCACCAACTGCATACTCAATCTCCCTTTGCTTCAAATCAGCATATGACTTTTGCCGATCCGAAGCTGCCTTCAACTGGTCACTATTAAGCTGTACTTTCTCATTGGTATCTTTCAACACATCCAGCAAAGAAACAAACTTTTTTCCTGCCTCCGCCCAACAAAATGGCATACGCCACTTTCTACCATACAAAGCCTCGTACGATGCTATCTGGATACTAGCTCGATAACTGTTGTTATAGGCAAACTCTACCAACAGTAACTGCTTCTCCCAAGGTCCTTGGAGATCAAAGATGCAATACCGTAACATATCTTCCAAAACTTGGATAACATGTTCAGACTAACCATCCGTTTGAGGATGATATGAAGTACTAAAATTCAACCATGTACCCAAAGCTCTATGCAAACACTTCCAAAACCTCTTGGTAAAACACAGATCTCTATATGATACGATAGACTTTGGCACTCCGTGCAACCTCACAATCTCAGCAATATACAACTTCACCAACTTGTCCAAAGTATATGTCCTATGCACAGCTAGAAAATGTGCATACTTAGTAAAACTGTCAACAATCACCCACACAAAATTCTTCTTCGATTGTGTCAAAGGAAAACTGGACATGAAATCCATCGTAATTTTCTCCTACTTCCATTTTAGAATCCTTAACAGTTGCAACAACCCGAAGGAAACTGATGTTCTGCTTTAACACGTTGACAAACCATACAACGAGCAACAAAATCCTCGACATCCTTTTCAAGCCAAACCATAAATACTCTTTCTTCAAGTCCTGATACATATTTGTACTCCTCGGATGCATAGCAAAAGGACTCAAATGTGCCTCAGCCAAGATAGTGTACCTCAACTCTTCATCTTTCGGCACCACCACCTGACTTTTGAAACACAAAATACCTCCCTCACTAAAGAAAAAGTCCATCTGATTGCCATCCAAAATATCCTTAACACGCGCTACCAAGGAGTCATCATACGGTTGCTTCTCCTTGATCAATTGCAACAACAATGGCTTCACTTGTAATTTAGCCAATAAACCACCATCACGCATTATACTCAATCGATTAAACATTGCCCTCAACTCAACCACAAACTTTCTAATCAAAGCATCAGCCAGCACATTAGCTTTCCCCGGATAATACTCGATATTCAAATCGTAATCCTTAACCAACTCCAACCATCTTCATTGCCTAAGATTCAACTCTTTCTGTGACATCAGATATTTCAAGCTGTTGTGATTCGTGTATGCAATACACTTCTCACCATAAAGATAATGTCACCAAATATTCAACGCAAATACCACCGCAGCCAACTCAATGTCATGCGTAGGATAGTTGTGCTCGTGCACCTTCAACTGTCTAGATACATAAGCTACAACCCTTCATTCTTGCATCAACATATACCCCAAACCCATATAAGATGCATCACTATACACAACAAAATCCTTCCCCAACTCAGGTTGAATCAAGATTAGAGCTTGCGTCAAAGCTTCATTCAACTTATCAAAAGCTTGTTGCCTACTCTCCGTCCACTCAAAGCTCACATCCTTTTGCAACAACTTCATCAAAGGAGCAGTAATTATTTAAAAACCATCCACAAAGCGCCGGTAATATTCTGCCAACCCTAGGAAACTACGAACTTCTGATATCAACTTTTGTTAATTTTAATTCACAATAGTTTTAATTTTTTGCAGATCCACGCAAATACCCTCAGCCGACATAACATGACCAAGGAAAACCACCTGCTTGATCCAAAACTCACACTTACTCAGCTTGGCATAAAGCTTATTGTCCAACAAAACTTGCAACACAATCTATAGATGTTGATCGTGATCTTTCTTGATTCGAGAGTACACAAGAATGTCATCGATGAATACCACCACAAACTGATCCAAGAATTCATGGAACACATGATTCATCATATACATGAATCCTGCCTGTGCATTGGTCAAACCAAACGGCATAACTAAGAACTCATAGTGCCCATAACGCGTATGAAAGGCTGTCTTCGGCACGACTTTATCCTTCACTTTCAACTGTTAATACCCAGACCTCAAATCAATTTGGAAAACACCGTGGCACCCCGAAACTGATCAAACAAATCATCAATCCTCGGCAAAAGATACTTGTTCTTAATCGTTAACTTGTTCAGTTGTCGATAATTAACGTACATTCTCATCGTGCCATCTTTCTTTTTCACAAACAACACCGGTGCTCCCTATGGCGACACACTTAGCCGAATGAAACCTTGATCCAACAACTTCTATAACTGTTTCTTCAACTCCTTCAACTCTTTAGGTGCCATACAATATGGTGTAATAGACATCAGAGCTGTATCTGCGTACGTCTCAATTCAAAATTCTACCTCCTTGTTCGGCGGCAAACTAGGTAATTCTTCTGAAAGCACTCCTAAAAAATTGCAAACTGTGCGAATATATTGAGCACATACTTCTTTCATATTAGGGTTTATAACATAGGCTAGGTATGCTTCACCCTCACCTTTAGCAACTTTCACGCTTCCAAAGCTGAAACCAAATTTCCCAAGAACTTGACATTCTCGCCCACAACCACCACTTCGTAATTCTCTGTCAGTTTCAGTGAATCTCGCTTGGTCTCAAAATCAACTATAGCCCTATGTTGAGATAATTAATTTATCCCTAAAATCACATTAAAACCGTGAAATGGCAACTCTATCAGGTCGTGTACAAACACGTGCCCTTGAACCGCTAAGGGACAACTCCTATACAACCTCTTGGCTACTACTGTCTCACCAAAGGATCTGGTTACCCGCATACCAACATCTAACAACTCTACAGGTATGTTAAGCAAGCAAGCATGTTCGTGCAGAATGTAGAAATACGTAGAATCGGAATCAATCAAAGATAACAAAGGTATAGACTACAAGGTAAAGATACCTACATTCACGTCGGTGTCATCCCTCCCTACACGGTGAGAAAAGATCCTTGCCGGTCCACCACCCTTTGGCTGAACCGCTACGGTATGTACCATCACTCTTTGTCTGGAAATGTCCACAGCCGCCTCTACGGCCTCTCTACGGTGTAGCTATAGGTGTAGAAGCCTGACCCTCTCTAGCTAACTGCGGACAGTCTCACCTTCGATGATCCCATGATCCACAGATCCAACATGTGCCAATAGCACCTCAGCACTCCCCCGAATGCTTCCTACCACATCTTATACACTCAGGAACTCCATCATATGTATTCTGACCCTGGTATCCACGTTTAACACTATTTCCTCCAAGTCTTTGATCCGAATGGTACCTTCTATCTCTTTGCCTCTTATATATGTCTCTCCCAACATCTGATTCACCACTCCTCTTTCTCATTGAAGAACTCTCAAAACGGGCAGACAATCTTAAATTCTATTCTATGTCCTTGGCTCGAGAAACCAAGACATTAAATTTTGTATAATCTGTGGCCAGCATGTATGTCTTCACCTCCTTAATCAAACCATAGCAAAATCAGTCACATCATTGTCGCTCGTCAAGAACCAATTTAGGATCATATTGGCTCAACCGAATAAACTGGATCTCATATTCAAAAATAGACATGTTCTCTTGCTCCAAAGTCACATCAGCTGGTTCCATGCCCGCAATCGCAGTTGTCCATCAGCTGTAAGCATCACTCTGAAGCAATGATACAATAGACCCTAGCTTATGCACGTTCGTACACTCTATTTGGCCAATGATCTTTTTTTTGCTAGCAAACCATTCCTCGGCTGCTTCAAGAGACAAACCTCTAAACTCAGTACCACCCAAGTTACTTAGACGCCCAAAGGTAAACCGGTGTTAACAGCTGCATGCGCCAGTGTAGGTACATGCACACTAGCCATGGCCGCCTAGAAAGCTCCCGTCATTGCTTGGATTAATGGTGTCATGCCCCAAAAATAGGTCCTTGTGGTGCCTAAGGTGCACCACCCTCTACCTCAACACCAACAGGAGGAATCGATAGAGGAAGATGCAACTCAACATCTTGTCTATCTACCACACTCCCCAAATAAGCTCTAGTTTCTCATCTCGGTCTCATACGCAGAAATATGAGTCTAAAACATGATAATGCAATAAAATAAAACAATTAGGCCACCTTGCAGCAAGAATCCAAGTAACTCTTTTTGAAAAACAAAAACACTTAACTCAAGTAGTAATAAGACAATGTATCCCCAAGTTAAACACCCAAACATTCCACATTTAAAACATAAATTCACAAATTCAAACACCGTGCTTATCAAACAACATATTCATGTATTATCAAACAATCAAACTGTAACACCCTTAACATATACTCATAAATCGAATATACATTAAAGATGTTATAGAGTCGTTTAAAGAAATTTCGACTTATAAATTTATTTGTACAAGTATTTACAAATTTTAGTTTGTAAATCTAACCCTTTCTTGGTTTTCTTGAAAACACAACCTATGTGCAGTTAGCTAGTTTCAACCCTGAACTAATTATTTTAAAATATATTTGACAATTATTAAAAACAATAGTTCAATTCAAGGTGAAAACTAGATTCACTATCCAGGCCCTTTCTTAACTTTAAAATCTTTTTGCGATTATCGATTATTTTTATTAGCAAAGTAATTGTCCTTTCTACCTTAACTTTATTTTGTTACAATGCTAATGCCTTATTTTGCTTTATCCATATATGATTCATCATCAAAACTGATTACTTATCTATCATTTAGTCTAATTTAATTCATCATACTCTACTAGCAATTAAATAATTACATGCCCACTAGAGATTATCATAAGCTAGAATATCTTATTGATATTTTGCAGATTGAAGCTTGACCAGCATGCTCGACTCCTCTTCAAATCCTCCATCTTAATCTATGTGTGAAACAAGCACACTCTAAGTACGAACTTAGTGAGGCAAAACTTATAAATCAAAGTAAAGCACTTTAACTTTAATAAAAATTGTGTAATAAATAAAATACTGAATATAACATATAAGAATTTAAAATCATATAGAATGACTTATCGAAGTCGTTCCTCTGTCATGTAACCTGTAAAAATCAACATCTCATATACATATATATGTACAATACATGTTATATCAATACGATCCATTGTAATTTCAATTCAATATAGCCCAATGTACTATGGATGAGAATACATGGTATGTGAGTCAATGATGAGTATGCACATGTGCCCGACAACAAATATTTATTTGTGCCATTAATAAAATAATGTATCAATGTATCGATGTATTAATATCAATGTATCAATACCAATGTATCAATGTCAGTGTAACACTATAAACACTACTGTAACTTAACGGCATCAATAATAATAATAGGTTATTGTTGTAGAACAAACTCACTATATCACTGCCGTAACTTAACAGCAGTATTAACCAATAGGTCATAGCCGTATAACACAACTCACTGTCTCATTACTGTACTTGACAGTAATATCATATTAATATACTCCACCTCTTTAGCATGCCAATATACCAAGACTCTCAATAATCATACAATAGGCTTTTTGAACAATTCACTATTATGAACCTTTCATTCATTTCGATAATATCAATGTATCAAAATCAATAATTTTAACATATAAAAATATGCATAGGGCAGTTCATACCCGAAATCATTCACAAAACCATTCAAAACCATTTAATATAAATCAAACCCTTTTCTTTCAACATTTGAGGTTGACTTATCACAAGTCTTCCTCGTATCATAATTAAAATAAATATGACTGCACACACCTGGGCCATGTAATAGTATGCCTCACTAAATTCTACTCGATCTTTTCCTTTATATTATCTTGGATCCTCTTTGATTCGTGTTCGGCTAAAAATCGAGTTTCGGGGCTTGAATCGAACTTGGAAAATTTTTCTCCATTTTTCTTTCTTTCTCTCCCTCATATTTCGAAATTTGAAGATGAAGATCTGTCTTCATCTTTTTATTTTCATCCAAATTGGCCACTTGTCTTGTATAAATGAATTTTAAATTCATTTAAATAATGAAATTACTAAAATTCCCTTTTCATCGAATAGCCAAGATTTAATCTCATAAAAACTCAATGGCCAAGATCAAATCCATGTGTAATTTCCTTTCAAAATTGCCCTTAAAGTTTCAAAATATTTCAAAAATGCCATCCATGGCAAATGTCCAATTTGCCCTCAAACTAGTCTTTATTTATAACAAGTCTTGAAAATTGCCATTCCATTAAAATTGAACCAAATTGGTTCCAATCAAACCGGCCATGTCCCAAAATATCTTAGATTTTTATTTATGGCATTTATTCGATCCAAATATTCGAATTTCACTCAATACGATTTCCAAATTTTCTTCCTACGAACTTTAAAGCTTTATAACCATTAATATAAGCTTCGTACGAAAAATTCGGGTAACAAGAAAGTGTCACTCTTGGGGGTGAACTATTCATTTACAGGGTTAACTTACATAACTTTTAGAAATTACACTTTGTTCCCTAAACTTTCCCAAAGTCTATACTTTGGCCACAAATCTTTCAAAATTTTCATTTTGGTCACTGAACTTCAATTCCCATTTCAATTTTCCTCAGATTTTTACCAACTTTGAAAGTACCCAATACAACTCACTATCTATCACATGATACTTTTAAACCTTAAAAATTTCCTTTCATAAAGACTTAGACTGAATTTTCTTAACCCAGTCTATTATTCCGATAATTATTGAAAATCTTCATAGCATAAGGTTTCTCGTAGAAATACTTTATTTGAAATCCATACAAATATTTTCTACTTTTATCGAGTCCAAAATATCGATCAGAAACACTAGGACAGTTTATAATTGTAACATACTTGTTCAATTTCATCATCACAAACCACCAAACATTCAAATATATATATATAAATTAGTTCACAACAATAAAAAATACTCCAATACAGTTTTAAACTTACAATTCAGTCCCTACACAATCCCCAAAATAATTCCCCTATTTGTAAGCTATTTAAAGTAGTTCACATATTTTATTGTTCATGTAAATCAGTCCCGATTTTGTATAATCACACATTCACTCTTTTAGCCCAACATGCTTTTAAGGTATACGAAAATAGTCCCTAACATGCTTCTATCCTTTTAAACAACTTTTTCCATATTCATATATGTTTACATTTTCACTAAACAGCCCACTAACATACTTCTCTTTATAATCACCAAGCAATTTACATGGTCAACCTAATCCAATATTATGGTTATGAAACAAGATTACATTCACTTAAAAAATTCTGCCATGTTTTCTTTCGAATTATTAAATACACTATCCAATGTCTCAATCAAAGCTACAAGTAAATCATCATTCAGGCATCAAAGCACACTTTATGAATTTACTCATCAAATTCCCTACCACATACATGAATCTTAGACAACATTTAGACAACAATCAAGCTGAAAATTAAACAAAGATCAAGAAAGGTTATTACCATCTTAATTCCAAGCAAAATCGGCCCTATACTAAGACCAATTTGACTAGGTTGAAGAAACTTTCATATTTTGAACATAGTTTATTTGTCTAATAGGATATCAATCCTAACTTAATTGTAACACCCCTTACCCGGTCTAAGAAAATAAACCAGTATAGGAAGTGTTACCAAACAAACTTACAAACATACGCGAAGAACTTGAAGTAATTATCTAACATGCCTTGAGAAAACATAATAATTTAAAACCTTTTCAAAATATTTTGTTAGGTCTAACCTAAACCTCAAATCATTTACGATCAAGTAATTATACATTAACCAACATGCTTTCATCACTATCTCATAACATACCCTTATTTTCTATGTATTTCAAATAGCTAGGTTTATTACATTATTACCACATTCATCTAAGAATAGTTATCTTTCATATTTATTATTGTTTCGTAATGGTTACTACTTGTATACCTTTAATCATAATTAAAGCACAACAATCCGAGATTAATGAACAATCAAATAAATAGCAAACCATTGATTAGTAGTCTTTAATCTTATAAGTTGTATCATTTGAAATCACAAGTTCTTATAAATTTATCATCAAGCTTCACATAACACAGTCAGACATGTAACTATAACAACAAGTATTCGAATAGCAATTCACACATAACTAGATCATAAATCAATTATTCGGTTATCATAACATCATGACTTAACCTACAAGCTATCACCAGGCATGATAGACCATTTACAAATAGACAATAGATACGATCAATTACTACGATCAATATTTACATCAAGCATGAACCATACATATTCAGCTACATACAACTTTCATATAGCAAAAATCATATATTTAGCTTATTTACAGAACAAGGCAACCAGAGTTGATTTCTCAAGGGAGTCTAATATTAAAAGGGTCAATTAGAGCCAAAGATAAACTTTAGTAGTACATAAATTAGCTTATCCCATTAATTAGACCAAAACATCCTATTCCTATCACGATCATTTAGCAAAGTATAGTCCAAGCCATATTCATATAAGTATTCAACTAATACAATTTTCCAATCATTAATTCAATCTAACAAACAAAATAAACTCCTAACACTATGATAATTACTTCTAAACAATCACTCACATGTAACATTCTATTGATCTAACTATTATATGCGCATATACATATGCATATCATCAAACATATAACCATATTACCCATCTCAAATGGAGGAGCAACCAAGGATTATTTAGAGGGCCATTACACTTCAAACCAAATTAAAATGCCACTTATAAACAATTATAAGCCAAGAAATGACTAAATGCATTTTGCATACATAACATCTAGGTGCCACCATCTAGGAGTTACAAGGTATAATTCAAAACATACATCTTGACCCTTGTGATCTTGTCCAAGCTCGAATGGTAAATGAAAGCAAATTTACCCTGAAACATAACAAAAGAAATGGAGTAAACAATTTTCTTAGTGAGGTGACTTATTTTAATCAAAATGTATGAATCAACATTTTTAAAATTAGGTCTCTATTCAAACTCAATTCATCGTATCTAGGCATGTAGCAAGCTTGACCAATCACAGCTCATTTACTTATCAAAAATAAAATATAGCATTGTTATCAAGTATATCAAAACCATACAAATAACTCATTAAATCAAATATAAGTCCCTTTTTAACAACCAGATTTCAATTATGGCAACTCTTCTTAATCCAATTATAGACACACAAATATCCTACTTGCAAGTATTGCTTATTGCACAAGTTATCAAATATGAATTAGGCCAACTATTATTCCCTTAATATCTTACATTTAATTCTCACATAAGGATGTATTACTTGTCACTTAGGTTATTTATCACAATTTAACACATGTATGAATTTTCTTATCACAAGAGATTAAATTTAAAATTTCAAGAGCAGGTTGCTTAGCTTATAAGGTACCAAACATATAGGTGTTAAGGAATTTGAACAAAACTTAATCACTTAAACATACAAATCAATCATAAGCATGTAGGCCCATTATCAAAGTGTATCTATTCACCCAAAAGGACACTCATTATTCAAGAATATATACATTTCTTATTAAGCGAGTTATTGTCATGATACATTTATTTAACTTATAAACTTTGTTGATCTCTTTTTATCATAACTTAATAATACATAAATTACTTATCACACAAATAATCAAATATAAAGTATCATAACTTAAGTTTCTTGGTATGTAAGACATCAAGAATATCATATCTTAAACTTAAATTTCTTGACTCATAGGATATCAATTATAACTTATCACAGGCATAATGGTTTTGGTTTCATAAGCTATCAATATAAATTATTTGTTAGAAATTGCAAATTTCTTTATTTTGACTTTAACATAGCATTGAGAATCAAGTAACAACCTAGGTACACGAATCCCCAACCAACTGTCGCCAAATAAAATGGCACTTACAGTACCGGTCAATCCCTTATACTATCGCCAAGTGACCAAAACACATCCCTCCTACTGTCGCTACATAAGGACCGTAGCCCTGGACCGTAGTCCACCCCAAGCATGAGCTCTATGGATTCTATGGCATGCCAACTATACCTATAACTGACTCGAAACGAAGGCTTATTAATTACTTAACATCTTATCAAATCCAGAGTTGAACTTAGTTCCTTACTCCGATAATAAGATAACATATCATATTGCTTGACTCATGAAGCCCAAATATAAGTAATAGCTCCCAATACGAGCATATCTTGATTCACATCAGAGGTGAGCATAGCTTTGAATTCTCATTATTACATCACAAGACTTATACATAACATATCAACCTTTTCAATTGAATATTATCTTATCAAAGACAAAAATAAGCAAAGCCCCTTAGTCAAAATATCATATGAACAACTTTATTATTCTTTTCCCATTAGACATGTATTCAATTTATGAATTCCATAATATATCATTCCTCTTTACTCAAATAGGAGCACAACGAAATTACTATAAACCATGTACCATGTTTAGTTTTTATTTCAGGCATATAGACAAGTTCAAATAAATCACATCATCATACTTTATTAATTAGGGACTTACCTCAAGTCCAAGCTTGCTTATGTACAATACAATCCAAAATAGAATAATGAAATAAAATCAACAATAAGTGCTTGGGAAGGTTGCTAGCCTATCTCGAGTCTTTAAAATACACTCACAGATTGTTCCGTGCTAATGTGTTCTTTAATCACGATTCCTTTTTGTTTATCTACGATTGGATCTACTTTAGTCCTTAATGCTTCCACTTCTCCTTGGTCTATCATAACATTAGTACAATAATATTTTAGACCAAATCTTTATTTACAAGATAATTCATTATTCAAGCATACTCATAAATTTACACAAAGCATTTTCAGTTGTCTAAAACAGCCCCTAATCACATATATTCACACATAATCATGTACAAACAACCATTAATATGTTTGTACACATTCAAAACAGCCCCTTAGGTACATGAACAATCCCTCCCTGTTTTACATCAATCCCAAACAGCCTTCATATACAAAACAATCCAAATGCACATGTATACTCATATATGCACCAAAACAGTCCATTAGTGTTGTAAAATGACCCTTGTTTTATTTGCAAATCAGTCCCATGCTTAAATTTGAAAATATGCTCATTTTCTTTTATCAAGACAACCCACGACACTTCTCTAGATTCATAAAATAGTTCTGGATTCTAGTGTTTATAGAACAACCTTAAAAACAGTTTCAAAGCAGCCCTAAATCAGTTGTATAACAGTCCATATGTACCATTGATAACCTTTATTTAATTCTAAACTTTTAATTCTAGTTATTAACAACAATGTGACCTTAAGTTCCAAAATGTTACTACAAAAGACAACTAAAACAACACTTGAGGTTGTCCAAAACATTCCAAACAAGGCAAAGTCTTATATCATTGGTTTGTTTCAATTCGAATAATTCTATAAGTTTAGTAATCAATCAAGTTCCTTAAGAATCCAGATTATAATAATTTATTTTTAACTTCTTTCAATTCATAAAGGACTTCAAAAATAAGATTCCTCCCCAAAACCACATTTCTTTGAACAATTATACGGTAAAATAGTAACTTATTCAATTTTCATTCAATCTTTGCTTAATCTACCATAACAAATTTTATAATTCAATGTCACGCAGCAAGACATTTCTAGCTTAAGCAAAATTCATAAACAATCTATTTTTGAACCCACTATTAAAGTCATAAATCAAAGGAAAGGCAAAGCACCCTTACCTCGTCCATTTCATTTTCGAAAAAAAGGCTCAAGAATAGCTAATATGGAGTTTAAATCCTCAAGAATCCTTAGCAAAAGAAATCTCTCTCATCCTCTTAAGCATGGTTCGACCTAAAAGGGAAAGAAGAAGGCAATGGGGCCGAAACCCCCTTCCCTCAACCTACATGTTTTTCTTAGCTATTAGACATGTGTAAGAACCCTTAATTAAAAATCCTTTAGCATGCAAACTTCATATTTGTCACCTTATATGATTTGATCCTTTAATGATTTGCCAACCCATCTTCCTTTTTCATTCAATTGTTGCCCTAACTTTTATTTATATAAGCTTATACCTATACACATATGTGTCAGTCAAGTAATGCTACTATATGAAACATTAGTGTACATCCAATCCGATATTTGGGTTATTTCAAACATACTCCCAGGCTACATTTTGGGGTGTTACATTAATAAAGCAGGGAAGATTTATTTCTTAATTTATCAAATAACTTATTTATTGGAATTGTAATTGCTTTCTTTTATCTTTAACATAGCCTTGAGAATCAAGCATCAGCCTCGGTACACGAATCCCCAACCAACTGTCGCCAAACAAATTGGTACCACAGTACCTGTCAATCCCTCATACTTTCACCAAGTGACCACAAAACTTCCCTCCTACTATTACCAAGTGACCACAAAACTTCCCTCCTACTGTCGCCAAATAAGGACCGTAGTCAACCCCAAACACGAGCTCTATAGACTCTATAGCATGCTAACTATACCTATGACTGACTCGAACCCAAGGCTTTTCAAATAATCTTATCTTATCAAGATCAAGGTTGAGCTTAACTCCTTATTCATATAGCCACGATCTTATCATATTCTTATCAGAAATGAGCATAGCTCCACAATCATATAATCACATAAGCAAAGCTTATGACTTATCATATCATATCATATCAGAATCACAATTTGAGCATAACTTCATCATCATTGCATCAATCGAACACAGTGTATTGGTATTCACTTCAAGAACTTTTATAATCCATGTCTAGTTCTTATTTTAAGTATGCATCTTTATCAAATAATTGCATAGCAAAGATTACTTATCAAGTACATTAAAGCACGGATTGATAACACTAAGAGCATAGCATCAAGTCAATCATTTCAATTCTAGAATACCTAACACTTAGGTACTTACCTCGAATCCAAGTTTAAGCATAAAACGTAACTTAATTTAATGAAAAAACATTGCAAAAGAAATCAATTAAGTATGCTCGTGATAGATTCAATCCTATCCCGAGACTTTAAACTACACTCACTGTTAACTCCGAGCTACTTATTGTTTCACGGATCCCGACTCCTTTTATTTATCCAATGTTTGTCCCTCATTGCCCTTAGTCCTCCAATTCCTCTTAGTCTAAATGTAACAAATGATATAATGGTGCATTAGCAAAGATTCTAATATTCATTCCTTTACACAACATTCAATTTTACCCGTATACTACTAATTCATATAGGGCAATCTATAATTGTAACATACTTGTTCAATTACATCATCACAAACCACCAAACATTCATATATATATATAAATCAGTTCACAACAATTAAAAATACTCCAATACAGTTTTAAACTTACAATTCAATCCCTACACAATCCCCAAAATAATTCCCCTATTTTTAAGCTATTCAAAGCGGTCCACATATTTTATTATTCATGTAAAGCAGTCCGATTTTGTATATAATCACACATTCACTCTTTTAGTCCAGCATGCTTTTAAGGTATATGAAAACAGTCCTAACATGCTTCTATCCTTTCAAACAGCTTCATTTCCATATTCATATATATTTACATTTTCACTAAACAACCCACTAACAATCATACTTCTCTTTATAATCACCAAGCAATTTACATGGTCAACCTAATCCAATATTATGGTTATGAAACAAGATTACATTCACTTAAACAATTCTCCCTATTTTCATTCAAATTCTTAAATACACTATCCAATGTCTTAATCAAAGCTACAAGTAAATCATTATTCAGGCATCAAAGCACAGTTTATGAATTTGCTCATCAAATTCTCTACCATATACATGAATCTTAGACAACATTTAGACAACAATCAAGCTGGAAATTAAACAATGATCAAGAAAGGTTATTACCATCATAATTCCAAGCAAAATTGGCCATATACTAAGACCAACTTGACTAAGTTGAAGAAAATTTCATGGACTCTCAACGCTCTCTCTCTCATTACCAAAGGGTTCGGCTATTTTGGGGAGGTTGAAGAAGATATAAGAAGGGTCTTACCATGTGGCCGAGACTCTCTTCTTCTTGCTTCCTCTCCAATTGACATGTGTGCATGTCCTTTAAAATTTGTTTTATAACCCTGCAAACATCCCATTTTAATAGCCATACATTTTCATCCTTGCACACATGTACTCTCTATTTTATTTCTCTCATTTTAGTCCTAATTACTGAAATTTGTCACCGTAATTGTCACTATGTTAGAATTACTTAAGAATCAAGAATCGAATATGGTTACATTCTTCTAGGCCTAATTTTAGGATATTACAATTCTCTCCCCCTTAAAGAAATTCGCCCTCGAATTTCAACAGAACTTGATTTTTTAGAGTTTCTTATCTACTCAAACATAATGTTTACTTTGTCAGTAGCATTTGGAAGATTTTTTCATTCCTGATTCATCCTTACACTACCTCATTCAATGGAGGGTCAGCCGGGATCTCATTATCCCGCTCTAAATGTATTCCTGGCACTCCTACTAACTATTAGCACATAAGAGAGCTTGTATCGGACGCAGATCACAAGCACTTTTTTTAACTCCTAGGTGGCACGATAATTTAATTTGATGCAACAAGTTCCGGTTTAGTCCGAGAATCGACTAAAGCTGGGCTCTGATACCAAAATGTAACACCCCTAACCCGGCTTAGAAGTAAATCAAATTAGGAAGTGTTAAAGAACGAACATTTAAACAAACGTACAATATTGAAATCAAGATATGACGACATAGCACTTCACAAATAAGTATACAAACATAATTTGGGGTAATTTAAAACTTTTTATAGATTGGATAAATTTTCAACTTTAAGTCACATGCCAACAATATATATACATATAAGCAAAGATATTTCGATTATCAGTCTATAACTTGCTTTTATAGTTTAAATACTTCAGACATCATATATATACATATAACATGGCTTATTCAACGAGTTTATTACTATCAAACATAAAATCATGATGAACATTGAGACATCATATATATATACATATAACATGGCTTATTCAACGAGTAAACATTCGAGACATTAAGACTATTTACAAGGATCAAGATAAATAGATGCACAAGTCGATTTTAGACAAACACATATAACCTTTGTATAGTATAATAAAAAACGGAAGTCATTGTCATCTATCGTTTACTTATTCTAAACATTAGACTAGCCTTATTAACTATTTTACATTTACTTAAGGTTTAACTCAATAATTTATGTATTTGAAATTAAAACATACATATCATCAAAATGATAATCAACATAAGAGTCTTACAGATATATAATTAACATATCATATTCGATACACGACAAACTCTAGTTATTAACAAAACAACTATTTCGTTTATAACTTTTAATCGTATACAAGTTATAGGGCGTCCTAATAAGTCATTCCAGATCTCACTTCATTAAAGCATCATAATTTACGTGATTTCTAAGATGATTAATCATTCAAATATCTCACTAGCACTCAACTAACAAGCAAGAACTAGAACTTGCTAGCTGACCAATCATTTATAGCAAGCAATCACCAAGAAAATAATAAAGGCCCATTACAAACTTGCATACTCATTAGGCTTATATACATGATAAGCCATGAAAGGAATCTAATTACTCAATGCATGCTGAACCACTATGTGCCACCAACTAGGAGTAAACTAAAGGATTACAAACATACATCCTGGTCCTTGTGATCTTGTCCAAGCTCAGGAAATACTCATAAGCAAACTTGACCTGAAAAACATTTAAAAAGAATAGAGTAAGCATAGGCTTAGTGAGGTAGCTTAAAGTGGTTTTAAGAATTAAACCAATAATTTATCCTCTTATCATATTCTTTGATCTGAACAACATACTATGCTTGGACAAGAGATTAGGCAATATGGGTTAAATCACACAAACAAACACTTATGTAATGTATGGTGAACGAAACATGCCTGAACTATTTACACGTATAGTATTCCAACAAAGTACATACAAGTGTACTTATTTAATTGAACAAGACATGTATGTATTTATTTTAGGGCATTCGACATTACATGAACTTAATATATACATGTATTTTTAAACAAACATATCATTTCACCCGTTTAATCATCAAATACAAAAGAAAGATGTTACTTGATTCAGTAGTTTTTCTTATGAGCTTTCTTGGTTCCTCATAAACTTAGCCCATTGCTTCACGAATTTCTTGTTATACAAAATATCAAACACAGTTCACTATATTAAGAATTTCTTAGCATATAAGACATTTAAACATAACATATCATAATCATAAATCACTTAATACTCACAACATCACACATAGAAAATTAAAGTCATAGTTTCTTATCACATAAGACATATAACATAGTATATCAGAAGTAGACAATACTTATCGTATAAGCTATTCCACATAAAAATTTAGAATTAGATGATACTTGTCACACAAGCTATCTATCATAGCATATCATGAGTATGGTTATTTTCATATAAGCTATTAAACATAGCATTTCTTGAACATTGTTATTTTTCCTAAGTAATCAAACTATCACCTCAATACGCAAGAATTAGCTTATAAAAAAAATGCCAAACGTATCAAATCATATCTATGAAATACTTATATACACTCTAAACACTCCAATACATACTTGTTTACATACAAATCCGTCTCGTTTTATGTACATACATACATATATATATATATATTCGAAATGACTCTCTACATGCTTGAGTTTATGCAAAACAATCCTTCAATTATTCATATACATTTAAACATTCAAAATAGTCCATTATATACTTGAACTTATGCAAAACAGTCCCTCAATCATTCATATACATTTAAACATTTAAAACAATCCATTATATACTTGAACTTATGCAAAACAGTCCCTCAATTATTCATATACATTTAAACATTTAAAACAGACCATTATATACTTAAACTTATGTGAAATAGTCCCTCAACTATTCATATGCATTTAAACATTTAAAACAGTCCATTTTATGATTATTTTCATCAATTACTCTACAAAACATGTGCATACATGTATATAAATATTGTAAACAAAATCCAAGACATGGTTATTTCTATTAAAACAGTACAATACATTTCGAATATTGTATACCATATACATATTTTATTAATCATAGAGAATTATCAGTATAATATCTCATGGATAAAATGCTCGAACCTAATATGACCCCCTGGCTTAAAGAATACCAAAATTCCATTATAAATTTATTTCTTATCATGCAAGTTATTAGATCAAAACAATTATATAATTAAACATTCTAACAACACATATATCTTTATCAAGAATTTGTACAAAAATTTATATAAGTGCTCGACAACTATATACCCTTAACCACACGTGATTTAAACAAAGCATATGTATTCATTCATTCATTCTAAGAATCCATTGTTACACCAACATCTTATATAATTTATCTAACCATATGAAGGTATTCAATTATCTCTGGAATCTTATTACTTGTTACGTAAATTATTACAATAATTCATCGATTTCACTTATAAACTTTCTTGGATTCTTATAGCAAAGCTTATCCATAAGTAAATTTGCATATATTCAACTTATCAAACACTTTATTAAACATCTATCTTCTGTCACATCAGTTATTTAATATTAAGTACCCTAACTTAGATTTCTTGTCATAAAAGACATCAAACATATCATATTTTGAACACAATTTATTTGTCTAATAGGATATCAATCCTAACTTAATAAAGCAGGGAAGATTTGTTTCATAATTTATCAAATAACTTATTTATCGGAATTTTAATTTCTTTCTTTTATCTTTAGCATAGCCTTGAGAATCAAGCCTTACCCTAGGTACACGGATCCCCAACCAACTGTCGCCAAACAAATTGGTACCATAGTACCAGTCAATCCCTCCTACCTATGGCATGCCAACTATACCTATGACTGACTCGAACCCAAGGCTTTTCACAAAATCTTATCTTATCAAGATCAAGGTTGAGCTTAACTCCTTATTCATATAGCCATGATCTTATCATATTCTTATCAGAAATAAGCATAGCTGCACAATCATATAATCACATAAGAAAAGCTTATGACTTATCATATCATATCATATCATATCATATCATATCAGAATCACAATTTGAGCATAACTTCATCATCATTGCATTAATCGAACAAGTGTATTGGTATTCACTTCAAGTACTTTTATAATCCATGTCTAGTTCTTATTTTAAGCATGTATCTTTATCAAATAATTACATAGAAAAGATTACTTATCAAGAACATTAAAGCACGAATTGATAACACTAAGAGCATACCATCAAGTCAATCATTTCAATTCATAGAATACCTAACACTTAGGTACTTACCTCGAATCCAAGCTTAAGCATAAAACGTAACTTAATTTAATGAAAAAGCATTGTAAAAGAAATCAATTAAGTATGCTTGGGATAGATTCAATCCTATCCCGAGACTTTAAACTACACTCACTGTTAACTCTGAGCTACTTATTGTTTCACGGATCCTGACTCCTTTTATTTATCCACAATTTGACCCTCGTTAGTGCTTAGTCCTCCTATTCCACTTGGTCTAAATGTAACAAAGGATATAATGGTGCATTAGCAAAGATTCTAATATTCATTCCTTTACACAACATTCAATTTTACCCGTATACTACTAATTCATATAGGGCAGTCTATAATTGTAACATACTTGTTTAATTACATCATCACAAACCACCAAACATTCAAATATATATATATATATATATATATAAATCAGTTCACAGCAATAAAAAATACTCTAATACAGTTTTAAACTTACAATTCAGTCCCTACACAATCCCTAAAATAATTCCCCTATTTTTAAGCTATTCAAAGCAGTCCACATATTTATTGTTCATGTAAATCAATCCCGATTTTGTATATAATCACACATTCACTCTTTTACCCCAACATGCTTTTAAGGTATACGAAAACAGTTCCTAACATGCTTCTATCCTTTCAAACAGCTTCATTTCCATATTCATATTTGTTTACATTTTCTCTAAACAACCCACTAACAATCATACTTCTCTTTATAATCTCCAAGCAATTTACATGGTCAACCTAATCCAATATTATGGTTATGAAACAAGATTACATTCACTTAAACAATCTTGCCCTGTTTTCATTCGAGTTCTTAAATACACTATCCAATGTCTCAATCAAAGCTACAAGTAAATCATCATTCAGGCATCAAAGCACACTTTATGAATTTATTCATCAAATTCTCTACCATATACATGAATCTTAGACAACATTTAGACAACAAGCAAGTTGGAAATAAAACAATGATCAAGAAATGTTATTACCATCTTAATTCCAAGCAAAATCGGCCCTATACTAATACTAATTTGACTAGGTTGAAGAAACTTTCAAGGAGTCTCAAAGCTCTCTCTCTCATTACCAAAGGGTTTGGCTATTTTGGGGAGGTTGAAGAAGATATTAGAAGGGTCTTACCATGTGGTCGAGACTCCCTTCTTCTTGCTTCCTCTCCAATTGACATGTGTGCATGTCCGTTAAAATTTATTTTATAACCATAAAAACATCCCATTTTAATAGCCATACATTTCTGTCCTTGCACACATGCACTCTCTATTTTTTTCTCTCATTTTAGTCCTAATTACTTAAATTTGTCACCTTAATTTTCAGTATGTTAGAATTACTTAGGAATCAAGAATCGAATATGGTTACATTCTTCTAGGCCTAATTTTAGGATATTACAATTCTCTCCCCCTTAGAAGAAATTCGCCCTCGAATTTCTATAGAACTTGATTTTTTTAGAGTTTTTTATCTACTCAAACATAATGCTTACTTTGTCAGTAGCATTTGGAAGATTTTATCATTCCTGATTCATCCTTACACTACCTCCTTCAATGGAGGGTCAGCCGGGATCTCATTATTCCAGTCTAAATGTATTCCTGGCACACTTAATAGCTATTAGCACATAAGAGAGCTTTTATCGGACGCAGATTACAAGCACTTTTTTTAACTCCTAGGTGACACAATAATTTAATATGATGCAACAAGTTAAATCATTTTCATATTGATGCTCGGTATGCATAGCATAAGAATACTCTCCCAGCTTACACTTGATACTCGGTATCCATAGCATAAATTAAATCATTTTCATATTGATAACAAATTCCAATAAAAACTCTGCATGCTCATGCATGCCAATTATCACAACACTCACATGATTGGTTTCATGGTTTTCTTGAATCTCCAACATTAATTATAAATGTTAGAGAGTTCCTAATTTTCCTTGTCCCGATCTCTTAACGGAACCATGTAATAAATTCAGCTTGACATTTTTGCTGGAAATCCTCACTACTTTTTAAAAGTGGTTATCTTGATTCACTACGAACTATGACCTATATTTGGATATTTTCTCATTCTGAACTATTTCCATTGCATTCAGCATAATTTACTGCTTCATAGAATTTTTAAATTCATAGGGCAGTCAGTACTTCTTTGTACTGACCTCTAACCCTCTATGAGCTGTCATAACAGGCTCTCCTTCTGTCTATAGGAAGCAATTTAGAAACAATTCAACTCGGCTTATTAAACTTGCACTCATACCCGTAAATGATCTAATTGCCCTAATTAAGATGCAAGCAACTCCATTGAATCTCTAGAATAAACTTTGTTATAGAACACTCAAAGAAAGAACTCTTAGCTAACAAATTTTTGAGTATGTACCGTAACATTACTTTATCAAATACGAGTCTAATCCTTTCAGATGAAATACGACTTTATTTTTAGTCTCCTTTGATCATCAATATAGAGTTCCTTCAACCTAACCTTTATATCCTTAAACCATAGATTAACAATCATAGGATCTCCATTAATATCTCTCTGAAAATCTAGTGTGTTAGAACTCTCATTTTTTTGCAATCAGTGCCTAAGTAGGCTGATTCATGATCAAATCTAATGTCTGGAAGAAAAATCTTAATCCAGAGCATACACATCATGTTACTCTGGTGCCTCTGCACCATGCTAAGCTGAGGGAAAAATATTATCATTAACCTTATCATGCTCGTGAATCTCTTATTGATTCACTTGCTTAAACACCTAACATGATTCTTTTAACTTCACACATTAGAATTTAACATTATTATCATAGTAAGCAAATTGCATCCATTCCAACAAGTAAAATCATCAGTAATTCTCACATGCTAGTGGCATGCATACACTTTTGACCTTTACCATACTTCGTTTAAACTCCAGAACCGGTTAAACCTGTAGCTCTGATACCAATAAATGTAACACCCTTTTCCCGTATCCGTACACAGGTTACGAGTCGAAAATGTTACGACTTCTTTAATCCAAAAATAACTAGGGTAATTTAAAATTTTTAGAAAACTTCTCGATGGTCACCCATCCTATAATTTCTCTAGCCCAAGCACGCTTAATTTTATTTAAAATTGACCTAAATTATTTGTTCGAGTTCCAATCATAAATCAATTATCTTAGCATGTAACTCATCACTTAAGGTTATTCTTAACCTTGAATCTTTCCAGGAATGCCACTTATCTTGAAACCATAAGGAACTTTAAAGGTCAATCACACTCAAATAGGTTTAGCAAGTATACATACCACTATAATGATCAAACTTTAATTAGGATGTCATTACTGTGATTACCTATTAAGTTTTCCAATATTGATGCAATGCTTTTCTCCCTCTCATCTTGATTTACCTACGTGTGTACAATCAAACACACGCTAAGTACGAACTTAGTGAGGCAATAAAGGAAGTTAATAACAATAATTTAAATTTTATTCAACTTCATAGCTACATTTATATAGCATGATATATGCCAATGCATCAACTTTCACATTACTTTAATAATTATTTACTATATGCCAATGTCATAAGATTTTCATGCTTGCCCGATTATCATAATATGCTATATATGCATAATTGCATCATGATCACTAGATAAGTATACCATCATATTAATCATGTATCAACATAATATAAACCGAATATAAATTTCTTGCTGAGATACTTGCCATAATTTTAAGAGCGTATAAACTCTTTAACCCGTTTATCAAATATTTATCGATTCCATAACCTGATTTTGTAGCCCGATTTTATAGCCCAAATATAGACCTATGAGGACCCTGGATACACAAGTCAAATATGCACCGAAGTGCTAATTCCCACACATTTATAAGGCTGTGCTAACCATACACTAAGTGGCCTTTAGGTACACTATAGTGCTATCCCGAATTCCAGATTATGCAGCGTGCTGCTGGACTCTATGGCATGCCAACTATATCTTGTCCCTTAATTGACTTATTTGGGCATAAGTTCCATATTTATTCCATCCATGGCAATGTATATCAATATAATTTAACATTGGGCAGTTCATACCCAAAATAGCATTCATAGCATACCATCATCAATAACTAGTGATCAATGCATTTGTTTTCAACCTTTGACATATTTAAAATATGTCAAATATATGATCAATGACATAAATATCATGCTAATATATAAATAAGGTAGACTCATCGCAAGTCTTACCGTCGATGTATAAAACATTCATGCATCATGTTATGTATGCATTGCACTCACATAGGCCATTTATTAACATGCCTCACTAAATTCTACCCGATCCTTTTCTTTATAGAACCTCAAACCTTCTTTGATTCGGACTTGACTTCATTAATCACATGAATAAGAAAAAATATTTGTTAGCTTCAGATCTAACAATACCTTAAACACATTGTCTAATATAATCATGCGAATATAAAATTTCCAAATATTTTTCCTTTCTTCCTTGTACTGTTCAAAAACTCATTATGGTCCTTAGTGACCAATTTGAACTTCCAATAATTCTTCCGAGCTTGCTAACTCACATTTAAATGTAAAATGTTTCAAATTCCATTTTTCTGACAGCTTGCGCAACCTTCAAAGATTTGCTTATACCGGGAAGAATACATACCAGATATTAATTTCCTTTATATTGGAAAAACTAGATTCGATAACGGTTTTAACGGTATATACCATATAAATTAATAAAATCTACAAACATTATGAAAATTCTTCAAACTCCCATCACAGTACTGTCCTTATAGAATCTGCTCTATAAATTTTCTGACCTTCATTCGATTAAAAATTCATATCTTTTAACTTGGAACCCGAAATCAATTTCCGTTTGGTGGAAATGAAACTGGACGAACACATCTTTACAACGGTACAAAATTCATCATTTAACCATTTTTGTAGAATTTATGGTGAATTTTTGAAGTCACTGCCAAAATTCAATCTTCTTCATAGATTTCCATAATAAACTTCTAATTTCTACTAACTTCTCCTTATTTTTCTACTCATTAATGTAGTCCCATCACTTGCTTCAAAACCACCAATTCATCATCTTCTTCATCAAATAATTATTCAAAATAATTCCCTCTAATTTTTTTCTTTGCCCAAAATAGTCACTAAAATGCAAAGGTAAGGATTCAAACTTCTTAACTTTGCAATTTAGTCCTCAAATCAACACTACTACCTTAATTCAATTGTTTTAACTAAAAATCAGATTTGATCCCCAGCCAAGAATTCCTTTCCTATTTGGTCACTTGATTTTGAAAATTTGTCAAAATGGTCCATAATTCAATTCAACATTGGTTTAGCATTCTAACACCAATTTCACATCTCCAACATCATTAATTAAATAAATACACTCCAAATTTATAAAATTCAGGTTTTGTCCTTTAACTTTGAAGCTTGCCGAATTGATCCCTATATATTTAACTTAGTGTTTTGCTTCCAAACAACAAATCAAGCTTACTAGATCATTAATCCAACATCACAAACCCTAAGTTAGACTTAAATCCATAAACCCTAATCTTCTCCATAGAAACCAAAATATGTAGGGTTTAAATCCTAACTCAATAAAATGATTTTAACATCATATAAGCTTGATTCCAACTTAAATTCAACCATGGAATCGTAAAATCTCAAAAGCCCCAATTTTGTCCCCTTTTTTCCCTTAATTTTGAAAATGGAAGATGAAGAAAGCTTCATCTTTTTTTGCCTTTTAATTTCCAATCCCTTCAATTATGCCACTTGTATTTTATAAATGAATTTTAAATTCTTTCAAATAGGGAAATTACAAAAGTTCCCTTTTATCCAACGGTTGAGATTGATTTTATCATCAATCAAGGGCCAAGATTTAATATTAAATTTTATTCTTCCAAAAATATCCCTTGTAACTTCAAATATTTCAAAATTTCCATCCCTGCCAAATGACCAATTTGCCCTTCAACTAGTCTTTATTTACTAGTTTGTTTCAAAATTGCCATTCCATTAAAATCTAACTAAATCAGTTCCTCCTCAACCGGCCACCATTCCATAAATATCATTTTATGATTTTACAAGGATTATGGAATAGCCTCTAAAATTTCAATTCAATCCGATTTCCTGATATTCACAAATTACTTCTACTACGATTTTACCTTTACCTAGCTATCGAATCTATTTTGAAAATTTTATATTTCCATAATATTCCTCGTATCATCATCCTTAATCCAATGACCTAAATTTAAACATCGAGTTAGTAGTTTACTAACTTTTCCCTTATGATTTTCCAAAATTACGATCTTGTCATTTTTCATCCAACGGCTCATATTTAGCATGGAAAATCAACTTAAATCCAAGGGTTCATATTCTTTCAACGCAAAGAAAATATTTTAGACATGTAAAATTACATAATCAACCTTGGCTTATCATCCTTCAAAATATCCTAGATATTCGATTCGATTCGATTATCCGAATATTCTTCCAAACTTTATTGTTTTATAGCCATTAATACAAACTCCGTACGAAAAATCCGGGTAACACGAAAATGTCATTCTTAGGAGTAAACTATTCATTTACGGGGTTAAAATACACAACTTTTCAAAATTACACTTTGGTCCCTAAACTTTTCCAAAGTTTACACTTTAACCCCTAAACTTTCAAAAGTTACATTTTGGTCACTAACCAAAATTTGAGATATTACATGAATAAACCTGGGCTCTGATACCAAATTGTAACACGGCTTAAGAGTAAACCGAATTAGGAAGTGTTAAAGAACGAAGATTTAAACAAACGTACAGTATTGAAATCAAGATATAACGACTTAGCACTTCGCAAATAAGTATACACACAAAATTTAGGGTAATTTAAAACTTTTTATAGATTGGATAAATTTTCAACTTTAAGTCACATGCCAATAATATCTATACATATAAGCAAAGATGTTTCGATTACCAGTCTATAACTTGCTTTTATAGTTTAAATACTTCAGACCATAAGTTTATTACTATCAAACATAAAATCATGATGAACATTGAGAAATCAGAATATATATATATATATATATATATATATATATATAACATGGCTTATTCAACGAGTAAACATTCGAGATATTAAGACTATTTAAAAGGATCAAGATAAATAGATGCATAATTCGATTTTAGACAAACACATATAACCTTTGTATAGTATAATAAAAAATGGAAGTTAGTGTCATCTATCATTTACTTATTCTAACCATTAGACTAGCCTTATTAACTATTTTACATTTACTTAAGGTTTAACTCAATAATTTATGTATTTGAAATTAAAACATACATATCATCAAAATGATAATCAACATAAGAGTCTTATAGATATATAATTAACATATCATATTCGATACAAGACAAACTCTAGTTATTAACATAACAACTATTTCGTTTATAACTTTTAATCGTATTCAAGTTATAGGGTGTCCTATTATGTCATTCCAGATCTCACTTAATTAAAGCATCATAATTTGCGTGATTTCTAAGATGGTTAATCATTCAAATATCTCACTAGCACTCAACTAACAAGCAAGAACTAGAACTTGCTAGCTGACCAATCATTTATAGCAAGCAATCACCAAGAAAATAATAAAGGCCCATTACAAACTTGCATACTCATTAGGCTTATATATATGATAAGCCATGAAATGAATCTAATTACTTAATGTATGCTTAACCACTATGTGCCACCAACTAGGAGTACACTAAAGGATTACAAACAAACATCCTGGTCCTTGTGATCTTGTCCAAGCTCAGGAAATACTCATAAGCAAACTTGACCTGAAAAACATTTAAAAAGAATAGAGTAAGCATAGGCTTAGTGAGGTAGCTTAAAGTGGTTTTAAGAATTAAACCAATAATTTATCCTCTTATCATATTCTTTGATCTGAACAACATACTATGTTTGGACAAGAGATTAGGCAATATGGGTTAAATCACACAAACAAACACTTATGTAATGTATGGTGACCGAAACATGCCTGAACTATTTTACACATATAATATTCCAACAAAGTACAAACAAACGTACTTATTAAATCGAACAAGACATGTATGTATTTATTTTAGGGCATTCGACATTACATGAACTTAATATATACATGTATTTTTAAACGAACGTATCCCTTTACCTGTTTAATCATCAAATACAAAAGAAATATGTTACTTGATTCAGTAGTTTATCTTATGAGCTTTCGTCGTTCCTTTTAAACTTAGTCCATTGCTTCACGAATTTCTTGTTATACAAATTATCAATCATAGTTCACTATATTAAGAATTTCTTAGCATATAAGACATTTAAACATAACATATCATAATCATAGATCACTTAATACTCACAACATCACACATAGCAAATCAAAGTCACAGTTTCTTATCACACAAGATATCTAACATAATATATCAGAAGTAGACAATACTTATCGTATAAGCTATTCCACATAGAAATTCAGAATTAGATGATACTTGTCACACAAGCTATCTATCATAGCATATCATGAATATGGTTATTTTCATATAAGCTATTAAACATAGCATTCTTGAACATTGTTATTTTTCCTTAGTTATCAAACTAGCATCTCAATAAGCAAGAATTAGCTTATAAAAAATGCCAAACGTATAAAATCATATCTATGAAATACTTATATGCACTCTAAACACTCCAATACATACTTGTTTACGTACAAATCCGTCCCGTTTTATGTACATACATACATATATATATATATATTCAAAATGACTCTCTACATGCTTAAGCTTATGCAAAACAGTCCCTCAATTATTCATATACATTTAAACATTCAAAACAGTCCATTATATACTTGAACTTATACAAAACAGTCCCTCAATCATTCATATACATTTAAACATTTAAAACAATCCATTATATACTTGAACTTATGCAAAACAGTCCCACAATCATTCATATACATTTAAACATTTAGAACAGTCCATTATATACTTGAACTTATGTGAACCAGTCCCTCAATTATTCATATACATTTAAACTTTTAAAATAGTGAATTTTATGATTATTTTCATCAATTACTCTACAAAACATGTGCATACATGTATATAAATATTGTAAACATAATCCAAGACATGGTTATATCTATTAAAACAGTACAATAAATTTCGAATATTGTATACCATATACATATTTTATTGATCATAGAGAATTATCAGTATAGCATCTCATGGATAAAATACTCGAACCTAATTTGACCCCTTAACTTAAAGAATACCAAAATTCCATTATAAATTTATTTCTTATCATGCAAGTTATTAGATCAAAACAACTGTATAATTAAACATTCTAACAGCACATATATCTTTATCAAGAATTTGTACAAAAATTTACATAAGTGCTCGATGTAACCCCCTCGAACCAGCCTAGACGCACGACCGAACCGAGAGTGCTGCATTAGGTTTGCCGATGCAAACTGGAGAAAGGTTACGAAAAGTCGGTCTATTTTTTTCTTTTATCTTGTCAAATGCAAATTAATGTTCCTACATGTTCATACTCGCACCGGGTAAGTTCTCGAATGAAATGAGTCACATAAGACAATAAATTGCATCATATTCAAAATTGGGGACTAAAGCATAAATACTTTAATTTACAAGGCAAAAATTTAATTTAAGGTTACCAAACCTCAATTAGTCCATTTACATTCCAACATAATAAATTCCAGGTCAATTTAATCATCCCAATTCATACAATTGCATTCCCAAGAATTAGGGACCAAAATGAAAGAACCAAAAACCTTCACGATTCCAAAATAAGTAATTTAATGGTACTCGTACCGGTACATGTACTAGTGTTTTGATACGCCCTTACGTTTTCAAAAACTAAGAATCTAGTAGCTAAAACTCGTACCGAAACGCTTGTTCGCGTATCGGAAGGCCTAGCAAAACTACCTATGACCGTATCGAAACACTTACTCGAGTACCGGAACGTTAAGCCTGGAAAAGTAGCCCTGTATCGAAACACCCTCCCGCGTATCGAAACGCTATGTTTGAAATGGCCTAGCCGTACTGGTACGGGGACACCTCTTTCGATACGCTTGGACCTGTAATGACATTTTTAGCTAGTTTTTTCACACAAAACTAGATGCATTTAGGTCCTAGGAACTTGCATACATACATATAAGCATCCAACATCACATTTAACATCACTTACACCAAGGTTTAACTACAACACAAGATTCTGCCACCCAAAAGATTGATCTAGAGGCATGCTCCGTATAACTCACCACCAAACATACTCAGATTCTCAATTAAGCATGTCATCCAAGAAAAACCATCTAGGTGCATACCTAGGTAACCATATAACATCAACCATAGGTAACGATGCACGATATGCGAAATATCAACAATCAAGCTCCAAAATCACATCATTTAACACATGCTCAAAACCAGGGAAAACTGAATTACAAATCCCAAAAATCCATGGCGAACACATTGCCTTAGTAATCAGAAACTAAAACCGAGTTCATACTCAAATAGTCTTGTCTTTGGATCACTTAAACCTTGCCTTTGCTGGGTCAAAGCTTTAATGGTCTGCATCATTAGAGAAAAGAGAGCGTAAGCACATTTGCTTAGTGATGATGCTCTTAAACGATGATGCATTTAAAACCCTTAAAAACCAACACTTGTTTTCAACCATGCTTACGACCTAAGCAAGTTCCAATAGTTTCAAATCAAAACATGCATATCAACCATATGCAAAACAATATATATCTACCACATGCTTAATCCCAAAGCATCAAATACAAAACCATGCTTAAATCCCAAAGCATCAAATACAAAACCATGCTTAAATCCCAAAGCATTATATACAAAACCATGCTTAAATCCCAAAGAATTATAAATAGATTCAACATTAAAATTCTCATATATTGGCAATTATAGAGACCACGAATAGTCGACCACTATCCTTGATTAGCCGACCGCTAATCTGTAGTTAACCGACCGTTAACTTTACACATCGGATATACGGATCTCCCTTAATGACTGACCATCATCAAGACTACCCCATGCTGACTGCATGAATTTACAACTTTGCTGACCGCAAGCCTTACATCAACAAGGGGAACCGACCGCTCAACCCAAGTGATAACAACATAGTCTGAGTAGCCGACCGCTATACCTTAAGGACCCTTAACCACGATCATTTTTTAAACATATTATAGTGCACTTCATCCTATGGCATGCCAACTATATCCGAATGGTTTCTCACTTGTCACATAGCCAATATATCATTTACAAAACCATTTACTCACTGTTTTACAATGCATTACACAAAATCCCCACATATGCAAATCACATTGCCATAGCAACATCACTTTGCCGACCGGAATAAAAACCAATGCTCACTAGCATTTAATACACTTTTAAGCCACTGCATATGTACTCAAAATCATGCATTTACAGTAAGTAAAAGCAAACCATTTTTATGACCAAAACATGAATTACACTTCCTCATATCCGAACCGATATTAAAGAGCAAAAGAGGGAAACTTACTTCCGAGCTTAGGTAAGTGTTTCAAACTTATCTTGAACTTCCAAAACCACTTCCAAACCTTTGATTGACTTTTAAGACCGTTTCCACTCACCGATTTCACTTCGCCTTGCTTGCTACCGTGAAACAAGCTCCGGTAAGCCTAGAACCACCTCAAGATGCTACGCCTTGATTATCCCATGTTTCGGCCACACAAAACCAGAGAAAATATGCATTAAAATGCATCCAAAACTCTGTTTCAACCCAAAATCCCGTAGCTCTCAAGATGCCCACTCAAAACTCATCTGAAACTTACCGAAATCAACCTCAAACACTACTCAATCTTAACCCAGCCACATTTTAACGATTCAAAACATCAAGCTTCATCAAATGATATCTAAAAACTCATTCACAACACTGTTTTACTTCCAGCAATGATTAAACACCTTAAACAACCCAAAAACCCTTAACTAACAACCTAAACAATTAGAGATTCAACCAATTTCGAGATTCCATTATTAAAAATAACTTATCCATATAATAATACATCCAAAATAAGATTGAAATCAATCCACAACACTGGAAAATAGATCCAAATCAAAAATCACAAGATCCTTCAATTAAACCTCAATTAAGCTAAAATCCATAATTAATTAATCAATCAAAACCTATTAGAAAACATATGTAAAGAGACAAGAACTTAGGAATTTCAGTAAAGAACCTTTCATTAGAGGAGAAGAACGAAACTTACCTCCAATGAATGAGTTTCCCCTTAATTGGATGGATTTTGCTCGTGAAAAACAAAGAAATTCAATGAGATTTTTGGAAAACAACTGAAGAAATCATTTAGCAAATCAACGAGTTAAGAAATTAATATTACTACCTTAAATCTCTGATGGAAAAAGAGTGTTTGGCTGAGAGTGTTTTAGAGAAAACGTGAGAGAAGAAAAGTTACGTCAAAATGTGTTTTGGAAGAAATAACCACCTTTTTAACTAAATTCTCTTTAATTCTTTTAATTAAAACATTTTTAAAATAATTAAGAGAAAACTAAGATTAGACCAAATGGTAAAATAGGTCCTTAAAATTCTAAGTTTTGACTCTTTACAAAACAGTCACCTTTTAAAAACAGTTTTCAAAAATTGCATTTTGGTCACTAGCCAAAATGTCACCTTCCAAAGCTAGTTTTCCAAATTTCTTTCACCAATATTTTTAATATAATAAAATATGATTTTTAAACATTTTTCCATATTTTTATCTTTCGGAAAAATATTTGCTCCTAACTCAGATCTCTAACCCGGTCCACTAGACGTCTAACCAGCACCAAAACCGCTAGGCCCAAAACCAGGGTGTTACAACTCTCCCCCTATTAAGAAATTTCACCCTCAAAATTTACCTGGAAGAGAAAGATACGAAAATTGCTCCAACATATCCGCCTTGCTTTCCCAAGTGGCTTCCTCGACACCTTGATGTCGCCACAAGACTTTAACCAGTTCTATCGTCTTACCAGATAGAACCTTGCTGCTGGAATCAAGGATTTCCACTGGCCCTCATCAAAGGATAAATTCGGTCTCAACTCAATATGCTCCACCGGCATAACATGCGAAGGATCCGACCAATACCTCTGTAACATGGATACATGGAACACATCATGTATTTTCTCAAGCTCGGGAGGCAACCTCAACTGATAAGCCAGAGGACCAACTCGCTCCACAATCTCATATGGTCCAATAAACCTCAGACTAAGCTGACCTTTACGTCTGAACCGCATCACCTTTTTCCACGCTGACACCTTTAAGAACACACAACCGCCCGCTGCATATTCAATTTCCCTATGCTTTAAATCCGCATAAGATTTCTGTCGATCCGCATCCGCTTTCAAGTGTTCACACACAAGCTTAACTTTCTCATATGTGTCTTTCAACACATGTGGCAAGGAAACATGTTTTTCCCCTACCTCAGCCCAACACAAGGGCGTACGACACCTCTAGCCATACAATGCCTCAAATGGTGCCATTTGTATACTCGCTTGATAGCTGTTATTATAAGCAAATTCGACCAACGGCAAATGCTTCTCCCAGGTTCCTTGAAACTCAATAATACAACATCTTAGCATATCCTCCAAGACTGATTAACACACTCATACTGCCCATCCGTTTGAGGATGATACGCAATACAGAAACTCAACCGCGAACCCCAGGCCTGATGTAAACATTTCCAAAACCTTGATGTGAAGCTCAGATCTCTATCCAAAATGATCGACTTTGGTACCCCGTGCAAACGCACTATCTCAGAGATAAACAAATCAGCTAGCTTGTCCAAGGTGTACGTTGTATGCACTGGTAGAAAATGTGCACACTTCGTAAACCGATCGACAATCACCCAAATGGAATACTTTTTAGCCGGTGTCAACGACAGCCCTGACACAAAATCCATGGTGATTCTCTCCCATTTCCACTCCAAAATTCTCATCAGTTGCAACAACCTGGACGGAAATTGATGTTCAGTTTTAACCCGCTGACACACCATACAGTATGCTTGAGCTCCGGGACTTCCGGCACCACTATTCAACCCTTGAAGCATAAAACTCCATCATCATCAAAATGAAAATCTGTTGGATTACCATCTGCTATGTCCTTAACATGAGGAACCAAAGAATCATCATATGGTTGCTTAGCCTTCATCAAATGTGACAGTGTAGGATTAACTTGCAATTCAGCCAACAACCCACCTTCATGCGTCACACTCAACCTTGCAAACATCGCCCTAAGCTCAACCGCCACCTTACGACTCAACGCATCCGCAACAACATTGGCTTTTCTAGGATGATCTCAATTTTCAAGTCGTAATCCTTAAGGAACTCCACCTAAGGTTCAAATCTTTTTGAGATATCAAATACTTTAACTCTTATGATCCGTAAAGACCACACACTTCTCTCTATAAAGGTAGTGTCACCAAATCTTCAAGGCAAACACCACAACATCAAGCTCCAAATCTTGAGTTGGATAATTACGCTCATGAACCTTCAACTGCCTCGACGCATAGGCCACAACATTTCCATCCTGCATCAGCACACAGCCCAAACCAACATGTGGTGAATCACTATAAACCACAAACTCCTTCCCAGATTCCGGTTGAATCAACACAGAAGCATGTGTCAAAACCTCTTTCAACTTCTCAAAACCTTGTTGTTGCTTCTCCGTCCAAACGAAAGGAACACTCTTTTGCAGCAACTTTGTCAACGGAGCCGCAATGCTAGAAAATCCTTCCACAAAACGATAATAATAACCTGCCAACCCAAGGAAACTATGCACTTTCAACACGGTCTTAGGTTGTTTCCAATTGAGAATAGCATAAATTTTCTGTGGATCAACACGAATTCCCTCCGCAGATACCACATGATCGAGAAACATCACCTCCTTGAGCCAAAACTCGCACTTGCTGAACTTGACATACAACTGATTATCCTTCAAGACTTGCAACACAATCCGCAAATACTGATCATGCTCCTCTTTGGTACGAGAGTAAACGAGTATAACATTGATAAAAACCACCACAAACTGATCAAGGTACTCATGAAACACTCTATTCATCATGTCCATGAAAGCCGTCGGGGCATTTGTCAAACCAAACGACATCACCAAAAACTTGTAATACTCGTACCTCATACGAAACGTCGTCTTATAAACATCCATATCCTTAACTTTCAACTGATAATACCCTAACCTTAAATCTAGCTTCAAAAACACCACTGCCCCGCTAAACTGATCGTTCAAGTCATCAATCCGAGGTAACAGATACTTGTTCTTCACTGTTAACTTATTCAACTGACGATAATCAATGCACATACGCATCGATCCATCCTTCAGTTTTACAAAGAGAATCGGAGCACCCCAAGGAGAAACACCCGGTCGAATGAACCGATGATCCAACAACTACTGAAGCTGCAATTTCAACTCTTTTAACTCCTTCGGTGCCATCCGATAAGGAGCAATAGACATCAGAGTTGTACCTTCATAAGTTTTAATATGAAACTCCACCTCCCTATCTGGAGGTAAACCAGAAAACTCTTCAGGAAAAACTTTCGGATAATCACAAATAACTCAAATGTCGTGCACCCGAACACCCTTGGCTTCCGAATTCATAACAATATCCAAATAAGCTTGGCCACCATCAAACATCATCTTCTCTGCTCGAGTAGCCGAAACAACATTGGACAAGAAGTTTACATTCTCACCCACTACCATGACTTCATAATCATCGGCCAACTTCAAAGAAATACTTTTGGACTCACAATCCACCACTGCCTTGTGCTCATTTAACCAATCCATACCTAAGATAACGTCAAAACCAAGGAATGGAAACTCTATCAAATCTTCGGCAAACTCATGACCTTGCACCGTCAAAGGACAACGCCTATACAACCTTCTAGTTATAACTGTCTCCCCAAAAGAACTAGTTACTAACATGCCAACTTCCAAGATCTCAACAGGAACATTTAAGAATGATGCATGCTCACTTAGGATGTATGAATGAGTAGACCCTGAATCAATAAAAAAACAACGACAAAAAACTGCAAGGTGAAAGTACCTGTGATCACATTCATGTTGTTGCACCCCTCACGATGAGTATAGATATGAGTTGGTCCACCGTTCTCTGGTTGTACAACAACAGCATGAGCCACAACTCTCTGACCATCCTCGCGCCTCTAAAAATTACCCCAGCCATGGCAACTAGTATGTACAACAGCCCGAACCGGTGCATCACCCACAACACGAGGACAATCACACTTCATGTGACCAGGAGATCCACATATCCAGCAACTCATGGTATTTCCCCAACACTCACACGTGTGGCGTCTACTGCAACGCTCACACTCAGCTACAATACGAACACCTTGGTTACCATGGCCGCCACCACGCTTGTGATTCGACTTGTGCCTCGTATCTCAGAACCTCATATTCTACTTCCCAGAATAACCAAAATCATCTCCTCGCTTATTCGAGGCCATGCCCAAACCTTGTCTCGACACCCTCAAGGACTACTCAATATCCTTAGTGCGGTTTACAAGCACATCAAAATCTGTGTAGCCCGCCGCCAACAGGTATGTTTTGATATCCTTCACTAACCCATAGCGAAACTTGTTGCACTTATCAAGATCATCTAAAACCAACTCTGAGGCATACTGATTCAAACGGACGAATTTCACCTCATATTCTTCCACGAACATGTCGCCCTGAACCAAGGCCATAAACTCACGTTTCCTCGCATCCAGATACTGAAGACCAAGATACTTCTTCTTGAAAGCTCTTCGAAAGAACTCCCAAGTTACATCTGCCTCCGGGACATTAGCAATTGCGATCACCCACCAATGATAAGCATCACCATGCAACAACGACACTGTACAACCCAGCTTACGCTCATCATTACAGCCTATTTGATCCCAA
Organism: Hibiscus mutabilis; assembly: GCA_019671005.1. Classification (NCBI taxonomy): domain Eukaryota; kingdom Viridiplantae; phylum Streptophyta; class Magnoliopsida; order Malvales; family Malvaceae; genus Hibiscus; species Hibiscus mutabilis. Next base: position 22,694,336 of record CM033744.1, on the reverse strand, counting down.
ATACGGATCATACTCTCTAGCGAACCCTCAGCTATCTCAGGGCTCAAACCCCTGAACTCAACACCTCCCAAACTACGGAGATGCTCCAAAGGTAACCCTAGGTTAACCGCCACAACAGGTGCCGGTGCTTGCACATGCACTCCAGCCATTACTGCTTGAAAAGCTCTCGTTATTGCCTGAACTAACATAGTTAGATCACCAAATACCAGCACTTGATGAGCCTGGGCCACACCACCAGCCCCAACATCGACCGACAGAACCAATGGAGGAGAAAAAGGTAAAACATTAGTGGGATTCGCTTTCTCAATGTTATTCTGCCCGATTCTAGCATCACCGACCATAGAACATGTCTCCCGTCGAGCCATAGAATATGTCTCCCATCGAGCCGTGCATAACCAACAATGATATACAAGTAAACATCAACATCCCAACCTTTCATAACCTAGCTCTGATACCAACAAATGTAACCCCCTCACCCAGCCTAGATGCCCGATCGAACCGAGAGTGCTATATTAGGTTTACCGAAGGAAACTAGAGAAAGGTTACAAAAAATTGGTCCATTTTTTCTTTTATCTTGTCTAAATGCAAATTAATGTTCCTACATGTTCATACTCGCAGTGGGTAAGTTCTCAAATGAAACGAGTCACAAAAGACAATCAATTACATCATATTCAAAACAAGGGACTAAAACGTAAATACTTTAAATTATAAGACCAAAATTGAATTTAAGGTTACCAATCCTCAATTAGTCCATTTACATGCCAACATGATAAATTCCAGGTCAATTAAATCATCCCAATTGATACAATTACATTCCCAAGACTCAGGGAGCAAAATGAAAGAACCAGAAACCTTCAAGATTCCAAAATAACTAATTTAACGGTACCCGTACCGGTACACATACTAGTGTTTCGATACGCCCTTATGTTTTAAAAAACTCATAATATAGTAGCTAAAACACGTACCGAAATGCTTGTTTGCGTATCGAAACGCCTAGCAAAAATGCCTATGACCGTATCAAAACACTTGCTCGAGTACCGAAATGTTAAGCCTGGAAAACTAGGCCTGTATCAAAACACCCTCACGCATATCGAAATGCTATGCCTGAAATGGCCTAGCCGTACCGGTACGGGGACACCTGTTTCGATATGCTTGGACCTGTAATGACATTTTTAGCTGGTTTTCACACAAAACTAGATGCATTTAGGTCCTAGCAACTTGCATACATACATATAAGCATCCAACATCACATTTAACATCACTTACACCAAGGTTTAACTACAGCACAAGATTATGCCACCCCAAAGATTGATCTAGAGGCATGCTCCCTATAACTCACCACCAAACATACCAAGATGCTCAATGAAGCATTTACTAGCAAGAACACCATACCAACAACACATCAATACCATACTCAACAGGATTAGCTCATCAAAGCATGTCAACCAAGCAAAACCATCTAGATGCATACCTAGGTAACTATATAACATCAACCATAGCTAACGATGCACGATATGCGAAACATCAACAATCAAGCTCCAAAATCACAGCATTACACATGCTCAAAACTAGAGAAAACTGAATTACAAATCCCAAAAATCCATGGCGAATACATTGCCTTATTAACCTGAAACTAAAACTGAGTTCATACTCAAATAGTCTTGTCTTTGGATCACTTAATCCTTGTCTTTGCTGCCTTCAAGCTTTAATGCTCAACATCATTAGAGAAAAGAGAGCGTAAGCAGACTTGCTTAGTGAGGATGCTCTTAAACGATGATGCATTTAAAACCCTTGAAAACCAACACTTGTTTTCAAACCATGCTTACGACCTAAGCAAGTTCCAATAGTTTCAAATCAGAACATGCATATCAAAAATATGCAAAACAATATATATATACCACATGCTTTATCCCAAAGCATCATATACAAACCATGCTTAAATCCCAAAGCATTATATACAAAACCATGCTTAAATCCCAAAGCATTATAAATAGATTCAAAATTAAAATTCTCATATATTGGCAATTATAGTGACCCCAGATAGTCATCCACTATCCTTGATTAGCCGATTGCTAATCTTTAGTTAACCGCTCGTTAACTTTACACATCGAATACACGGATCTCCCATAATGATCGACCATCATCAAGACTACCCCATACTGACCGCATGAATTTACAACCTTTCCGACCGCAAGCTTTACATCAACAAGGGGAATCAATTGCTCAACCCAAGTGACAACATAGTCTGAGTAGCAGACTGCTATACCTCAAGGACCCTTAACCACGATCGATTTTTAAACATATTATAGTGCCCTTTTATGCTATGTCATGCCAACTATATCCAAATGTTTTCTCACCTTGTCACATAGCCAATATATCATTTACAAAACCATTTACTCACTGTTTTACAATGCATTCACAAAATCCCGACATATGCAAATCACATTGCAATAGCAATATCACATTCCTGACCAAAATAAAAACAATGCTCACTATCATTTAATACACTTTTAAGTAACTGCATATGTACTCAAAATCATGCATTTACAGTAAGTAAAAGCAAACCATGTTTACGACCAAAACATGAATTGCACATGCTCATATATGAACCGATATTAAAGAGCAAAAGAGGGAAACTTACTTCCAAGCTTAGGTAAGTGTTTCAAACTTATCCTAAACTTCCAAAATAACTTTCAAACCTTTGAAAGACTTTTAAGACCGTTTCCACTCACCGATTTCACTTCGCCTTGCTTGCTACCGCAAAACAAGCCCCCGACAAGCCTAGAACCACCTCAAGATGCTATGCTTTGATTATCCCCTTTAGCCACACAAAACCAGAGGAAACATGCATTAAAACACATCCAACATTTTGTTTCAACCTAAAATCCCGTACCTCTCAAGATGCCCACTCAAAACTCATCCGAAACTTACCGAAATCAACCTCAAACACTACTCAATCTTAACCTAGCCACATTATAACGATTCAAAACATCAAGCTTCATCAAATGATATCTAAAAACTCATTCAAAACATCATTTTACTTCTAGCAATGATTAAACACCTTAAACAGCCCAAAAACCCTTAACTAACAACCTAAATAATTAGAGATTCAACTAATTTCGGGATTCCATTACTAAAAACAACTTATCCACATAATAATACATCCAAAATAAGATTGAAATCAATCCACAACACTCAAAAAGTAGATCCAAATCAAAAATCACAAGATCCTTCAATTAAACCTCAATTAAGCTAAAATCCATAATTAATTAATCAAAACCTATTAGAAAACATATGTAAAGAGCCAAGAACTTGGGTATTTCAGTAAAGACCCTTTCATTAGAGGAGAAGAACGGAACTTACCTCCAATGAATGAGTTTCCCCTTAATTGGATGGTTTTTGCTCTTGAAAAACAAAGAAATTCAATGAGATTTTGGGAAAACAACTTGAGAAATCATTTAGCAAATCAATGAGTTAAGAAATTAAGATTATTACCTTAAATCTCTGATGGAAAAAGAGTGTTTGGCTGAGAGTGTTTCGAGAGAAAATGTGAGAGAAGAAAAGTTACGTCAAAATGTGTTTTTGAAAGAAATTACCACCTTTTAACTAAATCTTCTTTAATTTTTTAATTAAAGCCTTTTTAAAGTAATCCTAATTAAGAGAAAACTCAGATTAGACCAAATGGTAAAATAGCTCCTTAAAGATTCTACGTTTTGACTCTTTACAAAACAATCACCTTTTAAAAATAATTTTCAAAAATTGCATTTTGGTCACTAGCCAAAATGTCACCCTTCCAAAGATCGTTTTCCAAAATTGCTTTCACCAATATTTTAATATAATAAAATATAAATTTTAAACATTTTTCCATATTTTTATCTTTCGAAAAAATATTCGCTCCCGAATCTGACTCAAATCTATAACCTAGTCCACTAGACCGTCTAACTAGCCCCAAAACCGCTAGGCCCAAAACTGGGGCGTTACACTCAACAACTATATACCCTTAACCACATGTGATTTAAACAAAACATATGATTCATTCATTCTAAGAACCCATTATTACACCAACATCTTACATAATTTATCTAACCATATGAAGGTATTCAATTATCTCTGGAATCTTATTACTTGTTACGTAAATTATTACAATAATTCATTGATTTCACTTATAAACTTTCTTGGAATCTTATAGCAAAGCTTATCCATAAGTAAATTTGCATATATTCAACTTATCAAACACTTTATTAAACATCTATCTTCTGTCACATCAGTTATTTAATATTAAGTACCCTAAATTAGATTTCTTGTCATAAAAGACATTAAACATATCATATTTTGAACACAGTTTATTTGTCTAATAGGATATCAATCCTAACTTAATAAAGCAAGGAAGATTTGTTTCTTAATTTATCAAATAACTTATTTATTGGAATTGTAATTTCTTTCTTTTATCTTTAACATAGCCTTGAGAATCAAGCATCAACCTAGGTACACGAATCCCCAACCAACTGTAGCTAAACAAATTGGTACCACAGTACCCGTCAATCCCTCCTACTGTCGCCAAGTGACCACAAAACTTCCCTCATACTGTCGCCAAATAAGGACTGTAGCCCACCCCAAACACGAGCTTTATAGACTCTATGGCATGCCAACTATACCTATGACTAACTCAAACCCAAGGCTTTTCACATAATCTTATCTTATCAAGATCAAGGTTGAGCTTAACTCCTTATTCATATAGCCATGATCTTATCATATTCTTATCAGAAATGAGCATAGCTCCACAATTATACAATCACATAAGCAAAGCTTATGACTTATCATATCATATCAAAATCACAATTTGAGCATAACTTCATCATCATTGCATCAATCGAACACAATGTATTTTTATTCACTTCAAGAACTTTTATAATCCATGTCTAGTTCCTATTTTAAGCATGTATCTTTATCAAATAATTACATAGCAAAGATTACTTATCGAGTACATTAAAGCATGAATTGATAACACTAAGAGCATAGCATCAAGTCAATCATTTCAATTCATAGAATACCTAACACTTAGGTACTTACCTCGAATCCAAGCTTAAGCATAAAACATAACTTAATTTAATGAAAAATCATTGTAAAAGAAATTAATTAAGTATGCTCGGGATGGATTCAATCCTATCCCGAGACTTTAAACTACACTTACTGTTAACTCTGAGCTACTTATTGTTTCACGAATCCTGACTCCTTTTATTTATCCACTGTTTGTCCCTCGTTAGCCCTTAGTCCTCCAATTCCTCTTGGTCTAAATGTAACAAAGGATATAATGGTGCATTAGCAAAGATTCTAATATTCATTCCTTTACACAACATTCAATTTTACCCGTATACTACTAATTCATTTGGGGTAGTCTATAATTGTAACATACTTGTTCAATTACATCATCACAAACCACCAAACATTCAAACATATATATATATATATATAAATCAGTTCACAGTAATAAAAAATACTCCAATACAGTTTTAAACTCACAATTCAGTCCCTACATAGTCCCCAAAATAATTCCCCTATTTTTAAGCTATTCAAAGCAGTCTACATATTTTATTGTTCATGTAAATCAGTCCCGATTTTGTATATAATCACACATTCACTCTTTTAGTTCAGCATACGAAAACGGTCCCTAACATGCTTTTATCATTTCAAATAGCTTTATTTCCATATTCATATATGTTTACATTTTCACTAAACAACCCACTAACAATCATACTTCTATTTATAATCACCAAGCAATTTACATGGTCAACCTAATTCAATATTATGGTTATGAAACAAGATTACATTCACTTAAACAAATCTGCCATGTTTTCATTCGAATTCTTAAATACACTATCCAATGTCTTAATCAAAGCTATAAGTAAATCATCATTCAGGCATCAAAGCACACTTTATGAATTTACTCATCAAATTCTCTACCATATACATGAATCTTAGACAACATTTAGACAACAATCAAGCTAAAAATTAAACAAAGATCAAGAAAGGTTATTACCATCTTAATTCCAAGCAAAATCGACCCTATACTAAGACCAATTTGACTAGGTTGAAGAAACTTTCATGGATTCTCAAATTCTCAAATTTGTCACCTTAATTCTCACTATGTTAGAATTACTTAGGAATCAAGAATCGAATATGGTTACATTCGTCTAGGCCTAGTTTTAGGATATTACAACGCCTCTCACGTTCTGATCTAGCTGAACCAGAACCTACAATATAAAACTCTACGTCAAAATTTAACACTATGCCACGAAACTAAACATCACAAACACTAATCCTAATATAAAAGAATACTCACATGCAGTCCTCATAGTATGTACACGGTTAGACCGAATAGGCAAAGGGAGTGGTAATTCGTCTTCTTCAAAGTCGATGTCATCCACGAGACAGAGGAAAAATAACAGTTATGGTTGTGTGATGCTAGAGACTCACCAGGGTTTGATCGAATAAAAAAATAAAAAAAGGGGAGATGTGTCGAATCCAAATCGAGAGAAGGTGAGGGGAAAGACCGACCAGGCTTGGATAAAAAGAATGCCGTAGAGAGGGTGAAACCAAACTTATATGTATATAATTTTGGATAACTTACAAGGTAAGTCCTTGTTCTTTTCTAGGGTTCACAAAGTAGGTACCTAATATAAATTCTTTATAAAAAGGACACTAAATTTATTTAAAAATCAATTAATTCCCAAATTTCTTAATTAAGGTTTCATATTTAAATTCCCAATTTCTAGGGTTTTGAATTTAGGGATATCAAAATTAGGATTTTTGAATTGGGGTTATTTTTGGGATGTTACAAACTTGGTCACATTGCCTCTTATTACTACTTAGTACTTATAAAAACCATATTTTGAAAATCTCAACCCTTGGATCCTCCTTTGCTCACTCCCCGTCTGATATGTTCTATTTCTCTACATTGATGAGAAAGGAGAGCGTAAGCTATAAGCTTAGTGAGGGAAATCTCAAAAACACTCATCAATGCAATTAAAAATATTTTAGCTCAAACCAAAAGTAAATGTCCCATGGCAAAACATCTCATGCTTCAATAATCTCTTCAAGTATGCACATTTAAGTCATTTAAAACACATGTATCATGGATTCTATCTCTACCTGAATTTAAGCTTCATAAGGCACAGTCTCTATAACAAGCTTAAAGAGAAATCTCATGTATAAATCTCATTATACAAATATAATCCATTTCTCATGATACATTATCTCATATATTGGCTTTCAAGTAACTCAAAACCCGCAACATTTCATTTCATAAAACACATCGGATACACAAAATTTCCAAGTGGTTCTCGCAACCACTTCACATACATCCTTGAAACAGAGCAACAGAACAATTATCCACCTCAAGGGTTCAAACCGGAGCAACAAAACAATTAACCACCTCACTGGTTTTGATGTATAAATCCACAAAAGGGAGAAAATAGAACAATTACCCACCTCGATCGCTGTCGTTCTCATGGTGGAGTCAACGGAACAATTACCCATCTCCACACACATGAAGTGACCTATTATAGTGCACTTTAAACCCTATGGCTAGGCAACTATATCTGATAACATTTTAAACTCATCCACTTGCCAATATATTTAATAAAACAACATTACCTCACAGTTTTACATATGCATCAAATCAATCCTGTTTTAATTACACTAAACCATGCAATTTAGTATTCTCAAAAATAATTTCATAAACCAAGTTCCATTCTCAATAACCATCATATATGATCATTCGTATCATCTTTCAGTTCTAAAATATGCAGAATACAATGAGTAATCATAAACATGTGTATGAGATTTTATTTCACAAAAACGAAATTGAGAGAGAGCTCAGCCATTACTTTCTTCTGAGCTTAGATAAGTGTTTCAAACTTATTATAAACTCCCAAAACTTCTTTCAAACCTTTTTATATCGGTAAAACACGTTTCCACTCACCAACAATCCAAAGCTAGTTTGCATTTGCGCGAATCAAGCTTCTGAAGCTTCTGCGCATTCTCCAAAAGATAAAGGATTCAACTCCCCTACTTTACCCAATCAAAAACAGAGGATTTAAACACATCTCTGCATCTTTAACTCCCATCAACCAACAAACACAACTTTGCCTCTCAAGAAACCCATCAAAAACCTCTTTAAAACAACTGAAATCATCACCAATCCTCATATAACCAAATCCCAGCCAAAACATATTAATTCTAACATCTTAACAACATCAATTAACATCCCAAAGCATCTTAATTACATCCATTTACCTCCAGCACCTCTACAGTAACAAGATCACATCAAAATCTAACTATAAAGAACCTAGAAAACTAACAATTCACATAGTTTCGAGATTTCATTGATTAAACACTTCTTTCAACATTAAAATAAAACTTATAATAGATCTAAACTCATTAGAATCAATCCATAATAGATCCAAAATAGTGTATATCAAATTTTCCACATAAAACTCCATCTAATCATAAAATCCGTGTTTAAACCATAATTCCATAACATCAATCAATAACAAAGGATCAAGAACTTGGGAATTTCATTAAAGAACCTTTAATTAGAGGAGAGAAAGGAAAATCACCTCTAATTGCTGATTTCTCCCTTAATTGGCAAAGCTTGGTTGAAATCCAAGTAGATTTTGCAATAGGAATTGAAGAAATCAATTAGGAAACAAAAAGGATATCAATAGGAATTGATTCCTGAGAATTTTGGAGTGAAAATTTTAGTCTGGCTGCTAGGAAAGTTGAGAGAAAAAGTTGGAATAAAAGTAGTTACTTAATAAAGTGATTTTGCAAATCTAAAAATCCTTTATTAAATTCTATTTTATTTTAATAATAAACCAATTAAAACACTTTTAAAATAACCTAAATTAAGGGGAAAATTTGATGAAAAAGATTGGTGAAATAGCTCCTTAAAGATTCCAAGTTTTGACCCTTTTACGATTTAGTCACCAAAAAGAGTTTTGAAAACATTTCATTTTATTCACTAGACCAAAATGTCACAAAATCAGATTTAATTACTTCAAATGGAATTTATCAAAATACTTAAAATATTAATTAAGTATTTTCTAGCATTTTCCATATTTTATTTTATCCAAAATCAACTTATTTCAATTTAATTCCCGAAACTAACTCGAATTGCCTAAATCGGTTCTCCCGAACCATCTACCCGATCCGATTAACATCTAGCCAAAATTTTAGGGCATTACAGACATGGAGAAAGTAGCCCCCACAATGACCGTTGTTGCGCGTATTGAGTGCTACGCAAACGGTGCAAGTATACACGCCACAAGTAATAAAGTGATATGAGTATCGAGTATCGTCTCCACACAGATTGGTTTGGGCCATTTTTCTTAAGTTACTTCACTGTGAAAATAAAAACACAATTGATAATAGAGGTTCTAATTAACGAGTAAACTAAGAGAAATAAACTAAAAGAATAGATGAAATCAAATAAGAGAGGGAATAGGCCAGGTTATCGTGAGTTGAGGAGTGATAGCCAATTGGATCGTCTTGGTAAAAGAGTGCAAGGGCAACTCAGTTGCTGTGGCAACTTGCGCAGCTGGGTTGCCTGAGCAACTAATCAAACGGTTGCATGGGCAACTGTTTGGGCGGCTGGGCTGCAACTTCAAGGTTCGGCAGAGCGTTCTTCAATGGTTTCTTCTTATCCCTAAGTCGAAACTCTAGCTAATTGTGCATGCCTTGACAATACATCCCTGCATGAATCACGGGTGAACAACAACCAATCTTGCACTCCTCTTAGCCGTTGAAATCTTTAACTTATTCCTAGGCCGGATTAATCTTCACCATTGATAGATTGAATAAAGACCATACTCATTCGTTTCTTGAATCTAACTTTCCCGATATTAGATAAATAGATATAATTATGAGATCCTCTCCCAATTCACTCACAAACAATAATAAAAACCAAGAATGAGTAAACCTTGAATTGAAAGTGCAAACTCTTATTACCTAAACAAAATCCAATTGTTTCTCACAACAACAAAACACAATAACCCCAACCAGTCAAGTTAGTTCATGGTTGGGTTCAAAAGATATACAAAAATAATCCCCAAACCATGCATCTAATGGAAGAAAAGAAAAAGATGAAGAATGGTTGAAAGCCCTTGTCAAAATCTCTCCTCTTTTGCTCACTCTTGAGTTTGACGGCTTGGTCTCCTTTAAATAGGAGATGGCTAGGTCAAAGTCCTTCTTGAGGAGGAAGTTGAGTTGGAATTAAATACTTTAAAATAATATAATTCTTTATTATATTTAATTTCCTTCTAGATCTTCTCCTATCTTTTTGGGATTTAATTTCTCTTTGACCTCTTCATGGAAATCAAACTCCTTTGGGATTTAACTTTGCTCTACGTCATCTTGTTCTTATCTAGTCATCAATTTCGACTACCATATCATCTTATCCCTTATCGACAATTGCCCTGGCAACTAGCTCGGCATCTTCTTCATGCATTGCCCTGGCAACTGCGTCGGCATCTCCTTCATGCACTACCCTGGCAACTAGTTCCAACCTTGTTTAGGCAAGTGATTCTGCACACACAAAAAAACAACTATCGGCAGCACCCTTTTCCACAAAATTAAGCAAAATATGAAATCAAGCTTAACCACCAAGGAAACAATGCAAACATGCATGAATGGCTATAATGCAACTAATATGAGCCTAAGTCTAGAAATAATATGAACAAAAAGGGTGAATAAAATAGTACTTTTAGACACTTAACACACCCCCAAACTCGAGCTATTGCTTGTCCTCAAGTAATGCAAACTAATAATTACCCACCAAGACTTCAATTTTCACAAACTTAGCTTTTGAACTTGATTTCAATCCTCAGAACCGTGGCACAAAGTATGATCGACTTTTCATTTTTTCAGACAACTTATGAATTACTCGGAATCATACTATAATGCTTGTGAGTGTGTGCAGAGTTGTGTGCAAGTTGATTTTTCGGATTCTATGCAAACAAGAGGTTTTCAAATTACTTCATTTGGTTCTTTTAACATGTTTTAACTAGAGCCGGTTTCGGGCACCTCTAGTGTTTTTTTAATGTGCATTAACTACTAGAGCCAGTTTCGGGCACCTCTAGCAAGAATTTAACTTTTAATTTTAAATTTACCCAAATTTTAAGCAACCTAAGTTCACTAAGTTTCTTTCAATCAACAAGCCACAACCGTGTAAAAAAATTCAGCAGTATAGTAAAATTCTAAGTTCTTTTCATGAAATCCTAAAATTAAAGGTTCTTTCAATTAAAAGAAACTAAATGAAATGAGTAAGTCAGAGAGGTCGTCACCTCGAGTGATAAGTTTCCTTCATGCCGTTTGCTTGATTCATATTCCGATCGGTGGTTGAATGCTTGTGGCTAGTACTGCGTGAATAGCATTGCTTTGATTTGATCCATGTTTGCCGAGGCAGGTTCACTTGCCTGGGCATCAGTAGTTACCGAAGCCATTGTTGTTGTCTGGGCATCGCCAGTTTTTGTTACCGTGGCAACTGCTAAGGTAGTTTCCGGGGCATCCTCTATTGCGGTTGCCATGGCAAGTAGTCGACAGGGAATTTCCTTAGCATGGTGGTTGTGAGTCTTGTTGTAGAAAAAAAAGAAAAGAAAACAAAGAAAACCTAAAAACTAAAGATAATAAAGACAAATAAAATAAAATATCTCCTAAAAATTCCAAAAATAAATAAAGAAAAAACTTGAGGAGGGTCATTTCTGATAGTTCTTGCATATCATTTTTCATGCATTTTTCATGCATCTTCTAATGTTTTTGCATATCTGAGAAAACTTGAGGAGGGTCATTTCTGATAGTTCTTATAGTCCATCCGTACCCTCTATCGAGTAATAATATTGCCCAAAAAGAGTTGGGCCAATGTGCTCGCAGCTACTCCCCTTTGCGTTACCATGGTGGATGTGTCTTTCTTCCGTGTTCCATTGTAGTCCATGCACATCTTCCACCTTTCTACTGTTCCTGAAGGCATGAATTTACTATTAGGAAAAATTATATCAATATCCAACCATTTAATTACCTCATTCTCGTCGGGCTCCATCATGGTTGGATGTAGCCTTCGTAGTCGTGGCAATTGCTGCTCTAGCCAATTGCCGTGGCAATCAGTTGCCCAAATTTACTGTAAGTCAAGGGAAGAACCAATTTTCTGAAAAGATTTACGAATCCAAACACCTTTTTCTTTGTCCCCTCAAACATCTCCATCAGTAGAGATTTTGATGGCTTCAAATCTACCAACATCGGTTCCTCAAGACATACCTGCAATGGACGAGGTGAGTTTTTAAAGAATTTGAAAGGTTCAACCATTACCTGCTCATATTCCATTGACAAAGCATTATCATCTCGCTGATCTTGCATGTGGTCATGCAATTACCGTGGCAACTGTAGATGAGAGCAATCTACAAATTCCTACTTCAACATCAACATTGTAACTTTATGGGCATCAGATTCCTCAGAATTTGCTGTATTATTATTGTTCTCAGCTTCACTAAGTGTTGTCGCGACATTGCTCTATTCAGGCTCCTCAATTATTGCCAAGGCAATTTGTTGCTCAGGCTCATCATGAGTTGGGCAGTCTTTCTCATTGGCATCCTCTTGACTTGGAGGTTCTAGTTGTTCCCCACACATCAGGGACCTCTCTTCGCATTGATACTTATCCTCTTGCCTTGGGACGTCAGTATCCCCAAGAATGGATTTTTGGTGCATGTTATCCAAGGTATATATGGATCTCCTCAATTGATATTCTGAATCCCCAAGGTTGCATCCCACTAAGCTATCCTCGTATCCATGGACTTTGATAGCTCTCGAATCTCTTCAATTGATCCATCAAGTCTAGCCAAGGAAGCTAGCAACATTTCCTCCAATGAATTTGAATGCTCTTGAAAAGGACTATATTTCCATGGCATATCTGTTGCTACGGCAAAATTGTCACGGTAACATTTTTTTGAGCTTTTTGATCATACCATGAAGGATTTTGCTGTTGGTTCCATCTATGGTCCTCTATGTAGCCATATGCACTGAAAATGTGAGGGCAATTTTCAAACACATGATGTTCTCCACACATAGCACAAGAGTTTTCCACGGGATAGGCTCTTTGGGATTTTCCCGGTTGGTATAGGTAATCATCGAAGGGTGTAAGAAATTCTTGAGTGGATTGATTCCTATCTTCCATCATCAACTCTCAAATAGATCAGCTTTTATTTCCCGACATGTTGATGTCCCTTAACTTGTAGCGCACTTGATTTTTTTGATAAAACAAACAAAAAGAAATGTTAGTAGAACTAATAAGAAAAATGCAATAACAAAAACAACTAACACCAATTGCCAATCCCCGGCAACGGTGCCAAAAACTTGTTGCGCGTATTGAGTGCTCCGCAAACGGTGCAAGTATACACGTCGCAAGTAATAAAGTGATACGAGTATCGAGTATCATCTCCACAGGGATTGGTTTAGGCCAGTTTGCTTAAGTTACTGCACTGTGAAAATAAAAACACAATTGATAATAGGAGTTCTAATTAACGAGTAAACTAAGAGCAATAAACTAAAAGAATAGATGAAATCATATAAGAGAGGGAATAGACCGGGTTATCGTGAGTTGAGGAGTGATAGCGAATTGGATCATTTTGGTAAAAGAGTGCAAGGGCAACTCAGTTGCCGTGGCAACTTGTGCAGCTGGGTTGCCTGGGTAACTGTTTGGGTGGTTGGGCAGCAACTTCAAGGTTCGGCAGAGCGTTCTTCAATGGTTTCTTCTTATCCCTAAATCGAAACTCTAGCTAATTGTGTATGCCTTGACAATACATCCATGCATGAATCAAGGGTGAACAACAACCAATCTTGCGCTCCTCTTAGTCGTTGAAATCCTTAACTTATTCCTAAGCCGGATTAACCTTCACCATCGATAGATTGAAAAAATACTATACTCATTCGTTTCTTGAATCTAACTCTCCCGATATTAGATAAATAGATAGAATTACAAGATCCTCTCCCAATTCATTCACAAACAAGAATAAAAACTAAGAATGGGTAAACCTTGAATTGAAAGTGCAAACTCTTATTACCTAAACAAAATCCAATTGTTTCTCATAACAACAAAACACAATAACCCCAACCGATCAAGTTAGTTCATGGTTGGGTTCAAAAGATATACAAAGAATAATCCCCAAACCATGAATCTAATGGAAGCAAAGAAGTAGAAGAAGAAGAAATCGATCAGCCTCTAGTTGAACTCTCTCTCAATCGAATTCCCTCCAAGCTTTTGCTGAATCAAACTCTCCCAGGTTATTATCGCAGGGATGTATTGTCAAGGCATGCACAATTAGCTAGAGTTTTGACTTAGGGTTAAGAAGAAACCATTGAAGAACGCTCTATCGAACCTTGAAGTTGCATAATATTGGGGATCTCCAATCAACTATGTATGATTTTCCTTCACTTAGCACCTCAAATTTCCATGGGCATTAGTCCCATTCCTTTCGATGTTTTCTCGACTATATCTCAATTTAACACTTTGGTTAAGTGTTATGCAATTTTATCCTTTGATCTAACAAAATCAATAGAGATAACTCCGTTTGAGATCAGTTGTCTAATGGTATTATGTCGATGGCGCATATGTCTCGATTATTTTTTTCTTTGTGTTAAGTGTCTAAAAGTACTATTTTATTCTCACTTTGGTTAAGAAACATGAATTAATGCATGAATGACTAATTATGCAACTAATATGAGCATAAGTCTAACAATAATATTAGTAAAAGGTTAAATAAATTTGTACTTTTAGACACTTAACATGTTCATGCAACTAGGTTGTCCCTTTGAACCTAGATCTTGGGATCTCCAATCAACTAGGTATGATTTTCCTTCACTAGCACCTCAAATTTCCATGGGAGTTAGTCTTTTTCCTTTCGATGTTTTCTCGACTAAATCTCGATTTAACACTTTGGTTAGTGGGTCTGCCATGATATCCTTTGATCTAACAAAATCAATAGAGATAACTCCATTTGAGATCAGTTGTCTAATGGTATTATGTCGACGACACATATGTCTCGATTTACCGTTGTACATGAAGTTTTGTGCTCTAGCAATTGTTGTTTGGTTGTCATAGTATATGCATACTGTTGGCGCAAGCTTCAGCCATTAGGAATATCCTTCAAGAAATTTCAAAGCCATTCAACTTCCTCTCCAGACTTGTCTAGAGCTACAAACTCAGATTCCATTGTGGATCTAGTTATAATAGTTTTTCTTGAGGATTCCTGTGACACAACTCCTCCCAAAGTGAAAATATATCCACTTGTGCCTTTGGTATCTTGAATGTCAGATATCCAAATAGCATCAAAATAATGAAATCCATAATTTTGAGTATATCTAAGATATCTCAATACCGTCACAATTGCTTTCCAGTGATTATCACCTAGATTGCTTGTGAATCTACTTAAACTGCTCACAGTAAAAGCAATGTCTGGTCTAGTGCAGCTTATGAGGTACATTAGACTGCCTATGACCCTTGCATATTCCACTTGGTGAACACTTTCACCTTGATTTTTAAACAAATGTGAACAAGAATCTATAAGAGTCATGGCTATACCAAAATCATCCTTGTTAAATTTCTCAAGAATCTTGTCCACATAGTGTGCCTAGGTCAATATGAGACCTTTAAGTGACCTTTTGATTTGTATGCCCAAAATCGTATCAGCTAGTCCCATATCTTTCATGTCAAATATTGAATTTAACATGTCTTTGTTACGCTTTACCATTTCATTGTTTCTTCCAACAATGAGTATGTCATCAACATACAAACATAGAATAATATACCCAATGTTGGAAGTTTTGACATACTCACATTTGCCACATTCGTTAATCTTGAAGCTGTTTGTCATCATGACACTATCGAACTTCTCATGCCATTGCTTTGGTGCTTGTTTAAGTCCATGCAAAAACTTCACCAATCTACATACTTTCCTCTCTTGACCGAAAACTACATGACCATTAGGTTGTTCCATGTATATTTCTTCATCAAGATCTCCATTTAGGAAAGTAGTTTTAATATCCATTTGATGTACTTATAGATTTTGCAAAGTGGCAATTCTAAGTATCATTCTTATGAATGTTATTCTTGGTACATGAGAAAATTCATAAAAAATAATCAAGGCCTTCCTTTTGTCGGTAACCTTTTATAACCAATCTGGCCTTGTATTTATCAATCGTTCCATCTTTTCCATTTTCTATTTGAAAATCCATTTAGAATTTAGTGGTTTAATTCTCAGAGGAAGATCCACTAATTTCCTTGTATGGTTTTGCATGATGGAATCAATCTCGCTCTTAATGGCTTCTTTCCACAATGTGCCTTCAGAGGAATGCACAACATCACTATACATTTGAGGTTCAGCCTCTAGCATAAAGGTTAAGAAATTTGATCCAAATGATCTTTCCACCCTTGCTCGTTACTTCTTCTTGGCTCTATTTCAACCTTTTATTGATCATCTAGACTATCTTTATCGTTAGTCTCCAAAGTTCTTTTCGTTGAACTTTGATCAACCTCCCTAGATTTATGAGGGAATATATTTTCAATGAGTAATACATTCTTTAATTCCATTATCGTGTTCCTATGAATCTCAGGGTTTTTTGATTCATATACAAGAAACTGATATGCATTGGTATGTTCTGCATAGCAAATGAAAATACAAACCATAGTTTTAGGACCTATTTTCATTCGCTTTAGCAATGGTGACATTACCTTGCCCATATTTTCAAGTGGTTATATGAAGGTTTTTGACCTTTCCATAACTCATATAGTGTCTTGTCCTTTTTCTTACGGGGACCTTATTCAAAAGGTAATCAACTATAAGGATAGCTTCCCCCCACATGTTCTGTGATAATCCAGAGCTTTCTAATAAAGCATTCATCATTTCTTTTAGAGTCCAATTTTTTTCATTCGGCTACTCCATTTGATTGAGGAGAATATAGTGGTGTTACTTCGTGAATAATTCCATGTTGTGAACAAAATTCACCAAATGGTTCAACATATTCACCACCACGATACTTCTTACCATCTTAATCTTTTTATTAAGTTGGTTTTCAAATTCCAGCTTATAGAGTCTACACTTCTCTATAGCTTCGTCTTTGCTCTTAAGCAAATATACATAGAGGGTAATAAAATACTTATTCCCTTCTCTCGTTTGGACAAATTTCAAGTCATAAATGTCGCTATGTATTGGATCAAGTGATTCGGTATTTCTTTCAATAGTTTGAAAAGAAGACCTTGTTAATTTTGCCTCAACATATGTTTCACATTTATGCTTATAATTAACATGAAATGAGGGAATGTATTCTAAGTTAATCAGCCATCGCAAAGTATCATAATTAACATGTCTGGGTCTACCATGCCATAAATTAAGCGACCCAAGCATATAAACGGAAGAAAAAACAACATTCTTATTCATTGTTTTAGCTTTTATAGAGATAGTATTGAGTTTCCACATATCATTCAATACATATCCTTTACCCACAAACATTCCCCTAGACAAAATAATCTTTTGGGATTCAAACATCATCCTAAACCTATAAACACATAGAAGTGTCCCTAAAACGCGTATGTTAGGCACATACAACACATTCTGCAACTTGCGTTCTTTGCTAGAAGTCATCTTCAAGACCACAGTACCTTTCCCTTTGATCTTAGAAGTCGCAGCATTGCCCAAGTAAAGCTTCTTCCCATTGTCACAAGGTATCAATTTAGAAAATGAGTCCTTGTTGCAGCATATGTGATGCGTGGCTCCAGTATCTAGCCACCATTCTCTTGGGTTGGAGTCAACCAGGTTGCATTCAGAAATCACATCACATAAATCTAAACCCTCAACATCTATGGTAATGACCTCCACAACATTGGCCTCGTGAGCTTTGGCTTTCTTTGGTTGTATGCTTTCAGAAGACTTGTGCCCGACCTTGCTACAGTTGTAGCATGTTCCTTTGAATTACTCCTTTTGAAAATTCTACCTATAGGTCCCATCTTCGACCTACCTTGTGGTTGTTTTCCCCTCTTGAAGTCCCTGACTTCTGTCATGTTTGCCTTAGCATCATTAAAGGTAGCTTTGTTGAGTTTTTTGGCATTACCTCTATTGTCCTCTTCTATTCCAAGTCTGACAATCAGTTCCTCCACTATTATTTCCTTTTGTTTGTGTTTCAGGTAATTTTTAAAGTCACTCCACCAAAGGGGTAGTTTCTCAGTGATGGCATCCACTTAAAAGGACTCACTAATGATCATTCCTTCTGCTCAGATTCTATGAAAAATCAGTTGGAGTTCCTCCACTTGACCCACAACAGATTTAGAGTCAACAATAGCATAGTGCAAGAATTTGGCAACTAAAAACTTTTTAGCTTCAACATCTTTAGATTTGTATTTGAGGTCCAATGCCTTCCATAGTTCTTTAGCCGTTCTATAAACTGAGTATACTAGATACAATGAATCTGCTAATCCATTCAGGATATAGTTTCGACACAGATAGTCAGACTTGTTCCAAGCCTCAACAATATTAAAGGCGATAACATAGTCTACCTCTATTTCAATCTCTCTCTGTTTTAGAGATGGACGTTCTTCATTCAGAAGCTTGGCTAAGTTCAGCGTGGTCAGATAGAATAGCATCTTCTGCTGCCATGTCTTGAAATTCTCTCCACAGAATTTTGTGGGCCTCTCGTTGTGGTTAGCTGCCACACTCATCATATTCAAAACTTGGCTCGAACTTTGATTTAGGATCAACACTCTAGCATTTGAGTTGGTTGTTTCGGTGGTATTTTCCATACACATTGTTCTATTCAAAAACAAGGAACCGGAATCAATAATAATAAACAAAAAAAATTAATTCTCATTTATTTGTAACATAATCTAATATTTGAAACCAAAATCTGCAACCAATGTACTTTCAATTTTTGTCAACCAGATTTGTTCACTTGAAAGGGAGATCTAGCAAACCCATTAAAATGGTAGGATAAATCCTAAAAACGAATTAATTTGCTATCTCAATTTCACTAGGGTTTCTGAATCGTCTCGGATCATAAAAAAGGTAGAAAAGATAATTTGTCTTAAGATTGTTACAAGTATAACAATCCGAGACGAAAGAAAAATAAAAAGAAATTTTATTAAGTGAACAAATGAAATACAATATAGAAATAAATACTTGAAATTAGACAGAAATCGACTGGAATAGGTTGAGGCTTACAACTATGCAGTTTCCTTAAGACAGATTTTCGGCCACTCCAAGGTGCTTGAGATCTTTAGTAATCTATCTCCTAGGATGAAACAATGATATGATCAGCTATAGTTGTACTGCTGCAGATATCTCGAACTATACTCTTGACTTTGTCTACCACCGAAAATTTGAGGAGAAGAAAAGATTTTCCAAGTTGTGTTTAACTTGGTAGGTTTACACGATATTTATAGGAGTTTCACACATGAGAATAATTGGAAAATAATATATTCCGAATATAATGGTCATTAATACTATATCCAAAAAACAACCATTAATACCATATATATTGAATATATTTTCGTGAACCACAAGCAATATCAGAATAATATTCAAATTAAAAGATACAATATCTTTCCATATATTTATCCTCTTAATTCTAAATATTAAAAAAGATATGCCATATTTAATAAAATTTAATTTACAGTGGGTAAATTATCTGTAGGCCCATGAAGGGATTGACCAGTCTGAACATCGCATCGCCCACGTTGTGCGAGTGCACCCCCAACCCTAATGGGTTTGACGAGCTTCGATTTGTACCCCCTGTGCCTACGTGAGAGGCACGATTTTCATCCAAGTCATTCAATGATTAGCAAGTAGGTTGGTGTATTTAAACACTTCCCATGCTTGTTATCCCACCAATTTGGGATAAGGTTTTTTTATTTTCCTTATACAATTCCCAAGTACCTGTAGACACTCAATTTTGTCCAGGTTTAAATTAAATGCTCGAAATAAAATTAATCCACATCACCCTTTTAATACCTAAAACCTTACCCACTAGACCATATCAAACATGGCCCATTACATATGATTTTACATAGTAAAAAAATACAAAAAATGAATATTCCAACTCCTTCCTCATTAAGTCTTTACTCCCATTGGACAGATAGATGCCCCACTCCCATTGGATGAACCACTACTTGGTGACCAAGGTCTTGAACCTCATTGGTTCTATTTTATGGGATAAAAGAATAGTAATAATATATATATATATATATAATACCTACCCTAAGAAAAGCCCTACATTGTTCATTCCATGATTCCCCCTCGGCAACCCCCATCATCCACTTCCAAGCTCACCATTAAGCTTACACTCCACAGTCGCAACACCCAAAAATTCCCTAGATCATACGCTTCCCCTATCCTTCTTCGATACCACTATTCACTACCCCATTTTTCAATTCCTACTAGCCACTGCCACTGATTGGGGAGCCCCAAAAAACTCCCAAATTTCTCCTTCATTCACCGAATCACTTCCCCATTCGAATCACCAACCCTTAAATTAAGCTTTTCAACCCCATCGACAACAACCCGTGGATTGGTTGACCAACATATATTTGGTTTTGGTATTTTCTTCCCTTATTTATTTATTTATTTATTGTGTAACATTTCCTTTGATCTAATGAAATATTGATGAGATTTGTTGACAATCCTTTTTATTTATTTAAGTTTTATTGTTATATGTTTATCTTGACGATTTATGTGATAA
The DNA here is from genome assembly GCA_019671005.1 of Hibiscus mutabilis. Lineage (NCBI taxonomy): Eukaryota > Viridiplantae > Streptophyta > Magnoliopsida > Malvales > Malvaceae > Hibiscus > Hibiscus mutabilis. The sequence continues at coordinate 22,673,567 of CM033744.1, read as the reverse complement.
TTAGTATGGGTCGATATATGTTGGATATTTATGCTTCGTTTGATGGTTATTTGTTTATTGAGTTAGCTGTAATGCATGATAAAGATATATATAGCCTTTAAATTTATGTTATATGTGTATATGTTTATTTATTTATATTTTGTTTGTTACATGTGCATATATTTTGTATTCTAAATTTATTCGTTTATTTGACATGTCTAAGTCGCATTATGGGTACATATTCTGTTAATGCGGTGCCTTTTTATTTGGGAGTAAACGTGGCTAGTACCAAACGTAGTGGTGGTTTTTCGATTTCTTCTTGAATAACAGGGCCCTTAAAATTTACTCGCATGTATAACCAAATTTCAATTTAATCGTCACTTTAATTCGGAAGATCTAATATTAACAAAGTGGTAATTAGTTTTTTTGGTTTCAATTTTTGGGCGATGTGGGGTGCCAAAACCTTCCCCATCAGTAATCGACTCCCGAACCTACTTTCAAATGGATCTTTATTTTTTTATGGTGTCCGGCCTACCTCAATGGCCGGTGGCGACTCCAAGTTTTTATTATTTTCAAAAAATACAAATTTTTAAAGGACTGTCACTTTTTTTCCAAATATTTTTCCGAAAATGAAAGAAAAACTATTACTCATTTTTAGCGACGACGATTTTGAAAAAAGAGGTCGCTATAGTTGGTGACTCTGCTGGGGAATAATTTTGGTTTTTAAAACAAAGTGAGTCATGCTATTTTTTAATATATATATATATATATAATTACCGTTTTGCTAATATCAAAAGTTGTGAATTAAAGTAATGATTAAATTAATATTTCTTTATAAATGTGAGTTTATTTTAACGCATTTAAAACTTGGCATTTAAACATGTTTCCTTCAAGTGGGGGAAAACGCTAGTACTTTGGTGTGGATATTTGATAAGTATGTAAAAGTACTATTTTTCTTACCATTTTTACTCATATTATTGTTAAACGTAGGCTCATTTTAGTTGCATTGATAGGCATTCATGCATATTTTCCTACTTTCCTTAGTTAATAAGCTTGGTATTGCATTTGGTTGGTTTTTGTGCAAAATTCGCTGCTGGTGTGCTTTATTTTGTGCAGGACTGGATTGCCATGGCAAGTAGGGGTCATTTCTGAAGGAGTTGCCGTGATGATTGCCGAGCGGTTACCAGGGCAAGTCGAAAATAAATGCAGAATTTTTCAAGATTCATCCATATCGCATAAGATAAAGCCCAAAATCAATTTACGAGCTGTTGAAGATGAAGATGAGAGAATCCCGACGTCATTAATCCTGATTTATTTCCTAGTAAATGGGATGATGTGCAAATAAGGATAGGAAATAAAGTTTGAATTATTTCCTTATCTTTAGACAAGAGAATAAATCCTCAATTATTTTCATATCTTTAGATAAGGAAATAAAGCCTAGAATATCTCGTAAAGAAAAGGGGGAATAAATCAAATCTCCTTAATGACTCATTGAGCTTTCCTCGCCTATTTAAGGCTGATTGTATCAACACAAGAAAAGGGGGGAAGGAATCGAATTCCAGAGGAGAGGAGTTGGGCGTGAAGAGCTTTGAAGAGTTTAGAATTTTTTTCTTTGATGTCTGAATTTATTTTCTTTGTGATTTCTTTTCACCCAGCCATAAACTAGGTTTAATTGTCTGGGGTTATTTGGGCTTGTGGTGTGATAAACGATTGGATTGTTTAGGTTTTTGTTTGCAATTTAAATTCAAGGTTTGTTAATTCTTGATTCTTATTTTTGATTTCGAGTGAATTGGGAGAGGATCCCGAGAGTTATCTATTTATCTATACTCGGGAGAGTTAGATTCAAGAAACGAATGAACATTGTTTTCATTAAACAAATCATTGGTGAAGATTAATCCACCTTAGGGATAAGGATCGGATTTCAACGGCTAAGAGAAGCCCAAGATCGATTGTTTTCCACCTATGGTTAACGCAGGGATGTATTGCCAAGGTATGCACAATTAATAGTGTTTCGAGTTAGGGATAACGAGAAGCCATTGAAGAATGCTTCGCCGAACTTTGAAGGAAGTCGCCCAGTTGCCTAGGAAATCGCACCATTCCCAGTTGCCCAGGCAATTTGACTGATGCTAATTGTTAAGACGATTGAGTTACTCTTGCAATCAATTACCACGACGGTCCATTCAATCATCATACCGCAACTCACGATAACCCGACCTACTCTCTCATTCCATCAACATCTCCTTTGTTTAATTTCTCTTTTATTTTACTTGTTAATTCAATTCCTGTTATCACCACCAATTAATTTTCTTTTCAGTACAAGAAGTTAAAATTCAGAAGTTGCACCAATCCCTGTGGAGATGATATTTATTCTATATTATAACTTGCGACGTGTATACTTGCACCAGTTGCGAAACACTTAAAACACGCAACAATTTTTTGGCACCGTTGTCGGGGATTGGCAATAGCGACTTTTTTTAATTCCTTGCACTTTTTTTTAGTTTTGTTAATCAGTTTCAAAGGACTTACAATCTTGGTTTTGCATTTGTGTATGACCAGGGAGCGACCAACATTGTAACCCCCTTGACCCGGTCTAGCCGCCAGACCAAATCGAGGAAGCTACATTAGGTTTGCCGCAGTAAACCGAAGAGATTCAACAAAACCCGCTCCATTTTTTCCTTTTATCTTGTCTAGATGCCAATTATTAGTCCGATGTGTACATGCATCACTCAGGTATAACCCTACCTCAACCGGGCATCATTTTGACATCCAATTGTTCATATTTGCAATTTAGGGACCCAATTGCAAATACATGAAATTTGCAGGATTTAAGCCACTTTTAATATACCAATCTTTAATTAGTCAGGTACTGATCATTCATCTCAAATTTCATCTCAAGCTCATACAATCGCATGGACAAGATTCAGGGACTAGAATGCAAAGAAAGCAAAACTGCCAAGCTAACATTACAGAAAACGGCCTCGGGTATTGGTTCGGGTGTCACCGTATCGATACACCACGACAGGTATTGATACGCCATAACGAACTTACCTAACTTTTGAATCTTTTTAATATACGTACCAGTACGCTTACATGGGTATTAGTACACGTGTTTGGATTGAAAAAGTGAAATTCCAGAAGCTAGAATGTGTATCGATACACCATTACCCTATCGGTACGCCATGCCAAAAATCACCTAGGCGTACCGGTACTCCCTTACACGTACCAATCCCTCATGCCAAAAAATGCCTAGCCGTACCGATATGGTCCCCTAAGTATCGGTACGCCTGGACCTGTAATGCCACAATTTACTGGTTTTTCAACTCAAAAACATTCTCAAACCACTCCAACATGCTTATAACACCATAACAACTTGCCATACGTATCACAAGTCAACTAGCAACTTCATTCCTACAGCACAAGTATCAAGCATCAAAAGGGAATCTATAGGCATGATTCCTAATGTCCATTCAAGCAACATGTCAAAAAGGTAAACCAACATCAAAACAAACTGTAAAGGCCATTTACAACCCAAGAGCAACTAAAGAAATATGCTCAAACAGGGAGTTCCACAAAACATCTCCCAAAACACAATAGGCACCCTATTGCCCTTATTCATTATAGTATAAACCAAGACATACTTTGGGAAGAAGTCTTGCCAAGATCCCCTTGCTTCTTGTTACCTTCCAAGACCTCAATTATCTGCATTGATGGACAACAAGAGCGTAAGCACACAAGGCTTAGTGAGGAATGCTCAAAACAACCACCATCAATGCATTTAAAACCATTTATTTAACATCATCCTTTAAAAACATCATCATCATCATGCCCCTTTTGAAAACTTGCACTTTATATCATTAAAACAGCATAATAAACCATATGCTACATGTATCATTAATCAACAGCAAATCCCATTGCTAACCCTCCACTTAAGCCTTCCCATGAATTACTACCAAATACAAAGCTTAAGGAGAAACATGTATAAATCACATCATACAACATAAGACATTTCAATGATACATTAACAATTATATTGGCTTTCAAGTGATCAATAGCAAGTCAATTAACAAAAGAGTTCATCGGATACACGGATTCAACAAGTGTTACCTAACACTTCAAGCCATCTCAATCGGAATAGCGATACAATCACAATCACGGTACAATAACAACCGGGTATACTTTCAACCCATAGGGAAACCCATCCCTCTCATCGGTTAGATGCTTAACCCCACTAACGGGAGTATTTGGTACTGTTTAGCCCCACAACCGTTAGGATACCTGGATGGAGTATTCGGTACACCGTATAAACCCATCAACATCCAAGGCAACTTATTTTACAATGCACTCAATCCTATGGCCGGCCAACTATATCCGACAACAATTTTAAAACCACATCACTTGCCAATATAATTAACCAAACAACATTTACCTCACTATTTTTAACAAGCATTAAACCATGCCCTTTCCAAAGCAACAACAATGCTTTAAAACACAAGTATAAACCATACTTACAAGGATCACTTACCATGTGCATCCTTCAGCAAAACATGCTTAAAAACACTACATCAAATACTTTAAATCATGCTTAAACAGTAGGTACAATGTAAATCAAAACAAGTGCATAAAACTATTTCAAACTAGCACGACCGAGAGAGTAGAACCACTTTATACTTATTTCCGAGTCTAGGTAAGCATTTCATGCTCTACCTTAATTCCCAAACTCTGTTCTCAAAACAGCAAAACGCTTTAAACCATGTTTTCACTCATCGATATGCAAAACCTCGATTTGCCGTCGCGAAAACAAGCGTCCGAAGCCTCCAAAGCTTCCCTGATCACTTCCAGATCCATCTCCCCTGTTTTAACCACATTACAATAGAAGATTAATGCATCTCCATGCATTTAAAACACTGCAACAACAGATCCTCACAGATTCACACATTCACCTCACAATTACCCAATCACAACAACCGAAAACACCATCTAATCCTTTCCAAACACAACCTAGCACAAACTATCAATCTAACATCAATTTTATCATCAAATAACATCTATAAACAGAATCAAAACAACCTAACACCACCAGCAATAAAATAGCCACCACAACTCCACAAAAACACAATTCTAACAACCTAAACAATTAGAGATCCAAGAGTTTTGGGATTCCATCGTTAAAAACGACTTATCAACATTATTATAAATCCATAATATGTTTAAAATCAATGTAAATCACTGGAAAACAGATCCATTTCAGATCTTTTGCTATTTCATCAATTTTACTCAATTAAATCAATTAATTCAATATAAAAACACAAAATCAGATTATAAACCATAAATCAACGATCAAATAAACCTTACCCCTATTGTGCGATTTCTGCCTCAATTGGCTTGTTTAAAGCTAGGAAAACACAAGATTTCAATGAGGTTTTGTAAATCAAAGTCAACTAATCAATTATAGATCAAGAATCTAAGTAAAAAGGATCCCTCACCTTTGGTTTTTGATGAAAACTTGGGTGTTTGGCAGAAAAGAAGTGGAAAGAAAAGTTGAGAGAAAAGTTACGTCAATTTTCATTAAAACCAAATAACTAACTTCAATATCTAAAATCCCTTTTAATTAACTTTTAAAACACATGTTAAAATTATTTAATTGAAGGGAGAAATCACCAGCAAAAACTTGGTAAATTAGCTCCTTAAGGATTCTAAGAATTTGACCCTTTTTATTTTAGTCACTTTAAAAATAGTTTTCAAACATTGCATTTTGGTGACTAGCCAAAATGGCATACCTCCGAATCTTATTTTCTAAAATTGATTCCACCAATATTAATCATATATTAAAACATGATTTTTAACCATTTTCCATATTTTATCTCACCGAAAAAAATACACGGTCCCGAATCTGACTCGAATCTCTAACTCAGTCCACCGATCCGTCCAACAAACCTCAAAACCGCTAGGCCCAAAACCGGGGCGTTACAACTCTCCCCCACTTAAGAAATTTCTGAAATTTACCCAGAAGAAACAAAAGAAAAAACTGCTCCAACATCTCCGACTTACATTTGCATGTGGCTTCCTAACACTGCGGTGTCTCCGCAACACCTTAACAAGGCCAACTAATGTACAACCCAGAACTCTATCGCTGGCAACAAGGATCTCCACCAGGTCCTTCATACAAGATAACTCAGATCTCAACACAATGCCTTACATCGGTACAACATGCAAGGAATCCAACCGATACCTTCGCAACATCATCACATGAAACACATCAAGGAACCCCTCCAACATAGGAGATAACCTCAACAATAAGCAACATGACCCACACACTCATCAAAATCGTATGGTCCTCAAAATGTGATACCATCATGATCATCTGACCATCACAACACACTTTAAATCACTACACCTCAGATTGGTGTAGAATTTCTGACGATCCAAAATTGCTCTCAAGCACCCACATGACAACTTCACCTTCTCACTAGTGTCTTTCCACACATCAGACATGGGAATGTACTTTTCTTTAATTTCATCCCAGCACACTGGCGTACGGCTCCTCCAACCGCACAACGCTCCATACGGTGCCACCTGCATACTTTCCTGATAACTGCAGTTAAAGCAAACTCTACCAAAGGCATGTGCCTTTCATATATTCCCGGAAGCTCCATGATATACAACCCAACTCATCTTTCAAAACCTAAATTCCATGCTCTAACCCGCCATCCAACCGGGATAGATATGAAGTACATACACTTAAGCTCAAGCAACATCCTCAGAACCTCACTGTAACCCACAGATCTTCATCCAAAACTATGAACTCAGGCACACAGCGCAAATGCACTAACCTGGAAATATACAAATCTGCCACATATTCCAAAACATACATCACAAGCATAGCCACGCGAGTGTACACAAATCGCAACTTAATCAACAACCACCCAAATGGAATCCTTTCGGTCGGTGCCAAAGGCAACCCAAACACAAAATCCCTGGTGATTCTTCCCCATTTCCATTCTGGTATCCTCAACGGTTGCAACAACCCGAAAGAAACCCATGCTCAGCTTCCACACGCTGACATACCATGCATCGAACAACAAAATCAACCATATCTCCCTTTAAACCAACCCAACAACAATCCATTTTCAAACCTCGATATATCATGGCATTACCGGAAAGCATTTCCCAAGAACTGGCATGCGCCTCCATCAAACCATACACCTCAACTCAACATCAAGGGACACCACCTTCCGACCATTAAAACGCAACACCCTATAACCTTTAATGTGAAAATCCACCGAATTTCCTCATCCCAATAACCTGAACATGCGATACTGATGCATAATCACACCGTTACTTTCCTCTAATCAGATATGGCCTGAATGAATTCACTTGTAACTTGACATCAAGTCTCCATCACGCATCACACCCAACCGCATAAACAATATCCTCAACTTCGCCGTAACTCTCACAACCCAAGCATTGGCTATAAGCTTAGCTCGAACGATATTCAATCACCAAACTATAACTCCTAAGCAACTCCAACCATCTAGGTTATAAAAAAAAAACTCAAAACATCAATCTTTTTTATTTTTTAACCACGAGCGATCCATGTACACAACACACTCATCATCATAGAATTGATGTATCTAAAACATTTAAACATCCACCAATGTGGCAAGCTTCACATCATGCGTAGGACAAAAGCGCTCGTGCACCTTTAACTATCTAGATGCATAAGCCACAGTTTCACTTGCAACACTACAGCCTCAACAAACCTTGATGCTAAGAACTGGATCCAGCAAACCCACAACCTGCCAACTCTAACTTTGGTCGCTCAAAAACTAGCCCAGCCAAACTCCAAGAACCATAACACCAAAACCATCTTCATATGCTACCTTACTTATACCATCACACCATTGATTTCCGATTAGTCATTCGTAAGTGTGAACATATGTATGCATGATCACTTATATGCCCTCATAGATGTCTATTTGTATGTATGCAAAACCTCTAATGTTATGCCCGAATGTATGCATGTACTGACATATTTACATATATATATAAATGTTTCTGCACTGTGCATGTTTATCCGTTTACACTTACTAATAACATCCTCAGAACCAAAATTCTTAGTAACATACCTAGAACTCACACCTCCCAAACTAAGAGAAACATTCACCTCTCCCCAAAAATCTACTAAACCAATTATACTTATCGATCAAAGCCCTTCCCGGTGCTTCTGCACACAGAAAAAACCATCAATAAACACAACAACCAACTGGCCCAAAAACTCAGTCTACCCAATTCAACAAAACTATGAACGCAACCTATGCATCGATCAAACCAAACGACATCAACAAGAACTCACATCACCATCCCCCTTACCAAAGGCAAATCTAAACACAACCACATCCTTTACCTACATAGATACCACCCGGACCTCAGCTCATACTTACAACCACTGAAGCACCCCCGAACTGTTAAACAAAACATCAACTTGTTCAGCTACCTAGAACCCAAGCACATTCGCATCATGGTATCCTCATTTTCACAATGACACCAGCACAACCCCCTGACGAAACACTAACCCTGGTGAACCCTTTATCACGCAACTCCTAAAGTTGCGTCTTTACCCTCTTCAACTCCCTCAAGCCATGCACAAAGAGCAATAGACACCGAAGCTGTGTTTTCATACAACTCAATGCCAAACTCAACCTCTCAATCCAATGGCAAACCCGACCATTCCCTCAAAAACACCCAGAAACTCACATACCGCACGACTATCCTGAGCTCACACTTCCTATGACCCTGGATTCATAAAATAGGCTAGGGATGCCTTGCAACCAAAATCTATCAAACAACTAGCTTCCATTGCAAAAATAGCATTAGACAAGAATTTAACATTCTCGTCCGTGATTACCACCTTGTAACTATCTGCAAATTTTAAGGCAACTAGCTAGGATTCAAAATCAACCACTGCTCTGTGATCCAGCCACTTATCCAAACCCAAGATTACATCAAAAACTGTAGAGCGGCAACTCCGACAAAACAACCGTAACCTCAAGGTCTTAAAGCATCGATGATCATTTCCAAACATCTTTCTCGCAACAACTGTCTCACCAGAAGAACTACCCACTTGTATTCCTGCAACCAACACTTACGAGACGATCGTTCAAACCACAGCTCCCACAAACATTATCAACGACAAGCACATGATTTACACTCCATATAAAAAATACAGATAATCCTGCCTGATGGGATCACACAATCCACATACTCAACGTGTATTAAATACTATTTTAGTCTAGATACTCTAACCCTGTGGTCCTCACCCAACACCATCATCACCATGCCTCAACTCAGGGGATATCTTTATCACAATTCCTTTTAACTGAAAACAGCCAAAACTAGATTTTGCAACTCTCTTGCCAGAGACAGAACCTCCCACACAAAATTGATAAACTTAGGTTCTGCTCAATGCACTTCGCTTGTGTACCAACATGTAAAAAATGGTATAATCGAAAGCCAACATGTACTCCCTTACATCCTATACCAACTCGCATCGGATTCGGTCACAATGATACTTCCCTACCAAAACCAGTTCATGAGCATACCGGCTCAACCGAGCAATCTGTATCCTAACTCGACAACATACACGCGACCCTGATCCCAACCATGAACTCTCGTCTCTTTTCATCCAAGTATCTAAACCCCAGATACTTCTTCGTAAATATAGCATGAAAAAAACTAACAATCCACATCATTAGGTTCTACACCCGCAGATACAGTTGTCCACCAACTAAAAACATCACCTTGCAACAGGGATTCAACACATTCCAACTTACGGGCACCAATACACCCCATTTGATCCAAAACCTAAACAACACTGGACATCCATGTCTCGAATGCCTCCGGTGACAACCCACGGTACTCAACTCCTCCCAAACTACAGAGGTATTCCAATGGTAACTTTGTTTGCCCAACGGCTGGTGCAAACACACGCACTCTAGCAACAATAGCTTACAAGCTCAAAACATCGCCTATAACAAGGCATCAAATCACCCAACTCTGGCTCAACCGACACATGTGGTGCATACTTCGAGGTGACAAACCCTTAGGTATCACAACACTTTTCTCAACTCACTGCCCAAAGGCAACAACATCACGCTAGATCTCATTTCTCCTCTCGGTCGTAACATAACACATTTTCTAAGGCACCATAATCATTTCAAAACAAAATTGAATCAGGCCAGCTTCAAGCAAGGATCCAAGACTTTTATTTCAAAACCATACATTTCATACTATAATAATAAGGCAATGGGTACCCCCAGCTTCCCCAACATGGCATAAAACATTCAACATACATATATCAACCACCGTGCATAGCAATCAGCGTACCAATAACAATCACCGTGCAAATCAAGCAATAGGTAAAACTCACAACAACACAACAACCTCCCAAACGAACCAAACCTGGATCTAATACCACCAAATGTACCCCCTTGACCCGGTCTAGCCGCCAGACCAAATCAAGGAAGCTATATTAGGTTTGCCTCAGCAAATGGAAGAGATTCAACAAAACCCGGTCTATTTTTTTCTTTATCTTATTTAGATTCCAATTATTAGTCCTACGTGTACATGCATCACTCAGGTATAACCCCACCTTAATCGGGCATCATTTTGACATCCAATTGTTCATATTTGCAATTTAGGGACCCAATTGCAAATACAGGAAATTTGCAAGATTTAAGCCACTTTTAATATACTAATCTTTAATTAGTCAGGTTCTGATAATTCATCTCAAGCTCATACAATCGCATGGACAAGATTCAGGGACTAGAATACAAAGAAAGCAAAACTCCCAAGCCAACATTACAGAAAACGGCCTCGGGTATCGGTACGGTGTCACCGTACTGATACGCGACACCACGACAGGTATTGATATTCCATAACAAACTTACCTAACTTTTGAATATTTTTAATATACGTACCAGTACACTTACATGGGTATCGGCACACGGGTTTGGATTGAAAAATTGAAATTCTAGAGGCTAGAATGCGTACCGATACACCATTACCCGTATCGGTACGCCAGGCCAAAAAACACCTAGGCGTACCGGTACTCCCTTACACTTACCGATCCCTTAGGCCAAAAAATGCCTAGCCGTACCAATACGGTCCCCCGCGTATCAGTATGCCTGGACCTGTAATGCCACAATTTGCAACTCAAAAACATTCTCAAACCACTCCAACATGCTTATAACACCATACCAACATGCCATAAGTATCACAAGCCAACTAGCAACTTCATTCCTACAGCACAACAAGTATCAAGCATCAAAAGGGAATCTACAGGCATGCATCCTAATGTCCAATCAAGCAACATGTCAAAAAGGTAAACCAGCATCAAAACAAACTTCAAAGGCCATTTACATCCCAAGAGCAACTAAAGAAATAATCTCAAATAGGGAGTTCCACAAAACATCTCCCAAAACACAATTGGTACCCCATTGCCCTTATTCATTATAGTCTAAACCAAGACATACTTTGGAAACAAGTCTTGCCAAGATCCCCTTGCTTCTTGCTACCTTCCAAGACCACAATTATCTGCATTGATGGACAACAAGAGCGTAAGCACACAAGGCTTAGTGAGGAATGCTCAAAACAACCACCATCAATGCATTTAAAACCATTTATTTAACATCATCCTTTAAAAACATCACCATTATCATGCCCCTTTTGAAAACATGCACTTTATATCATTAAAACCAGCATAATAAACCATATGCTACATGTATCATTAATCAACAGCAAATCCCATTGCTAACCCTCCACTTAAGCCTTCCCATGCATTACTACCAAATGCAAAGCTTAAGGAGAAACATGTATAAATCACATTATACGACATAAGACATTTCAATGATACATTAACAATTATATTGGCTTTCAAGTGATCAATAGCAAGTCCATTAACAAAAGAGTTCATCAGATACACGTATTCAACAAGTGTTAACCCAACACTTCAAGTCATCTCAACCGAAATAGCGATACAATAACAACCAGGTACATTTTCAACCCATAGGGAAACCCATCCCTCTCATCGGTTAGATGGTTAACCCCACTAACGAGAGTATTCGGTACTGTTTAGCCCCTCAACCGTTAGGGTACTTGGATGGAGTATTCGGTACACCGTATAAACCCCTCAACATCCAAGGCGACTTATTTTATAGTGCACTCAATCCTATGGCCGACCAACTATATCTGATAACAATTTTAAAACCACATCACTTGCCAATATAATTAACCAAACAACACTTACCTCACTATTTTTAACAAGCATTAAACCATGCCCTTTCCAAAGCAACAACCATCCTTTAAAACACAAGTATAAACCATACTTACAAGGATCACTTACCATGTGCATCCTTCAGTAAAACATGCTTAAAAATAGTACATCAAATACTTTAAATCATACTTAAACAGTAGGTACAATGTAAATCAAAACAAGTGCATAAAACCATTTCAAACTAGCACGACTGATAGAGTAGAACCACTTTATACTTACTTCTGAGTCTAGTTAAGCGTTTCAAGCTCTACCTTAACTCCCAAACTTTGTTCTCAAAATAGCAAAATGCTTTAAACCACGTTTTCAGTCGCCGATATGTGAAACCTCGATTTACCGATAAAAAAACAAGTGTCTGAAGCCTCCAAAGCTTCCCCGATCACTCCTAGATCCATCTCCCCTATTTTAACCACATTACAACAGAGGATTAATGCATCTCCATGCATTTAAAACACTGCAACAACAGATCCTCACGGATTCACACATTCACCTCACAATTACCCAATCACAACAACCGAAAACACCATCTAATCCTTTCCAAACACAACACAGCCACAACCTATCAATCTAACATCAATTTTATCATCAAATAACATCTAAAAATAGAATCAAAACAACCTAACACCACCAACAACCAAACAACCACAACTCAACAAAAACACAATTCTAACAACCTAAACAATTAGAGATCCAAGAGTTTCGGGATTCCATTGTTAAAAACGAGTTATCAACATTATTATACATCCATAATATGTTTAAAATCAATCTAAATCTCTGGAAAACATATCCAATTCGGATCTTTTGCTATTTCATCAATTTTACTCAATTAAATCAATTAATTCAATGTAAAAACATAAAATAAGATTATAAACCATAAATCAAGGATCAAATACTTGGGAATATCAATAAAGAACCATTCAATAGAGGAGAGCATGGACCTTACCCCTATTGTGTGATTTCTCCCTCAATTGACTTGTTTAAAGCTAGGAAAACACAAGATTTCAATAAGGTTTTGTAAATCAAAGTCAAATAATCAATTGTAGGTCAAGAATCTAAGTAAAAAGGATCCCTCACCTCTGGTTTTTGATGAAAACTTGGTTGTTTGGCAGAAAAGAAGTGGAGAGAAAAGTTAAATCAATTTTCATTAAAACCAAATAACTAAATTTAATATCTAAAATTCCTTTTAATTAACTTTTAAAACACATATTAAAATGATTTAATTGAAGGGAGAAATCACCAGCAAAAACTTGGTAAATTAGCTCCTTAAGGATTCTAAGAATTTGACCTTTTTCATTTAGTCACTTTAAAAACAATTTTCAAACATTGCATTTTTTGTCACTAGCCAAAATGTCATACCTCCAAATCTCATTTTCCAAAATTGATTCCACCAATATTAATCATATATTAAAACATTATTTTTAACCATTTTCTATATTTTTATCTCACCGAAAAAATACACGGTCCTGAATCCGACTCGAATCTATATCCCGGTCCACCGGATCGTCTAACAAACCTCAAAACTGCTAGCCCAAAATTAGGGCGTTACAAACATCACCAGAATACTTGTTTGAACCTGAGATAGAACGAGTTATTTATAGGAGGAGACGTGAGCAAAGAGCAGCAATGGCAGATCTTGTTGTCCCAAACGGCAATCAGAATATCCCAACAAGAGGATGAGGAGCTCAAATTGAGCAACTCGTTCGTGTCAGGAATAGACCAATCTGAGATTACCTAGAGGAAGATCTAAACAGTCTCAATCCAGGAGTTGTCACACCTGAAATATAAGCCGCCCACTTTGAATTAAAACATGTGATGTTCAAAATGATCAATATAATTGGTCAATTTGGCGGATCGGCCACTGAAGATGCCAGACAACATATCAAATCATTCCTAGAGATTTGCAATTCCTTCAAACTACAAGGAGTCCATGAGGATGTCCTAAGGCTGAAATTATTTCCCTATTCATTGAGGGATAGGGCAAAGACGTGGTTGAACAGTATTTCATCTGGATCTTGGGTGGATTTATGTCATGATTTCATTGCTAGATTTAGTTCTACAAATATGACTAAAAAATACGTAATGATATTACTTCTTTTTGGCAGGCAGATGACGAATCCATGTACGAGGCTTGGGAGCGATACAGAGAGCTTTTACACAAATGTCCCATGCACGGATTCCTAGAATAGACACAAGTGATGATTTTCTACAACTCAATAAATACACCGACAAGGATGATGCTAGTTACCTCGGCAAATGGTATACTTCTTGACAAGTCACCTGAGGAAGGGATAGAGATTCTGAACCGTCTTACCAAGAATGACTATCAGTTCCTAACTACCTGAAGGGGAATAGTCAGACGAAACGCCACAATCAATGAGCTTGATTCGTCAAACTCAATTTCTGAGCAATTGACTACTTTAACCAATTTGGTTAAGAACATACAGTGACCAAGCAACACACAGGAGATCAAGGAAGTAGATTTCTTTTATGATTTATGTAACAGTAACCATGATTCTTCTGAATGTCCGCAGAACCCAGAGTCTAGCTTTTACGTTGGAAACTATAATTGGAACAACAATTTGACAATCAACACCTACAATCCAGCCTGGATAAAGCATCCCAACTTCTCATGGAGCAATCCGAACAATGGCCTCAATCAAAACAATCAAAATGTACAAGCACCGAGATTCCAGCAAAACATGCCTCGGCAACAAATGCCGCAGCAACAATCAATACCATATAGTTTTTTTGTAAAACTCTCTTAATGTTTTTCTATTAAAAACTGAATCTTATATGGTTGAGAATAGTAGTTTCATGAAAATGACTGACGCTTTTATTTACAGGACTGAGATGAGATTACAGAACCAGGAGGCAACCCTAAAATCATTAGAGACTCAAGTTGGACAATTCGCCCAGAACTTGAATACTAGACCAATAGGCGGTTTACCCAGATATACTGAGGTCGCAAAGGGGATAAGCCATGAGCAGTGTAAGGTAATTACCACTCGAATGGGACGGAAGCTTAATGATGCATCTATTCAGCCTATAGATCGCCCAGCAGAGCAGACATCCGCTCAAAAATATGTAATTGGTGAGTACACCTCATCTAAAATTGGTGAGTCAGAAATTGCCCAGGCAATTCCAATTGCCCAAGCAACTTGCAATGAAAATCCCAAATCGAGGAAGAAGGATGATGAGATTCGAATTCCACCACCATTCCCACAGAGGCTTAAACGGTAAGACAAGACTACCAGTTCAAGAAGTTTCTTGATATCTTGAAGCAAGTCCACATCAATTTGCCATTGGTTGAAGTAATAGAGCAAATGCCAAACTATGATAAGTTCCTTAAAGACATTGTCTCTAAGCGAACATGACTAGGTGAGTTTGAAACAATAGCCGTGACGAAAGGATGTATGGAATGTTGCACAACCGAATGCCACCTAAGCTAAAAGTTCCTGGCAATTTCACAATACCTTGTGCAATCGATAATCAGCATGTCAGGAAGGCATTATGCGATCTTGGAGCAAGCATAAACCTTATACCGAAATCAGTCTCCCAACAATTGGGCATAGGGAAGACGAGGCCTACAATAGTTATATTGCAGCTTGCAGACATATCTCATGTGCATCTAGAGGGAATAATCAAAGATATTCTGGTAAGAGTTGATAAATTTATTTTTCCCGTTGATTTCATTATTTTGGATTGTGAAGCAGATGAGTTCACACCCATTATTCTTGGGATACCATTTTTAGCAACAAGAAGAACCTTGATCGATGTTGAGAAAGGAGAGCTCACCATGAGGGTAAATGACCAGCAAGTCAAGCTTAATGTCTTCCAAACTCTCAAGCATGCTGATGATCCAGAGGAGTGCCAAGTCATCCAAGCCACCACCAAATTTAATTTTGGAATAGAGAAAGATTGCCTCAAAAATTACCTCGACAATTGTATTGCTGAACCTGAAGAAATCAAAGAACAAGACGACAACGAGCAAGATAAAGCCAATTGGATTGCAAGTCATCCAGGTACGTACTTTGAACCATTGGATTACTCAGGTAAGGAAGGTAAAATTGAAAAACCCTCTATTGAGCAACCTCCTATTCTTGAATTGAAAGCTTTGCTAGGACAATTGAAATATGCTTATTTGGGAACCAATAACACACTGCCCATAATTATTTCTTCTAAGTTGTAACTTGAACAGGAACAGAGATTGATCGACATGTTAATGCTCCACAAAAAGGCAATAGGGTGGACAATTGCAGACATGAAGGGAATTAGCCCAGCGGTATGTATACACAAAATCCTTTTGGAGGATGATCATAAACCGACCATTGAGGCACAATAAAGACTTAACCCTGCTATGAAGGAAGTCGTGATGAAAGAAATCATCAAGTGGCTTGATGCCGGTATCATATATCTTATCTCTGATAATACATGGGTAAGTCCGGTACAATATGTACCAAAAGGGGAGGTATAATTGTGGTAAGTAATGACAGCAACAAACTTATTCCAACTAGAACTGTCACCGGTTGAAGGGTTTGCATGGATTACCGTAAGTTAAATAAAGCTACTAGGAAAGATCATTTTCCTTTGCCATTTATTGACCAAATGCTTGACCGTCTTGCAGGTAAATCTTTTTATTATTTTCTTGATGTTTACTCAGGTTATAACTAAATCTCCATAGCACCAAATGATCAGGCAAAGACCACATTCACATGCCCGTATGGTACATATGTATTTTGAAAGATGCTGTTCGGATTATGTAATGCCCCTGCAACCTTTAAATGATGCATGATGGAAATCTTCTCCGACATGGTAGAAGATTTCCTTGAAATCTTCATGGATGATTTTGCAATTTTTATAGATAACTTCAACAATTGCCTCGGTAATTTGGAGAATGTGTTATCTCGATGAGAAGAATTCGACCTAGTGCTAAATTGGGAGAAGTACCATTTTATGGTGGACGAAGGTATTGTGCTTGGCCATAAAATCTCATTCAAAGGAATCAAAGTGGATAGAGCCAAGGTGGATGTGATTGAGAGATTGCCGCCACCAACTTCAGCCAAGGGAATCCGAAGTTTTCTCGGACATATAAGTTTTTACAAAAGGTTTATTCATAATTTTTCTAAGATTTCTAAACCCATGTGTAATTTGCTTGAGTAGGATAAGGCTTTCAACTTTGATAAATCTTGTGCCACGGCATTTGAAGCCCTGAAAAAGCAACTTGCCTAGGCACCTATTGTTGTCCCACCCGATTGGACCTTACCTTTTGAACTCATGTGCGACGCAAGTGACTTCGTGGTAGGAGACATTTTAGGGCAGCACACAAGTAAGATTTTCCATGTGATTTACTACGCTAGTAAAACTCTAAATAGTGCGCAATCAAATTACACCACGACGAAGAAAGAATTACTAGTAGTAGTTTTTGCATTTGATAACTTTCGTTCCTATTTGATTGGTACTAAGGTAATTGTTCATACTGATCATTTAGCAATTAAGTACCTATTTGCTAAGAAAGATGCCACACCTCGTTTAATTCGTTGGATTTTACTTTTACAAGAGTTTGACATTGAAATTAAGGACATGAAAGGAACATAGAACCAAGTTGCTTATCACTTATCAAGGTTGGAAAAAGGCGATGAAGATTCAAACTCCTTGGAGATCCATGACACATTCCCGAATGAGTAGTTGTTAGTTGCCACGGTAACCCCTGGTATGCCAATTTGGTTAATTTCTTGGTTAGTGGTATTTTGCCTTATGACCTTACTCCCCAAGGAAAGAAGTGGTTCCGACATGATGCTAAGCATTATTATTGGGACGAGCCTCTTTTGTTTAAATAATGTGCAGATCAGGTGATAAGACAATGTATTCCCGAGGAGGAGCAGGACAATGTGCTTTGACAATGTCACTCTTCACCCTATGGAGGCCATTTTGGAGGAACTCGTACAGCGGCCAAAGTCCTACAATCCGGCTTGTATTGGCCCACTCTTTACAAAGATGCTCAAGAATTCAACAAGAGGTGTAATCATTGTCAGTGAATGAGAAATATTTCATGACGACACGAGATGCCACTGCATAATATCCTTGAGGTCGAGTTGTTTAACATGTAGGGGATTGACTTTATGGGACCCTTCCCATCCTTATTTGGCAATTCGTACATCTTACTTTCCGTGGAATACGTGTCTAAATGGGTACAGGCGGCTGTAGTTCCCAGAAATGATTCAAAAACCTTGTATAAATTCTTGCAGAAAAACATATTCACGCGATTCGGGACACCAAGGGCAATTATCAGCGATGGAGGTACACACTTCGACAATAGGCTAATTGCCAAAATGTTGGAGCGATTTGGAGTAACACACAAAATTGCCACGGCATATCATCCACACACAAAGAAGCAAGCAAAAATTTCCAATCGTGAATTGAAGGCTATCTTTGAAAAAGTTGTTAATCCTTCCCGAAAAGATTGGTCTGCGAGAATTGACGATGCACTTTGGGCTTATCAGACATCATTCAAGACGCCCCTAGGCATGTCTCCCTACAGACTTGTCTACGACAAGACTTGCCACCTGCCGGTGAACATGGATTGGGAAAGTGCAGGGCAAAAGCGTCTACTGGACCTAAACAAGATTGAAGAATTTCATTTATTAGCTTATGACAATGCCCAGATCTATAAAAAGAAAACCAAGCGTTGGTATGACAAGAAGCTATTGTCGCGATAATTTTTGCCAGGGCAATTAGTGATTCTCTTTAACTCTCGCCTTAAGCTTTTCCCTGGGAAACTGAAGTCAAGATGGTCTGGGCCGTTTGAGGTTGTAAAACCTTATTCTAATGGGGTTGTTGTGGTGAAGTCAATGTTGGATGGACACGAGTTCAAGGTTAACGGACAACGGTTGAAGCACTACGTTGGTGCATATGTGACTCGCGATAAGGAGGCTATATCCTTAGAAGATGCATGAAAATGATCTTTGTAAGAGTTCTTATTTTTTTAATTTTTAGATATTTTTTTATTTTTAGATTTAGTTTATTGTTTTCATTTTTTTATTTTTAGCTTCTAGACTCAAGGAGGCTACAAAAGAAGATGAACCAGGTGAAAAGGTTCGGAAACAATGGCTCCAGATGCACCACCAACTTCACGTCAACAACCACCACGAGTTGGAAAAAGGACCAAGCAAATGGCTCGCATGAAACTAGTCATTCCAGGTGACGACCTCACCGACTAACTCATTTGCATTTCATTTTTCTTTTAGTTATTTTTGCATGCATTGAGGACAATGCTTCTCTCGAGTTTGGGGGGTTGTTTTTGTTGCATTCATGTTATTGTCTCATGTTAGCTGCATATGTTACTTGCCATGTCTCTTACCTGATTAAACTACCTAAACCTACTGCGATATCCTATGATGTATTTTTGCCACTGCACTTACATGATAAAATCTTAGATTTTAGGATTAGCATGAAGAGTACTTGGAATTTTGCTATGATGCTGCATATGTTGACATTGTTGTGACTTGTTGATTAAGGGATACCTAGTGGACTTTAGGTTATTTAAAATGGGTAAATTGTGCTAGAGGTGCCTAAAACTAGCTTAAGCCTAAAATACAATTTGAATTAACATAATTTCTTACTAGAGGTGCCCATATGGATCTAGTTGTCACGCATTAAGAATCACTAGAGGCGCCTATCTGGCTCTAGTTGATTAAATTTAAAAAAAAAGAAATTGTGCTAGAGGTGCCTAAAATTGGCTCTAGCGGACTTAATTGCCCTGACAAATAATTCGATAAAACCTATTGTTCGCACGAAATCCTATTAGTTGGCTTGTACACAACTCCGTACACACATTTTCACTAGCATTGTAGTTCGATTTTGAGTAATTTTCCATGCTGTCCAAAAATCAAAAGATAATCAACTTTTTGTGCCACGGTTACGAGGATTGAAGTCAGGTAAGGAGCATGTTTTTGGAGGTAAGGGCCTTGGCAGGTAATTGTTAGTGTTTTGCATTGCTTAAGGACAAGCAATAGTTCGAGTTTGGGGGTGTGATAAGCATGTAAAAGTAATATTTTCTTACCTTTTTTACTCATATTATTGTTAAACTTAAGCTCATTTTAGTTGCATTGATAGGCATTCATGCATATTTTCCTAGTTTCCTTAGTTAATAAGCTTGGTATTGCATTTGGTTGGTTTTTGTGGAAAATTCGCTGCTAGTGTGCTTTATTTTGTGCAGGACTAGATTGCCGTGGGAAGTAGGGGTCATTTCTAAAGGAGTTGCCGTGCTGATTGCCATGCGGTTGCTAGGGCAAGTAAAAAATAAATGCAGAATTTTTCAAGATTCATCCATATCCCATAAGATAAAGCCCAAAATCAATTTATGAGCTGTTGAAGATAAAGATGAGAGAATCTTGGCGTCATTAATCCTGATTTATTCCTATTAAATGGGATGATATGCAAATAAGAATAGGAAATAAAGTTTGAATTATTTCCTTATCTTTAGACAAGGGAATAAATCCTGAATTATTTCCATATCCTTAGATAAGGAAATAAAGCCTAGAATATCTCTTAATGAAAAGGGAATAAATCAAATCTCCTTAAAGACTTGTTGAGCTTTCCTCATCTATTTAAGGCCGATTGTATCAACACAAGAAAAGGGGGAAGGAATCAGATTCTATAGGAGAGGAGTTGGGCGTGAAGAGCTTTGAAGAGTGTAGAATTTTTTTTCTTTGATGTCTAAATTTATTTTCTTTTTGATTTCTTTTCACCCAGCCATGAACTAAATTTAATTGGCTGAGGTTATTTGGGTTTGTGGTGTGATAAACGATTGGATTGTTTAGGTTTTTGTTTGCAATTTAAATTCAAGGTTTGTTCATTTTTCTTCTTATTTTTGATTTCGAGTAAATTAGGAGAGGATCTCGAGAGTTATCTATTTATCTATACTCGGGAGAGTTAGATTTAAGAAAGGAATGAACATGGTTTTCATTAAACAAATTATTGGTGAAGATTAATCCACCTTAGGGATGAGGATCGGATTTCAATGGCTAAGAGAAGCGCAAGATCGGTTGTTGTCTACCCATGGTTAACGCAGGGATGTATCGCCAAGGCATGCACAATTAACAGTGTTTCAAGTTAGGGATAACGAGAAGCCATTGAAGAACGCTTCGCCGAACTTTGAAGGAAGTCGCCCAGGCAATTGCACCATTCCCAATTGCCCAGGCAATTCGACTGATGCTCATTGTTAAGACGATTGAGTTACTCTTGCAATAAATTACCACGAAGGTCCATTCAATCATCACACTACAACTCACGATAACCTGGCCTACTCTCTCATTCAATCAACATCTCCTTTGTTTACTTGCTCTTTTATTTTACTTGTTAATTCAATTCCTTTTATCACCACCAATTAATTTTCTTTTCAGTACAAGAAGTTAGAATCTAGAAGCTGCACAATCCCTTTGGAGACGATTTCTATTCTATACTATAACTTGCGATGTGTATACTTGCACCAGTTGCGAAACACTTAAAACACGCAACAATATTGTTCCTCCGTATGGGCCTAGTAAGTACCTTCGGGGCTCGAGTACCCTATGTTTTCGTGGGAATATTGTTTCCCCGTATAGACATAGCGAATGGGTCCCTTCGAATTAAACTCGATTGAGAGGAGCCTATAATGGGTGATGATCAGGGGCCTCGCTACCCTTAGGAGGGGATATCGAGGACAGTTCGGGTACCTTTTATTACCAAAACTGCATGTAGAGAACATACAAAGCCCAACCCTTTTAAAGCCATGCGGATAACCTAAGTGTTTTATATGGGATGTAAATAGGTTTGTCTTATTTGATGTTTTCTTTATTTAATTTCCTACTTTATTTCAACATTTATTGATTTTATCCGATACAAACTTTTTTCTTTTTGTGTTTTATCTTGTTCTGCACATATTTTTGCATATTCATTGCATGACATAAAGGTGTTGATTCAAGTGGTTTGCCTAATTTGAGATCTTTCATTATGGATAAGAGGTATCTCAAGAAGGAGGATACTAAATCAGCAATTCGACATTGGTCCGATGTCAACCAAAGGGTTCAAGGCGATAGTTTGCCAAGTGAGGGTATAATAACGGAGTACACCCAGGTGGGCCTACATCAAGATGACCTTTTGGGATTCGAAAAAAATACTGGAGAGTCGGTCAGTATTTCCAAGAATATCGCAATCAGAATAGATTTCTCGAGCTTCAGGCCAGTCAGCATTAAAAGAGACGTTTCAAGTTCTAATAGACAATTGAAGTTGCAGTTTAATGTTATTTACACATCTTTGTGATGCTTGCCGATTCATACAAGACTAAAATCGGTACAACATATTTTTGACAGTTCGCGTTTAAGAGGTAACCCGGTATGTGGATATATAAGCCGCGAAAGTCGAAGCACTTCATTTCTTTTATGGTCCTAAGGGATGGAGAAGACATCAAGATTCTTTCGGCTACTCAAAGCCATTGAAGAATTAGAAGTTAGGGTCGAGACTTATTTGTGGAAGATTTTTTCTGCATCCTTTGTATCAATAACCTTTTTCAACCCAATGAGAGTTGCTCCAAGGTGATCACCAATTGAATCAATGCCTTTATTTGCATACATCCTTGCATTTTATTTTTATGCATTGAATAAAGTATATATCATGCATTAATTAATTAAACAATAACATTAATTGTGAGGGATTTCATGATAGTAATTAAAGATTCTGCGCTCACACTTTACTCGACACAAAAAAGGCAAATAGAATAAAGTTTTGCAAAGTTAGAAGCTGATCTAAGGGAACAATTAGAGCGGGCTTAGCTAGAATTGAGGGAGACCATAATCAAATCCCAACAAGATATGATGAAGGAGTTGTCTCAGCTGTTAGAGCTCAAGCGAAATGAGAACCCGAATGAAAAAGGTACCATTGAAAATCCTACTCAAAACTTGGTAGATCCCTCATACTCCCCGATCTTTATCAACACTACCCGAGACCTCTACAAAAAGTGACTTCATCATATCAGGTCGGCACCTCAACTCATGTTCCACCGGGTCTAATCTTCAATAATGTAGAAAATGTCAGAGATAGTATTCAAGATATAAAAAATTAGAGGGATTAAACAAGGTCAAGGCGGAGTTTCCCAAGCAATTAGATGAAACCAAGAAGGATCTTGAGGAGAGGTTTTGAGCAAAGGAGGATGAAGAAGGATCCCACGGGTTGAATGCTAGGGAACTTAGTTTGGTCCTAGATTTGGAAATTTCGTATAAGTTTAAGACTCCAAAATTTAAGAAGTTTGACTGGACGACTTGTCCCATCACTCATATAACCATGTTTCGTCAGAAGATGGCATGATTCACTAGTAACGATAAATTATTAATCCGCAGTTTCCAAGATAGTTTGGTAGGGTCTGCCATGAGATGGTATAATCAGTTAACACAGACTCAGATTAAGTCTTGGAAGGATTTGCCAAAGCGTTCATAGAACAGTACAAGCATATAACAGAGATGATCTCGAACCAATTCCTACTGTAAAGTTTGGAACAGACACCTGATGAGAGTTTTCTCCAATACGCTTAACGATGGCGAGACATGGCAGCTCAGGTTCAACATCAGATTTAGGAAAGAGAAATCACTCCTTTATTTATTGATACTCTAAAGGGAGTGTTGTACGATCGCTTGATAAGCCACCCTTCTATTAGCTTTACATAATTGGTCGTGACTGGAGAGCGCCTTGAGGATGCTATAAAAAAGGGAAAGATAAACAACCCCTATAGCATAACCCCTTAGAAGAGAGATGACCCCTCAAGTTCATATGGTGGGTTCTCACTCAACCAATCAGCCTCAAGGCCACTACCGTAATCAATCATCATGGTCTACAAAGCCTTCAAAGGTTCTTCATCCAGTTCTGATCCTATACACTAATTTGCCCCCAACGCTTATTGAGAGGAAGCTTCTGACCCCAGTTTGGTCCAAACCAAAAGATCCTCCCTATCCCGAGGGTTATGATGTTAATGCCGTATGTGACTACCATGTGGGAAGTACGAGCCATACTACGGAGGACTGTGGAGCCTTAAAAAACAAGGTTCAAAGTCTAATTGAGATCGACCTTTTAAAGTTTCAATAAGAAAGAATGGTGAACATGACTTTTGAGAGGTTCTAATTTCCTATTTTTCCTTCATAGGAGTTCATTTGTTTACATTTCCTTGCATTTTGCATTTTCTCTTGAAGTAATGCGTGGAATCAACTTTGCTACTCTTTCCCCGAAAGTAGCAAAGATTTTTTGTAAGGGCATATGTTATGTTTGCTACTTTTTCCATTTTAATGAAGGATGCATCTTTTAATTAAAAATATTCGTATATTCTTTCTTACCCTCATAGATCCTCGGATATCACGTGCATGATATGGCATTGATTTTAATAAAAAGATTAATCGAATGTTGTAATCATGATGAAGTATGATTTCCTGCATAGTACGTTCTGGTCAGTAAAGCGCGAGATGTAAGACTACTACTCCTTCGATAATGTTCGATGATAAGAAAAATTCCTAGAAAATCCCAATGGAGTTGCTTGAATGCGATAATTCTTTTAGGTACATGGATTGTAAAAAAAGATTGATTAAAAAATATAGTGCTTCAAAAGAGAGAAAAGAAAATTAGAAGGGTACTCCGGTATAGCAAAAATGCTAAATAAGGATGTTTTGCTCCACTTACTCTAATTGAGTCGAAAGCCTTGGTTGTATGAGTAAGTTTTCAAATCATGGCTATGCCGAGTAACTTGGGGTATTACTGTGTGCTCCATTATTATTCTTGTGACAAAGGACTGTGATGAGTT
This sequence comes from Hibiscus mutabilis, assembly GCA_019671005.1. Taxonomy (NCBI): domain Eukaryota; kingdom Viridiplantae; phylum Streptophyta; class Magnoliopsida; order Malvales; family Malvaceae; genus Hibiscus; species Hibiscus mutabilis. Next base: position 22,648,443 of record CM033744.1, on the reverse strand, counting down.
GAATTCCCCAGACCGAGTGTTACTTGAATTAGGAATGAATGGACAGTCAAATAAGTCTCAGAGCATTCTGATAGAGCTATGGGGGGAGAACAAATATAATAAGGAGCTATGTTCCACATCTTCAATACCCTAGCGTCAGAGATGAATCTTTGAAGACACTGCTACTATATTAATTGCAGTCAGAAGCACACACTTGTACTTAGAATTCTCATAATGATATTTTTTGCATTCCATGGGCTAAACAAATTCGGAAAGCCTGAACATATTTATGAATGGAGAAAAAAATGAGAACTAGAAGGAGTAGTTTTCAAGCAAATCAAGCGAATACCATAATTATGAGGATGAACCGAGCAATCTGGAAGAATTACACAACTTCAAATATCGCCACAACATTCAAAGGCAATATATTGATCACCGGAGGATTGAATCTAAGATGCTCTTGCATCTGAGATCCAGGGCATTCGATTCTTTTCTCTATTGATTTTGTATATTAATCCAAAAAAACATCATCTGTTGAAATGATAATCAACAAATCGACATATAGATGAAAGGAGAAAAAAAAAAGAAAAAAGAAAGAAAGAGAAAAAAATAAAAGAGAGAAGAAGGTTTTTTTGTATTACTTCAGGGATAGGATTTAGAATTCAAGGTCAAAGATGTATATGATCGACCTAACATAAAGGAATAACCTGTCAGTGATCCTAAAGAGAACAATAGCAAGCCTTAGTATGCTACACGGCTCAAAGACTCAAAGTGAGTGTCTACCGTAATACTTTGGATGATTTAGAAAAATGAAGTTTGAATCTTATTGAAGAAATTAAATTTTGGAGACTTAGGGGGCATGTTTTTAGCCAACCGTTGAGATAGAAGAAAGATCATCACGATGAATCAGAGGCGAAAAAATGATAGTTAAACCCAAGGGTGAGATGGGGAACTACAAGGATCAAGAAGAAGAATATTTCTCTGCATGGCTTTACAGATAGAGTTTTAGGTCGGGGGAAATACATGGTCGACCTATCACAAATGAATAATTTTTCAGTGATCAGAATGAGAATAATAGAGAAATTTCATACTCTAGACAGTTCAGAGATTTGAACTAACTTTCTACCATAATTTTTTGTATGGTTCAGAATAATGAAGATTTGGGACTTGATTGGAAATAAGGAAAATTTGGGGATTTAGGGGCATGTGTTCACCCTAAAGTTGAGATTGAAGAAGACTCGTAATGAAGAGTCATTAAAGAGACAATAGTTAAGTCCAAGTGGGGTGGGGAAATGTTTCATAATTGAACTTCAAGAAATGATAGATTTTGTTCTGACCAGTGTAAGTCAGCAATCTCCTTTCAAGATGGGACAAAAGATGTAGATTTAGAAAAGACAGAAAGCCCATGGAAATTAAGGGTGATCGACAAGAAAGTAAGGGTTTTCCCCAATAATTCTAAAAATGACTCCACCCATGCATCATTTTTAGTTAGATGTCCTTATGTTAGGAGCATGCTAACACTTTTTATGCCAAGACGAGCATAAGTATGATTTCTAAAGGTCTTCCAATCTTTGGTTATTTGGGAGCGACGAGCATCTTTTTATGCCAAGACGATTCGAAGTTGGGGCATTCAGTCGAGGTATTCTGGTAGTCTCTAAGTGAGACACCACTTTTTACGAGGTATTCTGATAATCTCTAAGTGAGACACCACTTTCTATGAGTTATTTTGGTAGTCTCAAAGAGAGATACAATTTTATATTAAAGCTCAGATTTCCTGATTTTATCCCTTTCTTAGGGATGTTTTTCTTAAAACTTTAATTTCTTAATTCGATCCTTTCTTAAGGATATTTTTCTTAAAACTCAAGTTTCTTAAGTTGATCCTTTCTTAAGGATGTTTTTTTCTTAAAACAAATTTCTTAATTCGGTCCTTTCTTAAGGATATTTTTCTTAAAACTCAAATTTCTTAATTTGTTCATTTCTTAAGGATGTTTTTTTTTCTTAAAACTCGAATTTCTTAATTCGATCATTTCTTAAGGATGTTTTTCTTAAAACTCAAATTTCTTAAGTTGATCCTTGCTTAAGGATGTTTTTCTTAAAACAAATTTCTCAATTCGATCATTTCTTAAGGATGTTTTTCTTAAAACCCAAATTTCTTAATTTGATCCTTTCTTAAGGATGTTTTTCTTAAAATGAATTTCTTAATTTGATCCTTTCTTAAGGATATTTTTCTCAAAACCAATTTCTCAATTCGACCCTTTCATAAGGATACATCTTCATAAAATGATTTTCTCAATGCTAACCTTTCTTAAGGATGTGTTTTTTTCTCAAAAGCCAATTTCTCAATTCTATCATTTCTTAAGGTTATTTTTCTTAAAACAAGGAGTTTCTCGGTTTCCTCCTTTCATGAGGAAGTTTTTCTTAAAAACAAAAGAATTTCTTAATTCGATCTTTTTGTAAGAATATTTTTAAAACAAACCTCTTAACTTGATCCTTTCATAAGGATATTCCTTCATAAACCCAATTTTTCTATTTAATCCTTTTATAAGGACACTTTTTTTATAAAATAAGAATTTCTTAATTCAGTCATTTCCTAAAGACAATTTTCCCAATTAAAAGAAATATCTCAATTCGATCCTTTTATAAGGACGAGTTTCATAAAGTGAAGATTCTTTTAATTTAAACTTTCCAAAAAAAAGAAAAAAGAAGAGAAAAAAACAAAAAACAAAGTAAAAACCCGAAATGGACTCTGAGAAAAAACAAATCTAAAGTAGAAATTTGAAAAGGTACTTTAGAGAAAAGATTCAAGAGCTTGAAAGGAATGGGCTGAAATGATTGAACCCGTATCTAAGATGGGATACCACCACTATGAGGATCAAAAAAGAGAAGAAAGCAAAAAGACGGTCAAAGTCGACCGACCAAAAATATGTATGCAAAAAACAACAAAGATTTTGATCTACAACCTCGGATTTTGGAAGAATAGATCCTATCAAAGATTTTAATTCGCGACTTCGCCTAGGAAGAGGTGGAAAAAAATTGGGACATTGTTTCAAGGATTCCCATTCTTCAGCCTTTCGATAAGCAATGGTTGTTTTTGGTACTCACATTAGGAGAAGTTGGGGTACCATTGTCGAGTGAAAGATTCTATAAAAGGAACATGTAGCTTCAGGATTTCAAGAGAGGTTCTATATAAGAGGGACCTACGACTTCAGGATTTTAGAGAGAAATGTCAGATGCTCAGAGCTCAAGGACTTCAAGCGAGGAGTTTTATACAAGAAAAACTTGCAGCTTTAGGATTTGGAGGTGAAAGGTTTTATATAGGAGGGACCCGTAGCTTCAAGACTTCAGGGTGAAATGTTCTATATAGGAGGGACCCGTAGCTCAAAGACTTCAAGGCGAAGAGTTTTATATAAGAAAAGCTCACAGTTGCAGAATTTCAAGGCGATAAGTTCTATATAGGAGGAACTTGTAGCTCAAAGGATCCACCTCAGGACAAGCTAAAGGTTCTATATAGGAAGAACCTGAAGCTCCAGGATTTCAGATGGAGGAAGGGTGAACAATTCTATATAGGAGAAACTCACAGCTCTAAAGCTTCAGACAGAGAAAGAATGAAAAGTTCTATGTAGGAGGAACTCACAGCTCAGAATCTCTAGACAAGGAAGTGGGAAAAAATTTGTGTCTCTTCGTCTTTGCTCTATTATCTTTCATAGCAATGAGCAAAGAGGGGCAGCTGTAAACACTCAATTTTATCCGAGTTTAAATCAAATGCTCGAAATAAAATCAATCCACATCACCCTTTTAATACCCAAAACTTACCCACTAGCCCACATCAAACATGGCCCATTACGTATGATTTTACATAGTAAAAAATACAAAAAATGAATATTCCAACACCTTCCTCATTAAGTCTTTACTCCCATTGGATGGATGCCTCACTCCCATTGGATGAACCACTACTTGGTGGCCAAGGTCTTGAACCTCATTGGTTATATTTTATGGAATAAATAATATATATATAATATATACCCTAAGAAAAACCCTACATTATTCATTCCATGATTCTCACCCGGTAACCCCCATCACCCACTTCCAAGCTCACCATTAAGCTTACACTCCATAGCCGCAACACCTAAAAATTCCCTAGATCATACACCTCCCCTATCCTTCTCCGATTCCACTATTCACTACCCAATTTTTCAATTCCTACTAGCCACTGCCACTGATTGGACAGCCCAAAAAACTCCAAATTTGTCCTCCATTCACCGAATCACTTCCCTATTCGAATCACCAATCCTTAAATTAAGCTTTTCAACCCCATCGACAACAACCCGTGGATTGGTTGATCAGCATATATTTGGTTTTGGTATTTTCTTCCCTTATTTATTTATTGTGTAAACTTTCCTTTGATCTAATGAAATATTGATGAGATTTTTTGACAATCCTTTTTATTTATTTAAGTTTTATTCTTATATATTTATTTTGATGATTTATGTGATAATTAGTATAGGTTGATATATGTTGGATATTTATGCTTCGTTCGGTGGTTATTTATTTATTTATTTAGTTAGAAGTAATGCATGATAAAGATAGATATAGCCTTTAAATTTATGTAATGTGTGTATATGTTTATTTATTTGTATTTTGTTGGTTAGATGTGTATATATTTTGTATTCTAAATTTATTCGCTTATTTGCCATGTCTAAGTTGCATTCCGGATATATATTCTGTTAATGTGGTGCCTTTTTATTCAGGAGTAAACGTGGCCAGTACCAAACGTAGTGGTGGTGGTTTTTGGTTTACTCTCGAATAACAGGACCCTGAAAATTTACTCGCGAGTATAACCAAATTTTAATTTAATCATCACTTTAATTTGGAAAATTTAATATTAAGAAAACGATAATTATTTTTTTTGGTACCAATTTTTGGGTGTTGTGGGGGTGCCAAAACCTTCCCCATCCGTAACCGACTCTCAAACCTGCTTTTCAAACGAATCTCTGGTTTTTATGGTGTCTGGCTACCTCAGTGGCCGATGGTGACTTCAAGTTTTATTATTTTCAAAAAATACGAATTTTTAAAGGACTCCCCCTTTTTCCAAATATTTTCCCCAAAATGAAAGAAAAAGTATTATACTTTTTAGCGATGGCGATTTTGAAAAAAAGAAGTCGCTACAAAATTCGGGATTGCTAAAAAGGAGTAGTAGTTTTCCTTTTGTTCTTGGGAAAATATTTGGAAAATGGGGATTTTTTAAAAAATCTTATTTTGAAAGTAATAAAACTTGGAGTCGCCACCGGCCACTAGGGTAGGTCAGACACCATAAAACCAGAGATTCGTTTGAAAGCAGGTTCGAGAGTCGATTACGGATGAGGAAGGTTTTGGCACCTCACACCTTCCAAAAATTTGTACCAAAAGAAAAATATACCGCTTTGTTAATATTAAATTTTCTGCATTAAAGTGACGATTAAATTGGAATTTGGTGATACATGCGAGTAAATTTTAAGGGCCCCATTATTCGAGAATAAACGAAAAACCACCACCACTACTCCTGGTACTAGCCAAGTTTACTCTAGAATAAAAGGGCACCGTGATAAGTGTGTAAAAGTACTATTTTTTCTACCCTTTTTACTCATATTATTGTTAAGCTTAGGCTCATTTTAGTTGCATTGGTAGGCATTCATGCATAATTTCCTAATTTCCTTAGGTATTGAGTGGCTTTATTTTGTGCAGGACATGATTGTTGTGGCAAGTAAGGATTGTCGTGGCAATTAAGGAGAATACTGAAGGGATTGTCGTGGTAACTAAGGAGAATACTGAAGGAGTTGCCGAAGCTGATTGCCGTGACATATCTGGATAAAAGTGGATAATTCCGTCCACTTTTAGGATAAATACGAAAAGCAAGGGATAATTCCCCAGATTTGGATTTACACGCAGAATTGGATAGGGATAAATGCTCAGATTTTGAAGCGTTTCTTGGAGATAAAGATAAAAGATATTAATTATCTCTTATTCAAATTAATTCAAGCTTATTCCTATCCTCATCAACAACAAATTTGATCGCAAACTCTCCTACAAATAGAAGATTAAATCGCAGTTTTTGGAGGGGGATTCTAGAGAGGGAAAAGGGTTGATCGCACAATTCTAACATATTTTCTTCTTCATTTTTGTTTATACGATCCATGTCTGGGATTATTTTGATTGCATTTTCTTTTTACCCAGCTATGAACTAAATTAAATTGGCTAGGGTTATTTGGGTTTGTGGTGTGATAAACGATTGGATGATTTAGGTTTTTGACTGCAATTTAAATTCAAGGTTTGTTTATTCTCGATTCTTATTTTTTATTTCGATTGAATTAGGTAGGATCTCGAGAATTATCTATTTATCTATACTTGGAAGAGTTAGATTCACGAAACGAATGAACATGGTTCTCATTCAAACAATTTTTGGTAGGAACTAATTCGCCTTAAGGATAAAGATCAAATTTCAACTGCTAAAAGGAGTGCAAGATCGGTTGTTGTTCACCCAAGGTTAATGCAGGGATGTATCACTAAGGCATGCACAATTAACCAGTTCTTCGGTTAGGGATAACTCGAAGACATTGAAAAACACTTCGCCGAGCTTCGAAGGAAGGAACCTAGTTGCCAGAACAATTGTAACACCCTGATTTTGGGCTTAGATGTTTTAAAGGTTGGTTTGAGGGTCTGGTGGACTAGGATTAGAGATTCGAGTCGATTTCAGGATTAAATCAAATTAAATATTTTTGAAGGTGAAAAAATGGTTGAAAATATTCTAAAATCATTATTAATTATATTAAGGATAATGGTGAGATAAATTTTGGGAAATAATATTTGGAAATAGAACATTTTGGCTGGTGACCAAAATGAAAGCTTTGAAAACTATTTTTAAAGATGACTAAAATGAAAAGGGTCAAATTCTTAGAATCTTTAAGGAGATATTTTACCAAGTTTTTTTTGATGATTTCTCCCTTAATTAAAGATATTTTATCACGTGTTTTAAAGTTAATTAAAAAGGATTTTAGTTAAAAAGTTAGTTAAGCTCTTTAAAGAAAATTCATGTAACTTTTCTCTCCACTCTCTCCTCAGCCAAACACTCAAGTTTTCATCAAAATCTAGAGGTGAGAAGTCTTTTAACTTGTATTTATGATTTTTAATTGATTAATAACATTGTTTTTACAAAATCTCATCTAAATCTTGTGTATTCTTAGCTTTTATTAAACAATTGAGGGAGAAATCTCACAATAGGGGTAAGGTCCATGAAATCCTCGATTGTATGGTTCTTTACTGAAATTTCCAAGTATTTGATCCTTGATTTATTTATTGTAAACTAATTTTAACGATTTATCAATGTTTGATTGAGTAAATTGGGTAAAATTGATGTAACAAGGTAATTTTCGAAGTGGATCTGATTTCCAGTGTTTAAGATTGATTTAATACATATTTTGGATGTATCATGATGTTGATAAGTTGTTTTTATCAATAGAATCCCAAAAATCTTGGATCTCTAATTGTTTAGGTTGATAGATTTTAATGTTTGTGATGATATTCGAGTTTAATCTTTGGTAGAAGTAAAAAGATGTTGGGAAAGGGATTTTGGATCTTATATGATGTTTATTTATGGGTTGAATTGTTGTTTTATGGCTGGGTTAAGTTTCAGAAACGTTTGATGATGATTTCATTTTGTTTCAGATGGTTTCTGAGTGGACAACCTGAGAGTTGCAGGGTTTTGCTTTGAGGTAGTGGTTTGAATGCATAATGATGCATTTGTCCTTTGGTTTTATGTGTTTAAAATAGGGGATAATCAAGACGTCGAAGCTTGACGTTGTTTTGTTGCTTGCCAGGAGCTTATATCGTGTTGGGAAGGAAGGCAAAGCGTATCAGTGAGTGGAAACTGGTTTTAATTGCTTTACAAAGGTCTATAAAGGTTTTTGGGAGTTTAGGGTAAGCGTGAGACTCTTACCTAAGCACAGAAGTAAGTTTCCCATATTTTGCTCTTGAATATCTGCCTAGATATGAGCATGTTGTTTGTATATTTTGGTGATAAACATGGTATGATTTACTTACTGGTAATGCATGATTTTGAGTACATATACAGGGGTTTGAAAGTGAATTAAATGCTATTGAGCATTGGTTTTCATTTCGGTTGGGAATGGTGTTATTACATTGGCAATGAGATTTGCATATGTGGTGTTTTATGTAATGCATTGTAAAACAAGTAAATTGTTTTGTAAATGATATATTGGCTATGTGACAAGGTGAGAAAACAATCGGATATAGTTGGCATGCCATAGGATTAAAAGTGCACTATAAAATATGAACAAAATCGATCGTGGCCATGGGTCCTTAAGGTATGGTGGTTTAACAAGGCCACTGGGACTATTGGGAACCTTATTAGGGCATGCGATTTAACTAGGCAACCCAATTTGATGGTGATCTTACGGTTTAACTAGGCAAGGTTGGTACACTTGCTGTTTAACTAGGCAAGGGTGGAATCTCGGGGTTTAACTAGGCGATGGTGTCAAATCTTGTGGTTTAACTAGGCATGGTATGAGAGTTCCGTGTATCTGATGTGTATAGGATAGAGGTAGTCTATATAGGTCACTATAAAAGCCAATATATGTGATAGTTCATGTGTTGAACCTATTTTTAATGCTTTGGGATTTAAGCATGGTTTATTATTTAATGCTTTGGGATTTAAGCATGAAATGTGTAAGATGTTGCACAAGGTTGTTATGCATTGATTCGGTTGGAATCTTGAGAAATGCTTTAGTTGTAAGCATGTTTTTTTTGGAAAACAAGCATGGGTTTTTCAAATGGTTTTAGTGCATCATTATTTTATGAGCATCCTCACTAACCATGTGTGCTTATGCTCTCTTTTTCTTAATGATGTAGAGCATTAAGGTTCGAGGCAGCAAAGGCAAGGTTTGAAGGGATCCAAGTAATAAACCACTTTTGAGTATGAACTCAGTTTATGTTTCCGGTTAATAAGGCAATGTGTTTGCCATGGTTTTGAGAGTTGTAATCTTGTTTCCTTATGGATTTTAAGTACGTTTCTATGCTGGTTTTTTAGGATGTCTGGTGATGCTAAGCTTGATGGTAATACTTGCTTATAGTTGTGGATGAATGGTTGCTTAGGTATGCACCTAGAGCTTTCTTGTTGATTGCAATGTTGTGATGGTGTGAGCAAGTTTATTATGCGGTATGGGTTGTGTTGTTATGATGCATATGCCGAGATTGGCCTATTTGTGTATTTTGGATGGTTGACAAAGTGGTTTTAGGAAACATGCCTTTATAATATCATGGGATGTATGAATGCTAATTGGTTGTTGAACTTATGATGTTTAGGTTGCTGTTGTATCTTGGTAGTGTTGTATGTGAGTTTGTGGTATGATAGTTTGGTTCAGATTTGAAATAAACATGTTAAACCAGTCATTTGTGACCATTCAAGTCCAGGCGTATGGGTACACGTGTTCACGTATCGGTACGGGAAGCCATTCCAGGCTTGTGGTTCTGGTATGCGGGCTAGGCATTCCGATACGGATATGCTTTTTAAAAGTATCATATCGATACTCGAATTTGTGTATCGATACAGGAAGGCTGAGTTTGCTTGGGGTTTCGATATACGGGTTTGAGGATCGGTACAAGCCTTTGGTTTTGGTAAGGCGTATCTGTACGCAGGGACGTACCGGTATGAGAGTTGGCTATTGGAATTTATAGGATTTGAAATGGCAAGGGCGTACCGATAATCAAGTGTGGGTACCGATACCCGAGGCAGTTAAGTTAGTTAATGGCTTTGGTGAAGTTATGTTTTCTTTCATTTTAGTCCATGGTTGTTGTGGAATCAATTGTATGAGTATGGAGGATCTTTTTGAGCTGATTTTTGTCATGTGAGCATGTAACCTGACTAATTGAGGATTGGTAAACTTAATTTCAATTTTGGTCCTATAACTTAGTGTTTTTGCATTTTAGTCCTCGTAAAGAATGTGTTGCAATTAATGTCTTTCTGAGATTCGTTTCCTTTGAAAATTCACCTGCAGTATGTATGTTCATGTAAGTTTAATAATTTGCATCTAGACAAGATAAAAGGAAAAAATGGATCGACTTTTTGTAACCTTTCATCGATTTGCTTCAGTAAACCTGATGTAGTTCTCTCAGTTTGGTCGGGCGTCTAGGCTGGGTCGAGGGGGTTACATTTATTGGTATCAAAGCCAGGTTACAAAAAGTTGGGATGTTATTGTTTGGTTAACTGATGTTTTATGAATTGCACGGTGATTGTGTATTTGTACGGTGATTGTTTAACATCATATTGGGGTATGAAATGGAAACACATTGCCTATTATCGAGGTTTTTAAATGCGTTTAAAAGTTGTCTTGGATCCTTTGCCTGATACTAGCCTAACTTTAATGTGTTTGATGCTTTTGATAGCATTGCTCGACGTAAGATGCGAACGATGGCTAATAATGCCGGGGTAGGGCAGAATAATGAGATGGAAGAGAATCTCCCTAATGTTTTGCCTCATCCTTCTCTGATGGTTCCTCCAATTGATGTTGGGGTGAGTGAAGTATCCTAGGTTCACCAGGTGCCTGTATATGGTGATTTAACTCCGTTAGTTCATTCAATAACGGGAGCTTTCCAAGCAACGGTGGCTGGACTACAGGCAAAAGCACTGGCACCGGCTATGGTTGCAAATCAGAGGTTACCCTTGGAGCGTTTAAGGAGTTTGGGAGGTAAGGAATTTCAAAGTTTGAGTCATGAGGAAGCTGAGGGCTGGCTGGAAACGAGGATTCGCGTCTTTAATTGCACTGTGTCATTGTTGCAGGGTGATGCATATCATTGGTGGGTGACCATAATTGCTGGTGTTCCAGAGGCAGATGTTACTTGGGAGTTCTTTTAGAGAGCTTTCAAGAGGAAGTACCTTGGTACCCAATATTTGGATATGAAAAGTGTGAGTTCATGGCGTTGACACAAGGTGGCATGTCCATTGCTGAGTACGAGGTGAAGTTTGTCTGCTTGAGTCAGTATGCTCCGGTGTTGGTTCCTGATGACCAGTAGAGATGTGACAAGTTCCGTTATGATGTTGTTAAAGACATTGAGACATATCTTTTGGCTACGAATTACATAAATTTTGATGTCTTGGTTAACCGGGCCAAGGATTTGAGCAGTCCTTGAGTGCACCAGTTCAGGCCGCGGGTGCAAGCTTGGGTAAGAGAGTGGCTAACTATAGCTATTTTAGGAGGTAGAATAGGATGTTCAAGGACAATAAACATAGGCCAGATCACATGCATGGTGGTGGAGTTAGCCAGGGTGCTCAGAGAGCTTGTGTTGTAGCAGAGTGTGAGCGATGCGGTAGGCGCCACATGGTATGTGCTTGGGTAATGCTGGAGGTTGTTGGATTTATGGATCATCGGATCACTTGAAGCGTGATTTTCCTCGAGCTGTGAGGGATGCACTGACACAGGTTGCTGCACCTGCTAGGGGCTGAGGCCATGGCAAGGGTAATTTTTAGAGGCGCGAGGATGTTCAGAGGGGTATGGCTCATTCTGCAACGGTGAGACCATAGGGTGGTGGATCGGCTTGGGTCTTTGCTCACCGTGAGGGTCGTAATGACACAGATGTGATCGTAGATACCTTTACTTTGCAATCCTTGTCATTGTTATCTTTGATTAATTCAGGGTCTACTTATTCATATATCTTGGGTGAACATGCATCTTTGTTAAATATTCTTATTGAGATCCTTGATGTTGGTATGTTAGCAACTAGTTCTTTTGGTGAGAAGGTTACTACTAGAAAGCTATATAGGCGATGTCCTTTGGTTGTACAAGGTTACGAGTTTGCCGTTGATATGATGAAGTTGTCATTCCATGGTTTTGATATCATTTTGGGTATGGATTGGTTGAGTGAGCACAAGGCGGTTGTGGATTGTGAAGGTAAAAGGATTTCTTTGAGGTTAGCTAACAATTATGAAGTAGTGGTGGTTGGCGAGAATGTAAAGTTCTTGTCCAATGTTGTTTCGGCTACCCAGGCAGAAAAGATGATGCAAGGAGGTTGCCAAGCTTATTTGGCTATTGTTATGAATCCTGAAGCCAAGGGTGTTCGAGTACAAGATATTCGGGCTGTTTGTGATTTTTCGAAGGTTTTCCCTGAAGAGTTGTTGGGTTTATTGCCAGATAGAGAGGTAGAATTCGGTATAGAATTGTTTGCGGGTATGGCACAGGTGTCCATTGCTCCTTATAGGATGGCACCGAAGGAATTGAAGGAGTTAAAGTAGCAGCTTCAAGAGTTGTTGGATCATGGGTTCATTCGACCGAGTGTTTCTCCTTGGGGTGCTCCTATTCTCTTTGTGAAAAAAGGATGGTACGATGAGTCTGTGCATTGATTACGGGCAGTTGAATAAGTTAATGGTGAAGAACAAGTACTTGTTGTCGCGAATTGATGCCTTGTTTGATCAGTTTCGTGGAGCAGCGGGGTTTTCCAAGATAGATTTGAGATCAGGATATTATCAGCCGAAGGTTAAGGATGAAGATGTGCGTAAGACCGCGTTTCGTACGAGGTATGGGCATTATGAGTTATTGGTCATGCCTTTTGGTTTGACAAATGCTCCGGCAGCGTTCATGGATATGATGAATATGGTGTTCCATGAATATCTTGATCAGTTTGTTGTGGTGTTCATAGATGATATCCTCATGTACTCGTGTACCGAGGAGGAACATGATCGGAATTTACGGATTGTGTTGCAAGCGTTGAAGGATAATTAGTTGTGTGCTAAGCTGAGCAAGTGCGAGTTTTGGCTCAAAGAAGCAATGTTCCTTGGACATGTGGTTTCTGTGGAGGGTATTTGTGTTGATCCACAGAAAATTGAGGCTATCCTTAATTGGAAGCAACCTATGTTTGTATCAGAGGTGCGTAGTTTTCTTGGGTTGGCTGGTTATTATCCCCGCTTTGTTGAAGGGTTTTCATGTATTGCAACACCGTTGACAAAGTTGTTGCAAAAGAACGTTCTGTATGTATGGACAGAGAGGCAGTAGCATAGTTTTGAGAAGTTGGAGGAGGTTTTGACACATACTCCTGTGTTGATCCAACCAGAATTTAGGAAGGAGTTTGTGGTTTATAGTGACGCATCATATGTTGTGGGTTGTGTGTTGATGCAAGATGGTATGGTTGTGGCCTATGCATCGAGACAGTTGAAGGTTAATGAGCGCAACTATCCAACCCATGATTTGGAGCTTGCAGCTGTGATTTTTACCTTGAAAATTTGGAGGCATTATTTATATGGCGAAAAATATGTGGTTTTTACGAATTATAAGAGTTTGAAGTATTTGATGTCTCAAAAGGATTTGAATTTTAGGCAGCGAATATGGTTGGAGTTGCTTAAGGATTATGACTTGACAATTGAGTATCATCCTGGTAAAGCCAATGTGGATGCAGATGCATTTGAGTTGGAATGTTGCGGTTGAGCTCAGAGCTATGTTTGCAAGGTAGAGTGTGACACGGGAAGGTGGTTTGTTAGCCGAGTTGCAAGTTAAGCCTATGCTGTCACAGATGATTAAAGATGAAGGTTGGCTGAAAAAGTCGGTTCGCATCTTGAATCAGATGGGATGTAATGAGGAGCGCAAGTTGGGTTGCACTGTGTCATTGTTGCAGGATGATGCATATCATTGGTGGGTCACCACAATTGCTAGTTTTCCAGAGGCAGATGTTTCTTGGGAGTTCTTTCGGAGAGCTTTCAAGAGGAAGTACCTTGGTACCCAATATTTGGATATGAAGATGCGTGAGTTCTTGGCGCTGACACAAGGTGGCATGTTCGTTGCTAAGTACGAGGTAAAGTTTGTCCGCTTGAGTCAGTATGCTCCGGAGTTGGTTCCTGATGACCAGCAACGATGTGACAGGTTCCGTTATAGTCTTGTTAAGGATATTAAGATGTATCTCTTGGCTACGGATTACACAGATTTTGATGTGTTGGTCAACTAGGCCAAGGATATTGAGCAGTCCTTGGGTTCACCAGTTTAGGCCGCGGGTATGAGCTTGGGTAAGAGAGTGGCTGACTCTAGCTATTTTGGGAAGCAAAATAGTAAGTTCAGGGACAAGAGACATAGGCCAGATCATAGGCATGGTGGTGGAGTTGGCCAGGGTGCTTAGGGAGCTCGTGTTGTAGCAGAGTGTGAGCGATGTTGTAGGCGCCACACGAGTATGTGCTGGGGTAATGCTAGAGGTTATTGGATTTATAGATCGTCAGATCACGTGAAGTGTGATTATCCTCGAGTTGTAAAGGATGCACTGGCGTAGGTTGCTACACCTGCTAGAGGCCGAGGCTGTGGCAAGGGTAATTTTCAGAGGCACAAGGATGGTCAGAGGGGTATGGCTTATACCGCAGCGGTGAGACCAGAGGGTGGTGGACCGGCTCAGGTCTTTGCTCACCGTGAGGGTCGTAATGACACGGATGTGATCGCAGGTACCTTTACTTTGCAATCCTTGTCATTGTTATCTTTGATTGATTCGGGGTCTACTCATTCATATATCTTGGGTGAACATGCATCTTTGTTGAATGTTCCTGTTGAGAACATTGATGTGGGTATGTTAGTAACTAGTTCTTTTGGTGAGACGGTTACTACTAGAAAGTTGTATAGGTGGTGTCCTTTGGTTTTGCAAGGTCACGAGTTTGCCGCATATCTGATGGAGTTGCCATTCCATGGTTTTGATATCATTTTGAGTATATATTGGTTGAGTGAGCACAAGGCGGTTGTGGATTGTGAAGCCAAAAGGATTTCTTTGAGGTTAGCTGACAATTATGAAGTAGTGGTGGTTGGCGATAATGTAAAGTTGTCCAATGTTGTTTCGGCTACTCAGGCAGAAAAAATGACACAGGGAGGTTGCCAAGCTTATTTGGCTATTGTGATTAATCCTGAAGCCAAGGGTGTTCGAGTACAAGACATTCAAGCTATTTGTGATTTTCTAGAGGTTTTCCCTGAAGAGTTGTCGGGTTTACCGCCATATAGAGAGGTAGAAATCAGTACTGTTTGCAGGTACGACATCGGTGTCCATTGCTCCTTCTAGGATGGCACTTAAGGAATCGAAGGGGTTGAAGTCGCAGCTTCAGGAGTTGTTGGATCATGGGTTTATTCGACCGAGTGTTTCTCCTTGGGGTGCTCATGTTCTCTTTGTGAAAATGAAGGATGTATTGATTACCAGTAGTTAAATAAGTTAACGGTGAAGAACAAGTACCCATTGCCACAAATTGATGACTTGTTTGATCAGTTTTGTGGAGCACCGATGTTTTCCAAGATAGATTTGAGATCGGGATATTATCAGCTGAAGGTTAAGGATGAGGATGTGCATAAAACCACATTCCTTATGAGGAATGGACATTATAAGTTTCTGTTCATGCCTTTTGGTATGACAAATGCTCCGGCGGCGTTCATGGATATGATGAACAGGGTGTTCCATGAATATCTTGATCAGTTTGTTGTGGTGTTCATAGATGATATCCTCGTGTACCGAGGAGGAACATGATCAGCATTTACGGATTGTGTTGCAAGCATTGAAGGATAATTAGTTGTTTGCTAGGCTGAGCAAGTGCGAGTTTTGGCTCAAAGAAGCAATGCTCCTTGGACATGTGGTTTCTGCAAAGGGTATTCGTGTTGATCCATAGAAAATTGAGGCTATCCTTAATTGGAAGCAACCTATGTCTATATCAGAGGTGCGTAGTTTTTTGGGTTGGCTAGTTATTACAGCCGCTTTGTTGAAGGGTTTTCAAGTATTGCAACACCGTTGACAAAGTTGTTGCAAAAGAACGTTTCGTATGTATGGACGGAGATCCAGCAACATAGTTCTGAGAAGTTGAAGGAGGTTTTGACACATGCTCATGTGTTGATCCAACCAGAATTCAGGAAGGAATTTGTGGTTTATAGTGATGCATCATATGTTGGATGGGTTGTGTGTTGATGCAAGATGTCAAGGTTGTGGCCTATGCATCGAGACAGTTGAAGGTTCATGAGCGCAACTATCCAACCCATGATTTGGAGCTTGTAGCTGTAGTTTTTACCTTGAAAATATGGAGTCATTATTTATATAGCGAAAAGTGTGTGGGTTTTACGGATCACAAGAGTTTGAAGTATTTGATGTCTCAAAAGGATTTGAATCTTAGGCAATGAAGATGGTTGGAGTTGTTTAAGGATTACGACTTGAAAATTGAGTATCATCCTGGTAAAGCCCTCCATCGAGTACCGATACTTGGCTATCAGCTTGATGGTCTAAAGCCTAAAGCCGTACTGGTATGCCTTCAATATGTACTGAAACCCTATACCAATACGCCCTCAATACTTATCGAAACCCTGTGCCGATACGCCTACATGGCATACCGAAACCTAACTCATATCGATACACCCTATTGGTGTACCAATACCCACTTTAGCTATTGGAATTGGCAACAGAATAGGGGTACCGATACACAAGGACACATACCAATACGCCCCTTATATTCTATCTAATTAGAGCCATTTTTTACAAAGGGGTACCGATACGCGTTCATCTCGTATCTGTACGCAAATCTAGAACTTGCATTATGGAGTTCAAAAATTGATTCCCACTCACCCAATCATCAATTTTGACTCCAAAATCAAGCCTACAAGTTATTGGGAGTGTTTAGGGATGGCTTCTACCAATTTTATAAGTTTTTAGCAATAATTCTTACTTTCACCTTTAACACCCAACCATAGAAGTTCAAGCATACTAAACCATCAAATTAACACACAAGGCATCATACTTATGATATGTAGGAAAACAAGGGAATTGGAAGTGTATTAACCTCATCTTAGAACCGATAAAGAAGCCTCCAATCCCTCAAGCTCAAACCTTGCTCTTCCCTTGGCTTTTGGAAGAGTCTCCAACCTCTTTGAGAACACAAAAGAGTTACAAACATATTACAACGTTCTTGGGGAATTTAGAGAGCTACCAAAATGAATCTAACCAAGAATGGAGCCTATAAACTTCATTCATATTCTTCTCCACTAACCCTCATCAAAACCTCAACCTCCACCATTTTAAACCAAACTCACCTTGAAATAGAGATCCTTGAATGCCAATAAAACTTCCATCAACAATCAAAACAGGATTTGCAAAGCTAAGCTTCAAGATTCTACCTTTGGTGATGGGGTTTTGGGTGGAAGAATGGGATTAGAAGAGAGGAAGGGATAATAAAGCAAGGTGACTTCACTATTTTATGTATTTGTAGAAAATTAAAGTCCTTCCCCTCTCTTCTCCAATAATTAAGCATTTACCACAATACCCCCACCCAACCTTTCCCAAAACTAAACCAACAACAACCAATTGAGCCCAGCAACAAGGGATAAACCCAATAGGGCTCCCAAAGGCCCAACATTTTGACCTAAATGCAAGGCTTGTGCCTCAGGTAAACCTGACGCTTGAGCCCGGTACCCGGGTCCTTACAACTCTCCCATCCTTAAAGAAAATTTTGTCCTCGAAATTTACCTTTGGGAAACAGATTGGATAGAGCAGTTCCATGTCCTTTTCAACTTCCCATATGACTTCCTCGACCCCGTGGTTTCTCCACAACATCTTCACTAAGGGTATACATTTGTTGCAAAACTCTTTAACTCCCTTGTCGAGCACTCTTATTGGCGCTTCTTCATAAGTTAGATCGGGATAAATCTCAATTTCTTCAAGCAGAATGATATGAGGAGGATCTGAAGGATAACGTCTCAACATAGATACATGAAAAACATTGTGGATGTGCGCTATATCTAGAGGTAGGGCTAACCAATAAGCCAGTGGTCTGACTCTCTCAATGATCTCATAAGGTCCAATGAATCTCGGGCTCAACTTGCCCTTGCTCCCAAAGCAGTTGATTCTCTTCCACGGTGACACCTTGAGGAAAACTTTGTCACCGACGTCATATTTAATGTGCTTGCATTTTCTATCTGTATAGGCTCTTTGACGATCAAAAGCCACTTACAACCTCTCTTTTATGATTTGAACCTTTTCTTCAGTTTGTTTAATCAAGTCTGACCCTACAATTCTTTTCTCTTTAAGTTCTATCCAGCAAAGGGGAGTTCTACACTTACGCCCATACAAAGCTTCAAAATGAGCCACCTTAATGCTTGACTGGAAGTTGTTGTTGTACTCAAACTCAACCAACGGTAATTGTTCCTCCCAACTCTTGTCAAAATCTATGACGCAAAATCAGAGAATATCTTCCAAGATCTGGATGACTCGCTCAGACTGACCATCGGTCTAAGGATGAAAAGCTGTACTAAAATGCAAGTTGGTATCCAAAGCCTCATGAATCTTTTTCCAAAGCTTTGCTGTGAAGCGTGGGTCTCTATCAGATATGATTGATGATGACACTCCATGCAATCTCACAACCTCCTTGATGTACAATTTGGCCAACCGCTCAAGGGTGATCCATGAGCATAGGTAGAAAGTGTGCAGACTAAGTCAACTAATCCACAATCACCCAAATTACATCATTCTTTTTCTGGGTCAACGGTAAACCCGTAACAAAATCCATAGTCACTCTATCCCACTTCTACTAGGAATCTGAATAGGCTGAAGCAAGCCTGAAGGAACTTGGGATTCCGCCTTTACTTGCTAACAAGCAAGACACTTGGTGACAAATTTTGGCACATCTCTTTTCATACTAGGCCACCAATAGAAGGGACGAAGATCCTGATACATCTTGTTACTCCCTGAATACAAGGTATACGGGCTACGATGTGCCTCTCTAAGAATACAATCCCAAAGATCCTCTAAAGCTGGAATGCACAACCGACCTTTGAAATACAAAAATCTACCATCTCGTACCTCAAAGTCAGATACTCACCCCTTATCCTCGGTCATCCTTAGCCGAGCAAACATCGCTCTCAATCTGACATAGACTTATGGCTTAAAGCATCAACCACCATATTAGCTTTACAAGGATGATACTCTATGATGCAGTCACAGTCTTTTAACAACTCATTCCATCTCCTTTCCGTCAGATTCAACTCCTTTTGAGTGAGGAGGTACTTCAAACTTTTATGATCCATGTAGACATAACACCTCTCCCCGTAGAGATAGTGTCTTCAATTCTTCAAGGCAAAGATAACTGCTTCTAATTCCAAATCATGTGTGGGGCAATTCTTTTCATGAAGCTCAAGTTATCTCGAAGCGTAAGCTAAAACCTTGCCCTCTTGCATAAGAACACATCCTAACCTACACAACGAGGCATCATTGAAGACTACATAATCTTTTTTCAGCTCGGGCTGTGTTAACACCGGGGCCTCCATAAGATACGCTTTTAACTGCTCAAAACCTTGTTGTTTTTCTCTGTTCCACTCAAAAAGAACTCCCTTTTGTAAGAGCTTCGTCATAGGCATCGCTATGATTGAGAAGCCCTTAACAAACCGTCAATAATACCTGGCAAACCCAAGAAAACTATAGACCTTTGAGATATTCCTAGGTGGTTTCCAATCCACTACAACTTGAATTTTCTGAGGGTCAACATGAATCCCATCCGCAGCAACAATGTGGCCCAAAAATGCCACCTCGGAAAGCCAAAACTCACACTTACTGAACTTGGCATAGAGCTTCCTCTCTTTCAAGGTCTAAAGGATAACTCACAGATAGTAGTCGTGCTCCTTCTCCGAGCACGAGTACACCAAGATGTCATCTAGGAAAAACACCACAAATTGGTCTAGATGAGGCTGGATGATCCAGTTCATTAAGTCCATAAAAGCTGCGGGTGCACTGGTAAGCCCAAGTGGCATTACTAAGAATTGGTAGTGTTCATACCGTGTCCTGAAAGCTGTCTTCTGGACATCCCCTTCTACCACCTTCAGCTGGTAATAACCCGATCTCAAATCAATCTTTGAGAACACACAAGCACCCATTAACTAGTCAAATAGATCATCGATCCTCAGTAGGGGATAACGGTTCTTTACCGTTACCTTATTAAGTTGTTGATAGTCAATGTACATCCTCATTGACCTATCATTTTTCTTAACAAACAAGACCGGTGCACCCCAAGGTAAGATACTCGGTCAAATAAAACCTCTCTCTAGAAATTCTCAGATATGGTTATTTAATTCTCTCAACTTAGTGAGTGTCATACGATACGGTGATATGGATACTAGTGTCGTTTTGGGCATCACCTCGATCTTGAAATCTAACTCTTGATCAAGAGGTAATCTGGGCAACTCCTCTAGAAACATATCAACAAACTCTTTCACAATCTGAAGATTTTCTAGTATCGGGCTCTCAACTCTGGTATCTACCACATGGGCTAAGAAAGTTTCACAACCTTGTTGAGTCAACTTTTGAGCTATTAAAGATGAAACCATATTTGGAAGGCAAGGGTTTCTTCCTCCTCTAGCCATAAGTCGAGACCCATCCAAAACACGGAGTTTCAAACTCTTGGTTCTACAACCCAAGCTTGCATCATGTTCAAACAGCCAATCTATCCCTAAAATGGCATCAAATTCTTGAAATGGTAGCACCATTAAATCTGTAGGGAACAATGTACCTTGAACCTTTATAGGAAACCTCCTATAAACTTTATCAACTAACACATCATACCCTAATGGGCTAGTTACACGAACACCTACCGCAAGATCCTCCGCAGGTACGCCCTACTATTCTGATAATTTACTGCGGATGTAGGAATGAGTAGACCCCGAATCCACAAGAGCAACAATAGGAATGGAAAATAAATTAAGCATACCTGAAATAACATCAATAGCCTTGCATTCCTCATGTGCCTTGACCGTATATTGTCTCACGGGGGCCCTTGTTGTCGACTAGAAAGTACTGTCACTCTATGCCCTGTCATATGACTCACCCCCTCTAGCAAACCCTCGACCCCTTAGAGCAGTGAAAGAGTTCCTCTAATTCTGAATTGGGGCAACATTTATGGGCTTAAGGCAGCCTCTCAAAAAGTGATCCGGTGATTCACAACCCTAGCATACTTTGGCATTACTATAACGCTCTCCATGGTGCTTATGCCCATATTGAACACATACTGGCGCATAAGATCCTCTATATAAGCCTCCTAAACTCATAGCTTAAGAGGCATTTATCCTCCTATGCCCAACAAAGATCAGATCTCCCCGACGGGTTTGACGATCTACCTCTTTTGTTCCAATTTCCCATATTTCTCCTTGAGAAGGACTGCGACTGATTAGAGCGGGAATAGCTTCCTCCACTAGTATTACCATGGCCTCCAAACTGACCATATGCCAACCCTTGCAGTTGCACAAGGGACTTGGTGCTAGTGGCCAAATTAGAAAACACCTTTGGTAGATATGTAACCCCTTTAGCCCAGTCTAGCAGAAACTGAACTAAAAAAGTCACATTAGGTTTGCCGAAGCAAACCTGAATTATTATCCTAACATGAGCCCATTTTTTTTCCTTTTTATCTTATTTATATGCATTACATTTATGATCCTACATGTTCAGGCTTTAGCAGATACGTCGCAATTAAATCAGATTGCAAAAATAGAGGCTTGATACTCAACAACTCTCATTAGGAACCAAAATATAATTTCTATAATTTATAAGGTCTATGATACCATTAAGATTACCCAACCTTAATTAAGTCCATTTCATGCTCTCAGATTAAAATCCATTCCAAAACAATCATTAGAACTCAATCAATTGTATACAAATTATCCAGGGATCAAACTGTAAGATTCTAAACTTTGGCAGATTTATTGCACAAAATAAGCTAGGCGTACCGATACGAGCAAGCCCCTTACCGATATGGATTAACTAACAAAATGGCTCCTTGTATCGATACACGTTTTCACGTATCGATATGGTATGTTGACCAAACTATACCGATACAGCTTTGACCATACCGATCCCTCTTTGTTATTTCAAAAACTTAGAATTTCAGTAGCTAGAGCCCGTAATGATACAGTACCCCGCATATCGATACGGCTTGTTAAATTTGAAGGGATCGTTTCGGTACGCTGGCCTATGTACTGACACCTATGCCTATTTTCCCTCAAGGCATACCGATACGGTGGCTAAGCGTACCGATACGCTAGGCTTAATTTCAATGATTTGAGCCTCAACAGGACCCTGCGTACCGAACCTTAAGGTACTCGTACCAATACGCAAAGGCCTGTAATGATCTCTAGGTCCAACATATGTCACTTTGGCTCATTCCAAACAACATTATCACTTATCTAAACTTCATATAACATCAAAGACATGTTTAAACACCATCATAGCATCATTTTGGGCCAACCTAGCAAATCTAGCAAAGTCAATCACAATGTCTATAGGCATACTTCCTAGTCCACAACCAAAACACAAAACTATTCACATCTCAACTACCTAAAGCTTATTACAAGTCCAAAACAAACAATTAAAACTTGCATCAACATGGAGTTCATCAAAACCCTCCCAAATTCTCATTCGACACATTGCCTTTATTACTACCATATGCGTTTAAACCATGCTTTGAAAATAAGTCTTCGAAAATCCTTCCTTACTTTCTCCCTGCCCAAAAATTCTAATTATCTGCATTGATAGAAAACAAGAGCATAAGCACACTAGGCTTAGTGAGGAATACTCAAAACCAACAACCATCAATGCATTTTAAACAATTTTCCATTGTTTAGTAAACACTTTCCATGTTTCTTTTAAAACATAATCTCAACATCATGACTTAAAAAACCATGCACTTAACATTTCCAAAATAGCATATTAAACTATATGCAACATGTATCATGGATTTAACAACAAAGTCCCATTTGCTACCCTTAATTTAAGCTTTCCCATGCATACTACCAATGCAAGGCTTAAAGAGTACAACATGCTTAAACTATATTAAACAACATAATCCATCTCATGATACATCGTCAATTACATTGGTTTACAAGTGATCATTAGCCAAGTTCCACTTTACAAAACATAACATCAGATACACGGATTCAACAAGTGTTCCCTCAACACTTAACATATAATCTATCGGCGTTACAAGGTTCACACACGGGAGTTTTCGGTACTCATAAACCCCTCCACCGTTGTGACACTCGTGGTGGAGTCTTCGGTACACATAAACCCCTCAACACCACTCATCGATCATATGTATAGTCTACTAATGAGAGTCTTCTGTATAATTAAACCCCTCAACCGTTAGAGTACTTGGATAGAGTATTCGGTACACATAAACCTTCAACATCCAAGGCAACTTTTTATACTGCACTATCAATCCTATGGCTAGCCAACTATATCCGATAATATTTCCAAACCTTTTTATCTCATCATTTGCCAATATAATCCATTTTATTATCAACAACTCACTATTTTCATATGCATTCTCAAGATCATTAAACCAATGCAACATAACCTTGTATTAAACAATGTTCATAAACATTAACGAAATGTGCATAACTTCCAAATGCATCCTTATCATTTTGTAATCATTTTCCAGCATTAAGCCATGCTCTAAACATGCATACACAGTGAGCAATTAAACTATTTAAACAAGTGCTTAAAATAAAATGCCAAACTGAGTTTGAGAGAGAGATTTCATCCTTTACTTACTTCCGAGCTTAGGCAAGCATTTCAAGCTTGATCTAAACTCCCAAACATAACTTTCAAACCTTTGACTAGTTGTAAAACACGTTCTCACTCACTGAAACACAAAGCCTTGCTTGCCGATATTGTAATCTCGCCTTCAAAGCTTTCGAAATTAGGACTCAAGCTCAATGACCAATTTCCTCTGCTTTATCCACACAAAATAGAGGTACATTGCATTAAAATGCAATCAACAACACAGCCACACAAAACCCTCAACATTCCTTCTACACAAAACACTCTACAACATCCAAAACTAATCTCTAACATCCTTCAAACTTAACCCAGCCATAACCTAACATTTAAACTCATCAATTAACATCAAACAACATCTAAAAACATATCACAATCATCTTTATACCTCTACCATACCTAAAACCTTCACAACTCCTTAAAAACACATTACTAGCAACCTAGAAAATTAGGAATTCAAATAGTTTCGGGATTCCTATGATTAAACCTGTTAGCAATAGTGCCATAAGGCCTATCGTATGCACATGATATTTTGATTATTGAATTTATTATTATGATAAATTTGCATGCTTTTGTATCATTGAACATTATTATTCTAAATATCCCTAATCAGTTATTATTGTGGGAACAATAATAAGATAAGATTAGTATGAAGTTTGATAGATATTCATAAGATGAATATGTGAATGAGATTCAAATCAAATTCACATATGCATTTGTTGAGAACAAATATTAGAATCGACTCGTCTTAAGATTAATACATGTATAAAAGTTATATATTAATCTTCAAACAGTTATGACATTAAATCCTTAAACCATAAATTGCTACGGTTTTCAACATGATAACTATTATATTCTGACATAGTCAAACATCATTTTAATCGGACGATTATAAAGGTTATGCTTGAACATAATAAGGAATCATGCAGTGAGATGTGAGTGATTAAGACGAAATTTATTCCTCTTAACATAAGAGAGACATCTGTGGGCCCCTCGATGAATGAGACTGAGAAATGCATGGCCGTGCTCAAATGAGTTAATAAAGATCAATGTCATTTGTTTAGTCAGTTCAATTGGGCATCGAGAAACTAAAGATAGAACGATATAAGGTTAACATTTTCCATGCCTTATATTCTATCAAGATATCGTGAGATAAAAGGATTATGACATAAATTGAATTAAGGTTGTCTCAGATTATGAGCTTTTCATTTAACTTGGGTAGTCATAATGTCTTGCTAGAGGCCACTTATGACTTGTAGAATAAAATGTGATTTATCTACTACCATCGTTAAATGAGCCTATAGGCTCGCACACTAAGAATGGATAAGAATAGTTGTGGTTATTACTCTCAATAATAAATTTAAGATATTGTGATTATTTTAAATTATATTATTAGAGATTATTTATTTGAATTTAAAAGGTTAAATTCGTAATAGAATATCTTATTTATTTTATCATTTTCTGAAAATAATATAAATAAATAATATTATCAAATAATCTCATTATCTAGATTTGATTGAATTTAAATTCCTTATCATGTAAGGAATCAATTTTAGAATATATTATTTATTTATTTTAAATAAATAATATTATTAAATAACTCACTTCATCTAGAGTTGGTTGAATTTAAATTCTTTATAAGATAAAAGAATTCATTTTAAATTATAATTTATTTAAAAAGAGTTTTAATTAAATTATAATAGTGAACTCAACCTAACCCTATTCAAGTCATATATATATGTACGTATGCCAAGGGTTTTGAGAGTTATCTAGGGATTTTTCGAAATAGCCACCAAAACCACAAAAACTAGATTTTTGAAATCTTGATTAGAACTAGCATTCTGATAGTCATTCATCATCCATTCGCGTGTGGATACTTGTAGAGGGCGGTCATCTTTCAAAACGGCAGCGCCTCAACACAACCAGATTCATGAATCATAAATCAAGGTAATTTTTGATTTCCTCCTCGTACATTAATATGATTGCATGAGATCCTGGAAATTCTTCATAGGATATTTTTCTGCTGCGTTTATATGCCTGATTAGACCAGTTTATTGCCTATGAAACCCAATAGTGGTATCAGAGAAACTTGCATATTCATATTAATTGTATGATCATTATAGTATGCATTATTAGATGTATGTTATTAGGGCTTGCGCGAACGATATAATTAATCAGGCTGTTTGAGGTGTTTGAAATGTTAAATCTGTTTCTTTAAAGGATTTGTTAAATATTGTTAATAATCCTAATATTGTTTCGTGATTAAAGAGTTTAATTGCTTGATTAGATCACAACGGTATATATTTAGCAATTATGACTGGCGATGATTTGTGTATAAGCCTCTTGTGTAATTTGATTACATTGTTTAATGCGATTAAACTTGATTATGGCTTGTTCACAAATTTGTTGATAAGATCAGTAAATTTGAAATTTTTAGGGAAAAATCGTAAGGTTTTTCTATAGATTAAAATAGTTTGCGTAGGGTTTAGCTCTGTGAAACACCTTATAAGATTAAAAGACTTAAGTAACACCTTTTAGTAACGATGTACGCTTTGTCAAATATTCATGAGATGCTTGTTTCTTGATTGTTTTGCTTGATGCATGGCATGGCCCGTAGTATGGCCTTTTAAATTTTTACAAAGGTTGTAAAGTTTTTAAATACAACATTCGTGTCGTTTTATTCATTGTAATACGACCTGCGTGTCATTTTATTTTTGTAATACGGCCTTCGTGTCATTTGGATTTTTGTAATCAATACATAGTTCTTACCACCATGGTGATGGAGAAGCTAGATGGTGATCCAAGGTGATGAAGATACTGATCCAAGATGATGAAGTCGTTTATCGTTTAGGTTTATTTATTTTTAGGATAAGGCCATACTATGTCACGTTTATTTGTTTGCATATATGTGGTGCTATGTGAATGCGATGCTATGTGTATGTGATGCCTTAGTAATTAAAATCAACAAGGGCCCCTCACATAAAATTTAAGTTTTACATGCCATCCAATTTTAAACACGTGTCAAGACTTTTATCACCTTAATGTAGGTTCTACCAAAGTAGGAGTACATTAGGTTACATTAGTAAGACATGACGAGTCATAGTGCTGCTCACATGTTTAAAATGGTGTAGCTTAATTAGGTTATCAAAACGGTTTTGGACCTAATGGCATGAGATGAGATTTATGCATGCCGGGACATAAGATGTCAAAATCTCATAAATTTCTAAGAATTGCATAAGATGCAATTAGTAAGAGTTACTTACCTAAATAACTTGTTTTTAAGTGTCATGCTAAAGCTAACTTAAAGATAGAGTGAAATATGGATCTTAGCCCACTATATTAATTAGTTTTGAGGGTTGTTAATTTAGTGGGAATCTTAAATCAAAATATATTATCAAACTTTACATTATATTGTAGATGACCACCAATAATTCTACTTTATCACTTTGTGATCGGTACTTGAGAAGCAAAAACTTATCGGGACTAACTTTCTTATTTGGTATCAAAATTTGAGAATTGGTCTCAAACAAGAAAGGAAGAGTTATGTCCTAGATGAACCTTACTCACGAGGAACCAGAGAAAGATGCCTCTAAAGCTGATACAAAGGCTTATGAGAAGCATAAAAATGATTCTCTTGATGTTGCTTGCACTGATGCTAGCTACCATGAGTTTCGACCTTGAAGGATCTAGAAAACATGAAAGCTTATGATATGATTCGTGAGCTTAAGGAAATGTTCTAACAGCAAGCAAGGTAAGAAAGGTATGAGACTGCCAAGGCATTACATTCTTGCAAAATGGCTGAAGGTGCCTTTGTTAGCACCCATGTGCTAAAAATGAAAGGTCATATTAAGAACCTTGAGACACTTGGATTTCCATTAAGCCAAGAGTTGGCAACTGACTTGATCCTAAACTCATTACCTGAAAGTTATAGTCAATTTGTTATGAACTATAACATGAATGGGATGGATAAATCAATTTTTGAGCTACATACGATGCTTAAAACTGCTGAACAGAATATTAGATCCAAGCCTAGCCATGTTTTGATGGTTCAAAAGGGAAAGAATTTCAAGAAAAGGGAAAGGGAAAAAGAGTGGCTAGAAAGTCCAACGCTAAACCAAGACCCAAAGCTAATCCCAAAGTTAAGCCCCCTAATGAGGGTGTTTGTTTCTTTTGCAATGAGTCTGGTCATTGGACGAGAAACTGCAAGCTGTATATGGAAGATCTAAAGAAAAAGAAGAGAACTAGTGAGACCAACTCATTAGGTATTTATGTTATACATGTTAATTTTTCTCCTACAAGTTCTTGGGTATTAGATGCCGGATGTGGATCTCACATTTGTACGAATGCGCAGGAACTCCAAATGAGTATACAATGAGATGGAAATGGAGCAAGAGTTCTTTTGCTTTAGCTGTAGGAAGTTATGAACTTACTTTGCCTGGTAGGCTTTTGTTAGCTTTGAATAATTACTTTTATGTTCCCAAGATAAGTAGGAATATTATTTTAGTTTCTTGTTTGGATAATGATGGTTTTCCTTTTATTATTAAGAATAATAATTGCTCCATTTATTATAAATACATGTTCTATGCAAATGTTGATTTACAGGATGATCTTTAAGTTTTGAAGCTTCAAAACTCCAACAACTCTTCGATATATAACATAAATGAAAGGCTTAAATCTAAGGATTTAAATCCAACCTATCTTTGTCATTGTCGCCTTGGCCACCTAAATGAGAAATGCATTTCAAAACTTCATCAAGA
Source organism: Hibiscus mutabilis (assembly GCA_019671005.1). Lineage (NCBI taxonomy): Eukaryota > Viridiplantae > Streptophyta > Magnoliopsida > Malvales > Malvaceae > Hibiscus > Hibiscus mutabilis. The sequence continues at coordinate 22,620,145 of CM033744.1, read as the reverse complement.
TGGAATTTTGAATTCTTTTGATTTTGAATCATATGATACTTGTGAATCTTGTTTATTAGGTAAGATGACAAAGAGTCTTTTTACTGGACAAAGTGAAAGGGTTAATGAGGTTTTAGGCCTAACATACAGATGTATGTGGACCTTTAACTTCAATTGCTAGAGGAGGTTACAAGTACTTCATCACGTGATCTGATGACTACAGTAGATATGGTTATATTTATTTGTTCAAACACAAATCAGAATCATTTGAAGTGTTCAAATCTTTTCAAAATAAAGTACAAAATCAACTTGGCAAAACAATAAAAATTCTTCGATCTGATTGAGGAGGAGAATATTTGAGTCAAGAGTTTGATGATCATCTTAGAAATTGTGGAATAGTTTCACAATTAACTCTTCCTGGAACACCCCAATGGAATGACGTTTCAAAAAAAGAGGAATCGTACTTTATTAGATATGGTTCTATTGATGATGAGATGACAGATCTTTCACTTACCTTTTGGGGTTATGCACGTGAAACAGCTGCTTTTACACTAAATTGAGTTCCTTCCAAAGCAATTGAAAAGACACCATATGAGATATGGAGTGCTAAGAAGCCCAGTCTATCTTTTCTTAAAATTTGGGGCTAGCAGGCTTACGTGAGACATTTAGTTTCTGATAAGCTTGAACCAAAATCTGACAAATATCTTTCTATGGGATATCCTAAGGAAACAAAAGGATACTACTTTTATAATCCCATTGAGAACAAAGTGTTTGTTGCTCGGAATGGTGTCTTCTTAGAAAAAGGAATTAATTTCTAAAGGAACAAATGCGAGAAAAGTACAACTTGAAGAAGTTCAAGAACCACAAAATCACATTGAACTGCCTTTGGAAACTCAATGTCAACAAACTGTTCTTGACATACCTCCAGTAACACAAGAATTACGTAGATCTGATAGAGCACGTCGTAAACCTAAGAAATGTGGATTTCTTGTCACTGATAGTTATGACATATTATTAGTGGATCAGGATGAACCCACTACCTATCAAGAGGCTATTTTAAATCCATACTCTAATAAATGGTTAGAGGCCATGAAGTCTGAAATGCAATCCATGTGTGACAATCAAGTTTGGACTTTGATTGATCCACCTGAAGGTATTAAAAACATTGGATGTAAATGGGTTTTCAAAAAGAAAACTGACATTGATGGAAAATGAATACTTATAAAGCAAGGCTAGTTGTAAAAGGTTTCAAACAAACTCATGGTATAGACTATGATGAAACCTTTTCACCGGTAGCCATGTTTAAATCGATCAAATTCTTATAGCCATTGCAGCATATTATGACTATGAAATTTGACAAATGGGTGTGAAAACTACATTTCTTAATGGATACTTACTCGAGGATGTGTACATGACATAGCCCGAGGGTTTTGTACAAATTGAGAATTGCAGTAAAGTATGCAAGCTTCACAGATCCATTTATGGATTGAAGCAGCTTCAAGGAGTTGGAATCTTCATTTTGATAAGACAATCAAAGAGATTGGATTCATTAAAATGAAGATGAACCTTGTGTTTACAAGAAAGTTAGTGGGAGTACATTTGTGTTTTTGGTCTTATATGTCGATGACATTCCTACCTTGCAGAGTGTCAAGTCTTGGTTAGAAATTGTTTCTCAATGAAAGACTTAGGCGAAGCTGTGTCTATATCCTTGGGATAAAGATCTATAGAGATAGATCTAAAAGTCTAATCGGTCTAAGTCAAAGTGCGTATATAGACAAGGTACTAAAAAGGTTCAAGATACAAGATTCCAAGAGAGGATTCTTACTTATGTCTCATGACATTATTCTTAGCAAGACTCAAAGTGTCCTAACTCTAAAGATGAGCGAGAACGCATGAGTAAAATTCTTTATGCTTGATGATAGGGTCTATAATGTATGTCATGCTATGCACTAGACCAGATGTTTCATATGCTTTGAGCATAACAAGTCGATACCAATCAGATCCGGTGAGAGTCACAGACATAATTAAAGAACATACTTAAGTATTTGAGAAAAACTAAAGATATGTTCTTAGTTATGGCGGATTGAAGATGATCTAGTTGTAAGTGGTTATTGGACAAAGATGATGATCGGGATGTGTTTTGTTTAAATAGAGTGGTTGAAAAGTCAAACATGATGCAAAGCATGATATTTTGATTATTGAATTTATTATTATGATAAATTTGCATGCTTTTGTATATTTTGAATTGAATTATTATTCTAAATATCCTTGAACATTAATCTAAATATATTATTGTGGGAACAATAATAAGATAAGATTAGTATGAAGTTTGATAGATATTCATAAGATGAATATGTGAATGAGATTCAAATCAAATTCATATATGCATTTGTTGAGAACAAATATTAGAATCGACGTCTTAAGATTAATACATGGATTAAAGTTATATATTAATCTTCAAATAGTTATGACATTAAATCCTTAAACCATAAATTGCTACGGTTTCTCAACATGATAACTATTATGTTTTGACATAGTCAAACATCATTTTTAACTGACGATTATAATGCCTGAACATAATAAGGAATCATGCAGTGAGATGTGAGTGATTAAGATGGAATTTATCCCTCTTAACATAAGAGAGATATCTTTGGGCCCCTCGATGATTGAGACTGAGAAATGCACGGTCTTGCTCAAATGAGTTGATAGAGATCAATGTCATTTGTTTAGTCAGTTCAATTGGCATCGAGGAACTAAAGATAGAACGATATAAGGTTAACATTTTCCATGCCTTATATTCTATCAAGATATCGTGAGATAAAAGGATTATGACATAAATTGAATTAAGGTTGTCTCAGATTATGAGTTTTTCATTTAACTTGGGTAGTCATAATATCTTGCTAGAGGCCACTTATGACTTGTAGAATAAAATGTGATTTTATCTACTACCAACGTTAAATGAACCTATAGGGCCGCACAATAAGAATGGTTGTGGTTATTACTCTCAATAATAATTTTAAGATAATGCGATTATTTTAATTTATATTATTAGAGATTATTTTTTCAAATTTAAAAGGTTAAATTCGTAATAGAATATCTTATTTATTTTATTATTTTTCGAAAATAATATTATCAAATAATTTCATTATCTAGATTTGATTGAATTTAAATTCCTTATCAGATAAGGAATCTATTTTAGAATCTATTATTTATTTATTTCAAATAAATAGTACTATTAAATAAATCACCTTATCTAGAGTTGGTTGAATTTGAATTCTTTATAAGATAAAAGAATTCATTTTAAATTATAATTTATTTAAAAAGAGTTTTAATTAAATTATAATAGTGAACTCAACCTAACCCTATTCAAGTCATATATATATGTACGTATGCCAAGGGTTTTGAGAGTTATCTAGGGATTTTTCGAAATAGCCACCAAAACCACAAAAACTAGATTTTTGAAATCTTGATTAGAACTAGCATTCTGATAGTCATTCATCATCCATTCGCGTGTGGATACTTGTAGAGGGCGGTCATCTTTCAAAACGGCAGCGCCTCAACACAACCAGATTCATGAATCATAAATCAAGGTAATTTTTGATTTCCTCCTCGTACATTAATATGATTGCATGAGATCCCGAAATTCTTCATAGGATATTTTTTCACGCGTTTATATGCCTGATTAGACCAGTTTATTGCCTATGAAACCCAATAGTGGTATCAGAGAAACTTGCATATTCATATTAATTGTATGATCATTATAGTATGCATTATTAGATGTATGTTATTAGGGCTTGCGCGAACGATATAATTAATCAGGCTGTTTGAGGTGTTTGAAATGTTAAATCTGTTTCTTTAAAGGATTTGTTAAATATTGTTAATAATCCTAATATTGTTTCGTGATTAAAGAGTTTAATTGCTTGATTAGATCACAACGGTATATATTTAGCAATTATGACTGGCGATGATTTGTGTATAAGCCTCTTGTGTAATTTGATTACATTGTTTAATGCGATTAAACTTGATTATGGCTTGTTCACAAATTTGTTGATAAGATCAGTAAATTTGAAATTTTTAGGGAAAAATCGTAAGGTTTTTCTATAGATTAAAATAGTTTTGTGAGGGTTTAGCTCTGTGAAACACCTTATAAGATTAAAAGACTTAAGTAACACCTTTTAGTAACGATGTACGCTTTGTCAAATATTCATGAGATGCTTGTTTCTTGATTGTTTTGCTTGATGCATGGCATGGCCCGTAGTATGGCCTTTTAAATTTTTACAAAGGTTGTAAAGTTTTTAAATACAACATTCGTGTCGTTTTATTCATTGTAATACGACCTGCGTGTCATTTTATTTTTGTAATACGGCCTTCGTGTCATTTGGATTTTTGTAATCAATACATAGTTCTTACCACCATGGTGATGGAGAAGCTAGATGGTGATCCAAGGTGATGAAGATACTGATCCAAGATGATGAAGTCGTTTATCGTTTAGGTTTATTTATTTTTAGGATAAGGCCATACTATGTCACGTTTATTTGTTTGCATATATGTGGTGCTATGTGAATGCGATGCTATGTGTGTGTGATGCCTTAGTAATTAAAATCAACAAGGGCCCCTCACATAAAATTTAAGTTTTACATGCCATCCAATTTTAAACACGTGTCAAGACTTTTATCACCTTAATGTAGGTTCTACCAAAGTAGGAGTACATTAGGTTACATTAGTAAGACATGACGAGTCATAGTGCTGCTCACATGTTTAAAATGGTGTAGCTTAATTAGGTTATCAAAACGGTTTTGGACCTAATGGCATGAGATGAGATTTATGCATGCCGGGACATAAGATGTCAAAATCTCATAAATTTCTAAGAATTGCATAAGATGCAATTAGTAAGAGTTACTTACCTAAATAACTTGTTTTTAAGTGTCATGCTAAAGCTAACTTAAAGATAGAGTGAAATATGGATCTTAGCCCACTATATTAATTAGTTTTGAGGGTTGTTAATTTAGTGGGAATCTTAAATCAAAATATATTATCAAACTTTACATTATATTGTAGATGACCACCAATAATTCTACTTTATCACTGTGATCGGTACTTGAGAAGCAAAAACTTATCGGGACTAACTTTCTTATTTGGTATCAAAATTTGAGAATTGGTCTCAAACAAGAAAGGAAGAGTTATGTCCTAGATGAACCTTACTCTGAGGAACCAGAGAAAGATGCCTCTAAAGCTGATACAAAGGCTTATGAGAAGCATAAAAATGATTCTCTTGATGTTGCTTGCCTGATGCTAGCTACCATGAGTTCTGACCTTCAGAAGGATCTAGAAAACATGAAAGCTTATGATATGATTCGTGAGCTTAAGGAAATGTTCTAACAGCAAGCAAGGTAAGAAAGGTATGAGACTGCCAAGGCATTACATTCTTGCAAAATGGCTGAAGGTGCCTTTGTTAGCACCCATGTGCTAAAAATGAAAGGTCATATTAAGAACCTTGAGACACTTGGATTTCCATTAAGCCAAGAGTTGGCAACTGACTTGATCCTAAACTCATTACCTGAAAGTTATAGTCAATTTGTTATGAACTATAACATGAATGGGATGGATAAATCAATTTTTGAGCTACATACGATGCTTAAAATCACGAATGTAATATTAGATCCAAGCCTAGCCATGTTTTGATGGTTCAAAAGGGAAAGAATTTCAAGAAAAGGGAAAGGGAAAAAGAGTGGCTAGAAAGTCCAACGCTAAACCAAGACCCAAAGCTAATCCCAAAGTTAAGCCCCCTAATGAGGGTGTTTGTTTCTTTTGCAATGAGTCTGGTCATTGGACGAGAAACTGCAAGCTGTATATGGAAGATCTAAAGAAAAAGAAGAGAACTAGTGAGACCAACTCATTAGGTATTTATGTTATACATGTTAATTTTTCTCCTACAAGTTCTTGGGTATTAGATGCCGGATGTGGATCTCACATTTGTACGAATGCGCAGGAACTCCAAATGAGTATACAATGAGATGGAAATGGAGCAAGAGTTGCTGCTTTAGCTGTAGGAAGTTATGAACTTACTTTGCCTGGTAGGCTTTTGTTAGCTTTGAATAATTACTTTTATGTTCCCAGCATAAGTAGGAATATTATTTTAGTTTCTTGTTTGGATAATGATGGTTTTCCTTTTATTATTAAGAATAATAATTGCTCCATTTATTATAAATACATGTTCTATGCAAATGTTGATTTACAGGATGATCTTTAAGTTTTGAAGCTTCAAAACTCCAACAACTCTTCGATATATAACATAAATGAAAGGCTTAAATCTAAGGATTTAAATCCAACCTATCTTTGTCATTGTCGCCTTGGCCACCTAAATGAGAAATGCATTTCAAAACTTCATCAAGATGGAATTTTGAATTCTTTTGATTTTGAATCATATGATACTTGTGAATCTTGTTTATTAGGTAAGATGACAAAGAGTCTTTTTTTGGACAAAGTGAAAGGGTTAATGAGGTTTTAGGCCTAACATACAGATGTATGTGGACCTTTAACTTCAATTGCTAGAGGAGGTTACAAGTACTTCATCACGTGATCTGATGACTACAGTAGATATGGTTATATTTATTTGTTCAAACACAAATCAGAATCATTTGAAGTGTTCAAATCTTTTCAAAATAAAGTACAAAATCAACTTGGCAAAACAATAAAAATTCTTCGATCTGATTGAGGAGGAGAATATTTGAGTCAAGAGTTTGATGATCATCTTAGAAATTGTGGAATAGTTTCACAATTAACTCTTCCTCGAACACCCCAATGGAATGACGTTTCAAAAAAAGAGGAATCGTACTTTATTAGATATGGTTCTATTGATGATGAGATGACAGATCTTTCACTTACCTTTTGGGGTTATGCACGTGAAACAGCTGCTTTTACACTAAATTGAGTTCCTTCCAAAGCAATTGAAAAGACACCATATGAGATATGGAGTGCTAAGAAGCCCAGTCTATCTTTTCTTAAAATTTGGGGCTAGCAGGCTTACGTGAGACATTTAGTTTCTGATAAGCTTGAACCAAAATCTGACAAATATCTTTCTATGGGATATCCTAAGGAAACAAAAGGATACTACTTTTATAATCCCATTGAGAACAAAGTGTTTGTTGCTCGGAATGGTGTCTTCTTAGAAAAAGGAATTAATTTCTAAAGGAACAAATGCGAGAAAAGTACAACTTGAAGAAGTTCAAGAACCACAAAATCACATTGAACTGCCTTTGGAAACTCAATGTCAACAAACTGTTCTTGACATACCTCCAGTAACACAAGAATTACGTAGATCTGATAGAGCACGTCGTAAACCTAAGAAATGTGGATTTCTTGTCACTGATAGTTATGACATATTATTAGTGGATCAGGATGAACCCACTACCTATCAAGAGGCTATTTTAAATCCATACTCTAATAAATGGTTAGAGGCCATGAAGTCTGAAATGCAATCCATGTGTGACAATCAAGTTTGGACTTTGATTGATCCACCTGAAGGTATTAAAAACATTGGATGTAAATGGGTTTTCAAAAAGAAAACTGACATTGATGGAAAAATGAATACTTATAAAGCAAGGCTAGTTGTAAAAGGTTTCAAACAAACTCATGGTATAGACTATGATGAAACCTTTTCACCGGTAGCCATGTTTAAATCGATCAGAATTCTTATAGCCATTGCAGCATATTATGACTATGAAATTTGACAAATGGGTGTGAAAACTACATTTCTTAATGGATACTTACTCGAGGATGTGTACATGACATAGCCTGAGGGTTTTGTACAAATTGAGAATTCTGGTAAAGTATGCAAGCTTCACAGATCCATTTATGGATTGAAGCAGGCTTCAAGGAGTTGGAATCTTCATTTTGATAAGACAATCAAAGAGATTGGATTCATTAAAAATGAAGATGAACCTTGTGTTTACAAGAAAGTTAGTGGGAGTACATTTGTGTTTTTGGTCTTATATGTCGATGACATTCCTACCTTGCAGAGTGTCAAGTCTTGGTTAGAAATTGTTTCTCAATGAAAGACTTAGGCGAAGCTGTCTATATCCTTGGGATAAAGATCTATAGAGATAGATCTAAAAGTCTAATCGGTCTAAGTCAAAGTGCGTATATAGACAAGGTACTAAAAAGGTTCAGTATACAAGATTCCAAGAGAGGATTCTTACTTATGTCTCATGACATTATTCTTAGCAAGACTCAGTGTCCTAACTCTAAAGATGAGCGAGAACGCATGAGTAAAATTCTTTATGCTTCGGCGATAGGGTCTATAATGTATGTCATGCTATGCACTAGACCAGATGTTTCATATGCTTTGAGCATAACAAGTCGATACCAATCAGATCCCAGTGAGAGTCACCAGACATAATTAAAGAACATACTTAAGTATTTGAGAAAAACTAAAGATATGTTCTTAGTTTATGGCGGATTGGAAGATGATCTAGTTGTAAGTGGTTACACAGACACAAGCTTCCAAACTGACAAAGATGATTTTCGATCGCAGTCAGGATGTGTTTTGTTTAAATAGAGGTGTTGTTTGCTGAAAAGTTCAAAGCAAAGCACTACCACAAGTCAAACATGATCGTCATGCTAGGTCTATAGGTATGAGATACATTCTTTAATATGCCTAGTGCAAGTGGGAGATTGTTAGCGATAGTGCCCTAAGGCCTGTATGGACATGATATTTTGATTATTGAATTTATTATTATGATAAATTTGCAAGCTTTTGTATCCTTGAACATTATTATTCTAAATATCCCTAATCAGTTATTATTGTGGGAACAATAATAAGATAAGATTAGTATGAAGTTTGATAGATATTCATAAGATGAATATGTGAATGAGATTCAAATCAAATTCATATATGCATTTGTTGAGAACAAATATTAGGATCGACTCGTCTTAAGATTAATACATGGATTAAAGTTATATATTAATCTTCAAATAGTTATGACATTAAATCCTTAAACCTGAAATTGCTACGGTTCTCAACATGATAACTATTATGTTTTGACATAGTCAAACATCGTTTTTAATCAGACGATTATAAAGGTTATGCTTGAACATAAGAAGGAATCATGCAGTGAGTTGTGAGTGATTGAGACTGAAAAATGCACGGTCGTGCTCAAATGAGTTTATAGAGATCAATGTCATTTGTTTAGTGAGTTCAATTTGGCATCGAGAAACTAAAGATAGAACGATATAAGGTTAACATTTTCCATGCCTTATATTCTATCAAGATATCGTGAGATAAAAGGATTATGACATAAACTGGATTAAGGTTGTCTCAAATTATGAGCTTTTCATTTAACTTGGGTAGTCATAATGTCTTGCTAGAGGCCACTTATGACTTGTAGAATAAAATGTGATTTTATCTACTACCAACGTTAAATGAATTTATAGGGTCGCACACTAAGAATGGATAAGAATGGTTGTGGTTACGACTCTGAATAATAAATTTAAGATAATGCGATTATCTTAAATTATATTATTAGAGATTATTTATTCAAATTTAAAAGGTTAAATTCGTAATAGAATATCTTATTTATTTTTATTATTTTTTGAAAATAATATAAATAAATAATATTATCAAATAATCTCATTATCTAGATTTGATTGAATTTAAATTCCTTATCAGATAAGGAATCTATTTTAGAATATATTATTTATTTAATTTAAATAAATTATATTATTGAATAAATCACTCTATCTAGAGTTGGTTGAATTTGAATTCGTTATAAGATGAAAGAATTCATTTTAAATTATAATTTATTTAAAAAAGAGTTTTAATTAAATTATAATAGTGAACTCAACCTAACCCTATTCAAGTCATATATATATGTATGTATGCCAAGGGTTTTGAGAGGTATCGAGGGATTTTTAGAAATAGCCACCAAAACTACATAAATTAGATTTTCGAAATCTTGATTGGAACTAGTATTCTAATAGCCGTTCGTCATCCATCCGCGTGTGGATACTTGTAGAGGGCGGTCATCTTTCAGAAAGGCAGAGCCTCAACAAAACCGGATTCCTGAATCATAAATCAAGGTAATTTTTGATTTCCTCTTCGTACATTAATATGATTGCATGAGATCCTAGAAATTCTTTATAGGATATTTTTCCGTTGCGTTTATATGCCGGATTAGATTAGTTTATTTCCTATGAAACCCAACAAAACCATCCTATTAACATCATTCAACATCAAAATCAGGATCTATATCAATCCAAATCAAGAGAAAACATAACCATTATGAGATTAGATCAATTTCACCAATTAAACCTTGATTTAACCATTTTCCTTCAATTAAAATATCAAAATAAGTTAAAAATCGTAATTAAAGGATCAAGAACTTGGGAATTTCAATAAAGAATCTTATATTAGAGGAGAAGAATGAACCTCACCTCTAATGGCTGATTTCTCCCTTAATTGGCAAAGTTTGGTTGAAATCCAAGAAGATTTTGTAATAGGAATTGAAGAAATCAATTAGGAAACAAGAAGGAACTCAATAGGATTTGATCCATAAGAATTTTGGAGTGAAAATCTTAGCTTGGTTGCTGGGAAAGTTTAGAGAAAAAAAGAATTGCAATGTTAGTTACATAAGAAAAGTGATTATAGAAAATACATCTCCCTTTAATAATAAAAACAATAAAACGCTTTAAAAATGGCCTAAATTAAGGGAAAATCTGATGAAAAATATTGGTGAAATAGCTCCTTAAAGATTCTAAGTTTTGACTCTTTTACAAAACAGTCACCAAAAATAGTTTTGAAACTTTACATTTTGGTCACTACCCAAAATGTCCACTTTCGAGACCCCTTTTTACAAAATTAATTTTACCAAAATTATTTCCATATTTAATAATAACTTTAGAAAATTTTCAATAATTTTATCCTTTCCGAAAAATTTAATCCAAATTAAATCCCAAAATCGATTCGAATTCCCTAATCCGATCCGATAGACCGTCTAACCCACTTAGGAACTCCTAGGCCCAAAACTGGGGCGTTACAAGATCCAATGTCAAGAATGTTTGTATTTCCTTCCTTAAAACATTTTTGAACTGCTTACATTTCATCTTCTCGGTGGCAACGAGTTCTGGAGCATACTTATTCAGCTGTAGGAACTCTTGCTCATACTCAAAATCTGGTCAATTTCCTTGTATCTGATGTGTAAACCGATCTCGTAGACTATCCATGTGAGCTTCTCTACCATACTACTTCTCAAACTCGTCAAGAAAATATCCCAAATGGGCCGGTTAGGGTACCAACCTAACTCCACGGTCTCCCACCATTTGTGAGCATTCTTCTTCAGAAGAGAAAGGATGCACTTCAACTTTTCCCTTAGCTCCAATCCCATTTGATGCAGGATCTAACGTGTATCCCTCAGCCATTGATCCACTTTGATTGGGTTATCTTGTCCCGACCCCAAGAAGTCAGTTGCACCATATCTATGAAGCCTCTCGATCGGGGCCTCGCGGGGGTAGCGAGAGTTCTTGGGATAGCTCTCACAATATGATCAAGTGCCCTATGCAAATGGGAGAAGTAGTTGGCTCTTAACGCCTTTCACCTTTTGACCTTTCATCCATCTCCAGGATGAAATCCTCATCATAGCTCTCCTCTTGGGAGCCCCAATTCTCCTCCAGATTGCGCGCCCCTCTAGGCATACTCAAACTATACAGATAAACAGACGAGGTTACTCCATCGGATATTCAGCCTTAACATGAGTACAACTTCAATTTGTGGGTACGTATTCACTTGTCACCCTTTTTACGACTCTTTATTATCTCAGGTATTTCTAGAATTAGCTAAACCTAGGCTCTAATACCACTAAATTTAACACCCTAAACTCGGTGTCAAATTGGGCCTCAAGCCCAAACCCATATATGAAAACTTTTCAAATAAGTTTAGCCTATATCCATAAGTTTCATACATCAAACCATCGTTAAAAGAGTTATACAAAATATTCAAGCGTTGTATAGGAGCTCCAAATTAAAACATATTAATTAAAAACATTTGATATGAATTAATAGTTTTAAAGGAGTTACAGATACAATACATAATGGTCCTATGAATAAATTGCCCCAACAAATCTAAGTATTGTACTCTTCAACATATTCGATGTACTAAAATCCGACTCTAATGTGCTCCTTGGAAAGCACACAGCAACCTAAAGTCCTGCATAAGGAAATAACAATTCTAAATGCTGAGCTCGAAAGCTCAGTGGATACACCTCTATTCTACCATGCTTCATGCAAATCATAAATATAAGCATGTAGTTAAAGGTAATGGTCAAGCAAGCATGAATACCATGTGGCACTACTCTGATCGCCAAAACACATGTGATCAATATAATCAAACAATTAGACAATCTAGGGCTTGCAAGGCCTATCATACCATACCATACCTTACCATACCATACGGAAGTGAGGTCGGGTTACCTAGCATCAGTACATACACTCCGAGTGAGTTAGGGTCACATAGCATTGGAACATACACCCTACTCGAAATTATCCCTTGAGCATATATGGATGAGGCTCGGGTCACATAGCATCGGTAAGTTCCATCACCTCATCTTACCATGGCGTTGCAACACATTCTTGAGCATATGGATCCTATCAACCAAGTGCTCACACATCACGAATTAATATTACAATACCATTACATCAATGGCATTTATCAATACATGGTTCACCCAAGTCTCAATCCCATTTTATTCTCATTTAATTCACATACGGGATTAGAATTTTGGTTTCTCTATTTTATACTTCATTTTATACCTTTAGAGACCCATTAGGCCCTTCATCTCAAATTATAGAACCCCCAAACTTTAAGTCAAATTTCTTGGGCAGATTGCCCAGCTCATACCGACACACATACATGGAATATTAATACGTGCCTTCTTTGGGTACCAATACTCCTTAATTGAGCATCGATACTCGGCTACATAGCTTGATGGTCTTAAGCCTAAAGCTGTACTGGTATGCTTTTGTAATCACTCATTTTTACTTGTAAATATATTAATATTGCATGTATATTTATTATATGAATGTTACTAATACAAGGTGGTGTGTGCATGTATAAGCTATGTATACGTATTAGGGGTGTATGTATGTCGCGTATGTATCTAGAGTATGAGCGTATTTGATTAATATATAGATGTTATGTTAATTATATGTATGGTTATACGTACGTATACTAGAATATTATATTAATTAATGATTGTATAATATAAGTATACATTTTCGTATATACATGTATTGCTGTTATAATTATATTATTATTAATATTATTTGGCTGGTAAAATGAAAAAAATTAAATATATATTAAACCCAAATAAACATGAAGTCCAAGTCCAATTACAAGTTCAATTACAAGGCCCGTTTGGCCCAAATCTGAATCCCATTTAATTACAATGTGCAGGTAACTGTGGGCCATTGGATCAAGATCTGATCCAACGGCCATGATGCAACTGAGGTCAAAAATATCTGCCAGGCGCGTGTTCCACACGTATGGACCGTTCGAGTGCCACGCGCGCGTGTGGTCTACGCGCGGACGCTTTAATATCCCACGCGCGCGTAAGATCCACGCGTTCTGACTCCTCGACTGCGGAGCTCCACATGGCGAAATCTGAAGCCGTCTCATCAAATCGAGGCTTCATCCAGGCCGATCGTTCTTCAAGCCATCTCGACCATTAGATCAGATCTGATCTAACGGCCGAAAACGCGTCTGGCCGCTGGCAGAACGTCCATACCGCCACCGCGCCGATATTTAGTCCCCGCGTTCAGATTATGCCAAAGACAACAAGCAAAGTGTCAGTTCAGATCTGAAAAAAGGAAGATGCAACTTGCAACCAAAAAAATAGAGGCAATAATATATATGAAACAGGAACTTTTGTAACGAAGAAAAGAAAAAAAAAGGGGAGAGTAAGAACAAAAAAAAGGAGAAAAGAGATCTTGTAATACGAAAAATCTGAAAGTTGTAAACATCCAAGATAATCAAAAGACAGTCCAGTGGTAAATTTTTTGTCTCTTTTTCTTACTTGTTTTCTTTACATGCATATACAAAAAAAACAGAAATAAAAGAGGAGAGTAGTCTTACCGGCGTCGTTTGTGGGTCTTCCCTTCCTCAGTGATAAGCCTTTCGGCTTCTACAAGCCAGATCTGGTGAACTAAAGGGAGGGGAAGGCCCCCCTGGTAGTTATATTTTAGGTTTAGAACTCTTTTTTTTGGTTCGTATTTCCTAGATCTAGGGTGAATAAGGGCGTATCCTCTGAATCCAACCACAGATTCATGTTGAGGACGAAAAGAAGGTTATTTTGGTGTATTTTGGGAGCCTACCGGCGCCGGTTAGCGGCGGCCGGCCGCCGGATTCTGGGTTTCGTAAGAACAGACGAGAGGAAAACGAAGAACACATTCTTACAAAAATCAAAAAAATGAAACGAATGACCAAAATCTGATTTCGGCCTAAAAAGGGGGTTTTTATAGTTGTTTTTATTTTGCTAAATGGGTAAATTACACACTTAATCCCACCGCGTTTTCAATATTTTCATTTTTGTCTTGCCGCATGGTATAATCACAATCCCAGTCCCCCTGATGTTTTAAAAGGTTACAATTTCGTCCCTAAATTACACCGAATCAGTTTCTGAATGGTAAAATTACGTCCTTAACCATCCCGCGTTTTTGGATTTTTCACTTTGGGTCTGCCCCTTGGTCTAATTACAATTCTGGTCCTTTTAGGTTTGGTTTGTTTCGTAATTTCGTCCCTAAATTACATATTATCGTTCTTTAATTTCTGCCACTGACTTTCGTTTTCCTTTCATTTCAGTCATGTTTTCTTCGTAAATATTATTGTTCGTATTATAATCGTATATATTGATATTAGTTTATTTTATGTCCCTCGTATATGACTCGTATTTCATGTTTTTATGTATATATGTGTTAAGTATGATATTCATGTTTTTTTTATCCGGTTATTCATATCAAGCATGTTATGTTTTAGTTAATTCGTACATGGCGTATTTTGTATTTTATATTTGTATGTTTCCCTTTTTTAGGGTTACATGTTAGTGTATTTACCCCTTTTGTACGATATGTTGACCCGTATATGTTGAAATATGTTTTATTACCAGTATGCATTTTTTTAATATTTGTTCGTCTATATGTACTTATTCCTGCCTTGTTATTTTGACATATTATAGTTGTTTCTATCTATTATTTAGAATAATATGTATATATGCATGTTTTAGTCTAGAATATCATCTATGTTAGATTAATATTCTGTTATGACAATATTTACTACATTTAAACATTTTGCCATGTTTTATATTTTTTTGCCATTAAGATTGCATATCGAGATATAACTTGTTAATGCGGAGTCCTTTTATCCGAGCGTAAACGGGGCCAGTATCAAGCGTAGTGATAGTGGTTGGGCGTTTATTCTCGGATAACGGGACCCTTAAAATTTATTCGCAATTATGACAGAATTTTAAAATAATCGTCACTTTAATCCGGAAAATCCAATATTAATAAAGCGGTAATTATTAAAGTACCAATTTTGGGCGGTGTGGGGGTGCTAATCCTTCCCCATCCGTAACCGACTCCCGAACCCTGTCTTTTTGAATCTCTGGTTTTATGGTGTCCGGCCTACCTAAGTGGCCGGTGGCGACTCCATTTTTTTATATACGGTTTATTTTAAAACCCCACGGAATAAATATTTTATACCCGAAAAATCACAAATACCTTTCAAAAAACACTCAAAAAAGCCACGTTTTTATTTTAGCGATTGCCAAACAAGAAGGGACATCGCTACAGATGGCGACTCCGCTGGGGACAATTTTTGTTTTTTTAAAAACAAATGAGAGTCAAGCTTTTAAAATAATTACCGCTTTACTAATATTGGAAGTTCCGGATTAAAAGTGACTATTAAATTAACATTCGGTCATAATTGCGCGTTTATTTTAACGCATTTAAAATATGGCATATAAACCTGTCTTTTTAAGTGGGGGGAAAACGCTAATGCTTTCGTGGAGATATCGTTCTCCCGTATGAGCCTAGCAAGTACCTTCGGGGCTCGAGTACCTTATGCTTTCGTAAGGATATCGTTTCCTAAAGACGGGCATAAGCGAATGGGTCCCCGAATTGAACCCGGTTGAAAGGAGCCTATAATGGGTGATGATCGGGGCCTTGCTACCCTTAGTAGGGGACAGCAAGGACAATTCGGGTACCTCCTAGAACCAAAACTGCATGTAGAGAACATAGAAACCCACCTGTTAGAGCCATGCGGATAACCTTAGGTTTTAGACAGAATAAATAGGGTTGTTTTTCGTGTGTTTATTTCTCATTTAATTTTGTCATTTTATTTATATATTTATCAATTTTATCCTGCATTGACTTGTTTTCTTTTCGCTTTTTGTTCTTTTTCGCATACATCATTGCATTTGCATCTCATAAAATCTTGGATCAAGTGGTTTGCCTGATCGTAAAGTCTTTCACCATGGAAAAAAAGGTGTCTTAGGAAAGAAGAGATTAATTTATCACCGTCGGACATTGGTCAAGTCAATCGAAAATCCAAGGAGACAGTTTGCCAAACGAACGCATAATAGCAGGATACACTTATGTGAGTCTTCAATGTAACGACTTGTGGGATCTTCAAAGCATTTGGGAAAGATGGGACCAAGACTACAAGACTTGTTCGCAATAGTTATGGCGACATCGCACAATTGTTATATGTTCGGATTAACCAGCCCCTACCGAGCTATAGTCCGTTTTGGAATCCGGCTTTTTGTCGCTTCACCTTTAATGGGCGGGACATGATGCCTACGGTAGAAGAATACACCGCTTTACTTAACCAGAAAAATATCGGGAAGATTGGATCTACGCGAAGCCTCCAAGGAATCAGAATTACACTGCGAAACTCAAAACCTTTGCGGGAATGAGTGACGATTGGGTTAGTGGCCTCCTTCAAATCCGAGGAGATAATACAGTCTTTGCATGGGAGAGTATTCGGGACATCATATCAACACATCCAGACGAGGCAAAGAAAATGGACCTATTCGCTTTAGGAATATATGGCTTGGTGATCTTTCCCAGAGTACTCGGAAACATTGATATAGCCATTCTGGATTTGTTTGAGCAGGTGAAACGAAAAGCAAACCAGTACCAGCAATCTTGGTCGAGACTTTCATTTCCTTAAACGCTAGCCGAAAACATGAAGAAGGACGTTTTCGAGGCTGCGCACAGCTATTACAAGTATGGATTCAGAGTCACATGTGGAAGACGCCGACAAGAGTCCTGCCGGGGATATCCTTCCAAGGTTTTTCGCCTTTACGAGAATACTTAGCAAAGGAATGGCGAGAGGATTTGAAAACAAAAATGTGGACCAGGTTCTTCAGAACATTCAAGATGAAGACATAGCATGGAGGGTCCCATGGCTCGGTAAAGTTAATTATTTTCTATACTGATTGTGGTGACTTCAACGGGTGATGATGTTGGGATTGCATGGAGGGATCGCTTGTGCCCCGCTTTTAGTATCTCGCACGCCGGATCACGGCAGTTCATTCCCAATACCGCCGAATTAAGCCAAACTGAATTTCTTTTCAAAGGGGAGTTCAAAGGAAAAATTCAGACCATCATGAGGGCACGGGATCATTGTTATCGGATCGGGGTGGAAGGAGATACCGAGCACATGACTACCCCAGATTACGATCTTTGGAGACGTTTGAGGTTAATAACGTGATTCCTGAACCGATCAAGGACCAGCAAAGTGTCACTCCAAGAGCTTACAAGGGTGGTACCATCCGGCCGATATCTTAAGGAGTGAACTCGAGGAAGTTAAAAAGAAAATGGACATTCAACAAACCCAACATGCGAGCGAACTCTATAAAGCAAGCTTAGAAGTTGACGAGCGGGATGGGATCATTAGGCAACTGAAGAAATTAAATGCAGATTTGAATGACAAGAATACTCTTTATCAAAAAGACGCCCTCCTATTACAGGCAAAAATACAAAAGGCCGGCCGGAGTCAGTTCATAGCTGTGGAAAGAGAAAGAATGAACGGCATCCGTTTGGTGGAAGAAGAACGAGAAATTAACAAAAGAGCGATTGAGAAAGAGATTGAAAGCTACCGTTTGGCTATGGAGGAAGAAAAACGGTCCGCCAAGAAGGCCATTGATCAAGAGAGAAAGATTCAGACAAGAAATCAGCAAGGGAAAACAAGCTGTCCATCATGAGAGAGAAAGTGTCGCCGTATGGAAAAGAAAATCCATGAATAGCCGAAACAGACTGTTAGAAATGCAGAAACTGTACGATGACACTATTCAGAGATTGGAGCAAAGCCAAAGTCAAAGTGATGAATTAAAAGGAAAGGTGGCGGAAGTCGAACACTCACTTCGAATGTACTGCCGCAGGAATAACTTCGCTGAGCTGCAGGAAAGAGAACGAGAGGTGGGTGTGTTACAAGCACGGATTGGGTCCCTCAAAGCAATCGTGGAGGATTACAAGGAAAGAATTAATGTGTTCGAAGAAGCTGCAGCCGGAGGGGACACCTATTGGCAGAAGAGATTACGCGACATTTGCTCGAATGGTACAGACAGAGACCAAGATTACGCAAACCTAATGGTGGACATACAATGAGTCGCCGGACATGTAAATGATTTAGTGTCGAGGCTAAAACACTCCGACCTTTATAGCCCCGGAATGGAAGAAGCTCCTAGGTTCTGAAGCTGCTCAAGGCAATTGGAAAGTTAGGAGATAGAGCTAGAGTCTATCTATAAGACTCGTGTTATAATTAGATCTTTTGTACTAGGGATCTTTACTTTGTAACACAATTTTTTGTTGTAATCAGGACCCTTTAATTCCGTGGAAGTAATTCAAAAGGGTGATTACCAAATGAATCATACCTTTTGTCTCGCATGCATTCTTGCATTTGCATCATAACATTTGCATCATTGTACATGCATTTATTTTTTGCAACCATATTAACAATATGAATATTGTGGCATTATATGTAGTTAACCCGCAATCATTCATCACCTATACTTTACCCGGCTACAAAGAAAGCTCATAGAAGAAAGAATAATCAGTCTAGAAAGAGGGCAAAAGAGCTCGAGACAAGGCTTGAAGAGGCCTGAGAAGCCTTAGTGATCAGATTGTGCAATCACAAACATCCATAGTATCGACTTTAACTGCATTCTTTGGCAAAAAGTCTTGGAAAACGAGTAGAAGGAGAAAATGTTCAAGAACCAGAGGGTACCCCGGCTCACTACAAGGTTCAACCGACCGCACCAAACCAGGCTAGGAAAGTATATATTGACCTGCGCAGAATGTCTTCTAGCTTTCACGTAGGGGCACCCGAGACTCACCCCTAAATCATCAAGCACTTTATGAAGAAGAAGTGACGGACCTAAACATGGTCGAAAGGATCAGGAATGAGGTAGAAAAAAAGTGGGAAGAAAGATTTCGCCTCATGGAAGAAAAATTTAAAGCGTTACAATCAAATGAAGAATCAGGAAACGACGCTAGCGACCTAAGTCTGGTGTCTGATCTTGTCTTGCCGCCAAAATTCAAAACGCCAGAGTTCAATAAATATGATGGAACCACATGTCCTTCTGCACACATAACGATGTATTGTAGAAAAATGGCGGCTTACCATAAAGATGAAAAGCTGCTGATCCATTGTTTCCAGGATAGTCTAACTGGAGCGGCGTTACGTTGGTACACTCAGCTGAGCAAGGCAAATGTCAAGACATGGAAAGATTTGTCTAAAGCATTTTCCGAGCAATACAAACATGTAACAGACATGATCCCTAGCAGAATTATGTTAGAAAATATGGGGCAAAAGTCTAATGAAAGCCTGCGACAATATGCCCAAAGGTGGAGAGAAGTGGCTGCCCAAATCCAGCCACCTATCCCGGAGCATGAAATCACGCCATTATTTGTCAATACTCTGAAAGGGGCACTCTTTGACCGCCTCATTAATAACACAACACAAGTGTTTACTTGACTTGATCAGATCGGGAGTCTCTCGAACTAGCAATTAAGAGTGGCAGAATTGATGGTGGGGAAGGGTCTCGAAAGTACAACAAGAGAAATGAAGTAAACACCACCAGCACCTATACCGCCCCGAAGAACTTCACAGTCTCACAGCCACAAGCACTGTGGAAAAACACAAAATTCAAATCAAAGAGATGAGAGAGTCACGAGAAAAAGAGAAAGAGAGGAGAACTTTCACCCTACCTGTTTCATACTCGAGCTTTATTCCCGGGTTGTATGAAGAAGGCACTGGTCCGACCATATATCGTTACGCCCGTCAATCCGCCCTTCCCGCCTTGGTACAATCCAAGCACACATTGCGACTACCACGGCGGTACCCCTGGACATCCCACTGAGAATTGCCTTGCCTTCAAAAAGCTTGTGCAGAATTTAATCAATTCTGGGATATTGAAGTTTGAAGAGCCAAACGTAGCCAACAACCGCTGCCCAATCATGGGAGCAGAGGAGTTAATGTCATAGAAGAATGCTTTACCAGGAGGATAAAGGATGACGTGTCAGAAATCAAGTCTCCTTTACGGTGGGTATTTCAACAATTATGCATGGCTCGTGTGATCAACAAAGGCATGATAATAAGGCAGAAGGAATGTGGAAAGTATTGCGAATTCCATCAGACTGAAGGGCATGATATCCAAGAATGTGAAGAGTTCAAGAAATTGGTGCAAAAGTTGATGAATGAAAAACAAATTGAATTCTTTGAGGAACCCATGGGGAAGGGATCAGACGTACACATGACAGATAGCCCCAAAGCTAGATACGGGAAGGATAGACCTTTTATCATCTCTCCCAGGACAGGAAATGCAGGTGTCTCCCGAGGAGAAACCAGCAAAATAAATCCCAAGATCGTCATTTCAGCACCATCTCCATTCCCATTCAAAGATATGCGACAAATTCCCTAGAATTATGCTGTGAATGTAACCATGCCAGAAAAATCAGAACACAAACAGGGAAAAGAGCCTACGCTGGAAGACCAACAAAGCCAGAACGATGTAAACGTTGGTGAGGCAGGCCATTTCACAAGGAGCGGCCGATGTTATTCCTCCGAGGCTTTGAAAGCGGCTGAAAAAGATAAGGGGAAGAATACAGCAGTTAGCCCTACGCAGATATTTGGAGAAGAACCTCCCCAAAAGATAAATGAACCGGTAACTGAGGCCCAGGCCAAAGAATTTCTAAAGTTCTTGAGACATAGCGAGTACAGCGTAGTGGAACAACTACGAAAACAACCGGCCAGGATCACAGTGCTGGAATTACTCTTGAGTTCAGAGAAGCATCGGGAGATGCTATTGAAAGTGCTGAATCAAACTTTTGTGCCCCAAGACATTTCTGTATCAAACCTGGACATGATAGTGGGGCATATTACCGCCTATAATCATATCACATTCAGTGATGATGAGATCCCGGAGGGAGGAATGGGGTCAACCAAAGCCCTTAACATTACTACCCACTGCAAAGGGTATGTATTACCAGGAGTACTGATCGACAACTGGTCAGCATTGAATGTCTTACCTATGGTAACCCTGCAAAAATTGCCAATAGATGGTTCGCACCTAAAGCTTTGCTACAACTCGGTAAGAGCCTTTGATGGTACGCAAAAAGGAACAATGGGGAAAATTGAGGTGCCCCTATTGATCGGACCAACCGAATATGTGATCGATTTTGTGGTGATGGATATAAAACCATCTTACAGCTGCTTGTTGGGAAGACCGTGGATCCACTCCGCAGGAGTTGTCCCATCATCATTGCATCAAAAATTAAAATTTGTAGTTGAAGGCAAATTGGTCACAGTAGAGGCAGAGCATGAATTTGTTGCTTCGGTGACATCAGATACCCCCTACATTCAAAATGATGACGATCTTTGTGGAATGCTCGCCCGAGCATTGGAACTAGTAAATGCTACATTCGTTTTAGAAGGAAGTCGGATCCCTATCCCAAGGTTATCCAATTGTACCAAGATGACCGTCGCAGTAAAACTCGGGGCGATGAGCCAAAATAGGAAAAGGGTGGGGAAGAAATTACAAGGAAACCCGAGACCCAAGAATATGATAACCAAGAAGGATCGTTTTGATCGGGTTACCAACCAAGTGTCCAATGTAAGAAAGAGGAATATAAGAGAAATGAGGAGCAAAGAAAAGCCGGATCTAAAGGAGAAGGCATTCCGTGGAGGTCGATGTCCTTTCCTAGTTTGAAAGCCACTTTCATCTCCGGAGAGGGTTCTACCAGCCAGTCAAGATATTGGAGAGGCAATGAAGAAAAATGATGAACTTAACCAGAGGAAATACTCAGTAAATCATTTGAAGGGATGTACATCAACATGATAGCTGAAAAGGACCGAGGTAGCAAAATGTTGACCAACATCCGCCCTTGCCATCCTGGGGAAACGCTCGATAACTGGAGCTGCATTGATCTACCTGTAGTTTTTAGGAATAGATCAGATTAATGCTCCGAATCAACCTTTTGTTTTTGCCCATAGACAATGGGGATCTCTTGTATGGGGCACCTATGTTAACTTTTTGATTGAAATGAAAATATCCCCATTTTCTTAAAAATGACCAAAGTCTCATTTATTCCATTCATGCATTCTTCATATTCATTCCCTTCATGTAAAGTCGTCTCTTTCCCAATACAATTCATTCTCATTTATTGCAGGTCGCTCATGATTGACAATATGAATGATACCGGATCCAATCCTGGAGTAAATTTCGAATGCCCTGAGGTCTCAGAGGAAATTGAGGGAGGATATGATGAAATAGAAATTGAGGTCCCGGAAGAGTTAAAGAGAATGGTGGACGACGAAGAAAGGCAGATTATGCCCCACCAAGAAGAAATGTAAATTGTCAACTTGGGGATCAAGAAGCAAGAAAAGAAATAAAAATAGGAACGACTATTTCCTCAAAAACCAAGCATGAACTGATAGCCCTACTTCAGAATTCAAGGATGTCTTCGCCTGGACTTATCAAGATATGCCGGATTGAACACCGACATAGTGGTGCACAAATTGCCAACAAAATCGGAGTGCAAACTAGTACAAAGAAAAACTTCGGAGAATGAGGCCGAGATGTTGTTAAAAATCCGAGAAGAAGTGAAAAAGCAATTTGATTTGGATTCTTGAGGTAGCCAAATACCCCGAGTGGGTTGCAAACATTGTACCAGTACCAAAGAAAAAGACGGAAAGTTCGTATGTGTGTAGATTATAGGGATCTGAATCGAGCTAGCCCTAAAGACAACTTCCCTTTGCCACATATTGACACTGGTTGGTTGACAACACCGCAGACATTCATGGTTTTCCTTCATGGACGGCTTCTCGTGGTACAACCAGATAAAGATGGATCCTAACAACATGGAGAAAACCACATTCATAACTATGTGGGTACTTTTTGTTATCAGGTGATGCCATTTGGACTAAAGAACGCAGGGCAACATACCAAAGAGCAATGGTGACTCTCTTCCATGATATGATGCACAAAGAAATAGAAGTATACGTGGATGATATGATTGCCAAATCCCGAACAGAGGAAGAGCACCTACGTAACTTGAGAAAACTATTCCAAAGACTACGGAAGTACCAACTGAGGCTCAATCCTGCCAAGTGTACCTTCGCCGTTACTTCTGGAAAACTCTTGGGGTTCGTAGTAAGCAGAAGAGGGATTGAGATTGACCCGGATAAAGTGAAAGCCATCCAGACCTTTCACCACCCCGCACCTTGTGAAGGAAGTCCGCGGTTTCCTGGGGAGGATGAATTATATCTCTCGTTTCATTTCCCAATTAACCAATCAATGCGACCCGGTCTTCAGACTTCTTAGAAAAAATAATCCTGGCGTATGGGATGAAGAATGTCAAAAAGCCCTAGAAAAGATCAAAAGGTACCTGACAAATGCTCCAATTTTAGTCGCACCAGTACCTGGTCGACCACTAATTCTCTACTTAACGGTCTTCGAGAATTCAATGGGATGTACTTGGGCAACACGATGAGTCAAGAAAAAATGAGCAAGCCATCTATTACCTAAGCAGAAATTCAATGATTAAACACGGTACCGCCAAAGATCTGAAAGTCGTGTTGTGCTCTAGTTTGGGCTACTGCGCTCTCAGATAAAGACATGTTATACCATACTACCGGTTAATATCCAAGCTAGACCCATTAAAGATCTTAATGGAAGCGCCCAGCGCTAACCGGGAGGATGGCCCGATGGCGATGCTCTTATCCGAATTCGACATCGTATATGTTAAATCGAAAGTCTGTAAAGGGAGTGCCGAGCAGATTTCCCGCTAGTCGTGCTTCGGATGACTATGAGGCATTGAACTTTAGTTTCCCTGCATTTAAGACTTGATGTGCATTACAACCGAAGAAGAGATTTGAGATGATATGTCATGGAAACTTTACTTGATGGAGCTTCCAACGCCTCGGACATGGGATAGGGGGCGTGCTAATTTCACCGAGGACGTCTATTATCCTTTCAACAGCAGATTGGAATTCTTCTCGCACAAAATATATAGCTGAATATGAAGCTTGCATCATGGGACCGAACTCACCATCGAAAGAAAGGTTAAGGAACTTCGAGTGTTCTGGAGATTCGCCCCTAGTCATTTACCAATTGCGCGGGAGTAGGAAAACAGAGACCCAAGTTGGTCAAATATCACGAATGGATCCAAGAGCTCGTCAAAGAGTTCGAAAAGGTCAGCTTCAATTACCTACCCCGAGAAGAAAATCAGATGGCAGATGCATTGGCAACCTTGACATCCATGTTTAAAACAAACACCGGGGCAGAAATGAAGCCCATTGAGATGCAGACGTTTGAAAAACCTGCTCATTGTTGTAATATACAGGAAGAGATTGACGGAAATCCATGGTACTATGACATCCTGCAATATGTCAAGCTTCAAAAGTATCCGAAGGGGCAAACGACAATGAGAAAAGCGCTAAAAAATGGCAACAAAATATATCCTAGATGGGGAAATCCTATATAGGAGAAGTCATGATCAAACATTGCTGAGATGTGTGGATGCCCGAGAGGCGAAGGAAATCTTAGCTGAAGTACATGACGGGATCTGTGGAACGCACGCCAACGGGCTGTATATAGCCCGGAAATTTATAAGGTACGGTTATTTCTGGTTGACCATGGAGGGAGATTGCATCGATTACGCCAGGAAATGCCACAAATGCCAAATTTACGCTGACAAGATTCATGCACCCCCATCGCCTCTACACACCATGAATTCTCCGTGGCCTTTCGCAGCATGGGGGGCATGGACGTCATCAGGCAAATCCATCCGAAAGCCTCCAATGGGCACCGTTTCATTTTGGTCGCCATAGACTACTTCACTAAATGGGTAGAGGCAGCGTCTTACGCTAATATCACCAGGACTACAGTTTGTAAGTTCTTAAAGAAGGAAATTATTTTTCGATACGGATTGCCAAAGAGGATCATCACCGATAACGCTTCCAATCTAAACAACAAAATGATGAAGGACGTGTGCACTCAATTCAAGATAACACACCATAATTCCACAGTCTATCATCCTAAAATGAATGGAGCAGTGGAAGCAGCAAACAAGAACATAAAGAAGATCATAGCAAAAACTATGATACCTACAGGATTGGCATGAGAAGTTGCCTTTTGCCCTTTTCGCCTATAGGACGCCCATTCGACATCAACGGGGCAACGCCTACTCCTTGGTGTATGGTACCGAAGCAAGACTCCCAATTGGGGTAGAGATTTCGTCCCTCCGGTCTTAAACGAAGTAAAAACTGGAAGAAGCTGAATGGGTGCAGGCAGCGATTCAACCAGCTAAATCTCATTGACGAAAAAGACTAAAGGCCATTTGTCATGGTCGATGTACCAAAAGCGGATGGTGCAGCTTACAACAAAAAAGGTGCGCCAAGAGAATTCAAAGAAGGGGATCGGTACTCAAGAGAATCCTCCCTATCCGTAAAGATTCTCGAGGAAAATGGATGCCCAACTAGGAAGGACCGACGTCATAAAAAGGCCTTCTCTGAGGAGAGCCCGATCCTAACAGAAATAGACGGGGACGAGCTGAAAAATCCCGTAAATTCTGATGTCGCCAAGAAATATTATCTCTAAAAAAAATTTGAGAGCTCAGACGAAAAACCCAAACCGGGCGTCTTGAAGCAAAGGAAGGACTCGAGTTGAAAACCCGCAAAGGGCGGCTCGGGTAAGTTGAAAAGTTGAATATCCGAAGAGAAGGGCATCTTCATGAACATTGTGAAGAGAAGGCTTTGTGCAAAAAATTCTACACCGTTGATGTGGTCATGTATCATTCATATCAAGATAATGAGGGATCTTGTATTTTCATACTTAACTCATGTGTGTCATACCTTTCTTTTCAAGATATCTCAAGCCCTTAATCGTAATAAAGCCGTGTTTTTGAGCATCCATTCTCGCCTTCTTGTCAATTTTAGTCAAATAAGATAACATAGGCTTATAATGAAACAAGAGATTTTGAGCATTTACGTGATTTAACCTTGAAAATGCAGGTGATCAAAGAAAACGATGTTAACTCCGTCCTCCAGTTCCCTACATAATGGCTAGGAAGGCGAGAAACTTTAAACAACTAGGTAGGATGACCAATGGCACATGTCCTATCTATCCAAGGAAGGCACACGAGATAACAAAAGAGATCTCTTGGGTGAAAAACAGAAGGGCACAAAAAAACTCTTTAAAGTGAAAACCCGAAAGGGCGCTTTAAAATTCCAAATCATAATTGGAAAAAGAAAGGTTGAGATGGTTGAACCCGACAAAGGAGGCGGAGTATCGATGCCTGTAAAAAAGGGAGAAAACGGACGTCAAGATCAAATAAGGACCAAAACAAGCCCACCAGAGATTGACTCTCATGCATCATGAATAGTCAAGCATCACTAGAATTAGGAGCATGTCAATTCATTCATTTGTCATAGCATTTTGTTTTCGTCTCGAGATAGGTATCCGCAGATCCAAAGAGACATCAAGACCATCACGGTGTGAATCCCAAATGAGAAGACAATGTTTTTACATACAAAAGACACATGTTTTCAAGCTCTAGAGAGAGGTTCTATATAGGAAGAATCCTTCTCTCCGAGGTTTCGTAAGCTGAAAGTTCTATATAGGAAAGACCGATGACTCAGGTGAAGACTCTGCATTCTATATAGGAAGGACTCCCAAGTCAAAGCAATTCACCTATGACACAAGATTATATAGGAAACCCGTTGTGTCGAAAGCAAAGAGTCTTATATAGGAAAGACTTGAGCTTCATTGTCTTAGAGTGAAAGGTTCTATATAGGAAGAACTCGTAGCTCGAGATTTCAGATGCCAAAAAGTTCTATATAGGAAGGACTGATGGCTCCAAGGTGAAGACTCGCAGATTCTATATAGGAAGAACTCCCTACCAAAGCAATTCACCTATGACACAGGTTATATAGGAAACTGTTGTGTCGTAAAGCAAAGAGTCTTATATAGGAAAGACTCGAGCTTCATTGTCTTAGAGTGAAAGGTTCTATATAGGAAGAACTGTAGCTCGAGATTTCAGACGCCAAAAGTTCTATATAGGAAGGATTTGGCGGCTCAGTGGTTTGAAGACTAGCAGTTCTATATAGGAGGAACTCCTAGTCGGAAGAATCCATCAAGAACGCAAAAGGTTTTATATAGGAGAAACCAGCGTTGAAGGCGAAGAGTTCTATATAGAAAGGACTCCAAGCTACACCGTCTCAGAATGAAAGGTTCTATATAGGAGGGACTCATAACTCGAGGCTTCAGAGTGAAGGGTTCTATGTCGAAAGAGCCTGTAGCTCCAAGATCGGAAGGTGACGAAGCTCTATATAGGAAGAACTTACGAGCCTGAAGATTCAGCCAAGGAAGAGCGGAGATGTCCAAAAGAATTCGTTTTTCCAAGGCTACAAACAGGGAAGTCTGATAAAAATGAGTGCTTATGAATCTTTGCTTTGTTTCCCATTCCATGAGAACAAGCAAAGAGGGGCAACTGTAATCACTCATTTTTACTTGTAAATATATTAATATTGCATGTATATTTATTATATGAATGTTACTAATATAAGGTGGTGTGTGCATGTATAAGCTTATGTATACGTATTAGGGGTGTATGTATGTCGCGTATGTATCTAGAGTATGAGCGTATTTGATTAATATATAGATGTTATGTTAATTATATGTATGGTTATACGTACGTATACTAGAATATTATATTAATTAATGATTGTATAATATAAGTATACATTTTCGTATATACATGTATTGCTGTTATAATTATATTATTATTAATATTATTGGGCTGGTAAAATGAAAAAATTAAATATATATTAAACCCAAATAAACATGAAGTCCAAGTCCAATTACAAGTTCAATTACAAGGCCCGTTTGGCCCAAATCTGAATCCCATTTAATTACAATGTGCAGGTAACTGTGGGCCGTTGGATCAAGATCCGATCCAACGCCACGATGCAACCGAGGTCAAAAATATCTCGCCAGCGCGTGTTCCACACGTATGGACCGCTCGAGTGCCACGCGCGCGCGTGTGGTCCACGCGCGGATGCTTTAATATCCCACGCACGCGCGTAAGATCCACGCGCGCTCGACTCGATCGCGGAGCTCCACGTGGTGGCGAAACCTGAAGCCGCCTCATCAAATCGAGGCTTCATCCAGCCGATCGTTCTTCAAGCCATCTCGACCGTTAGATCAGATCCGATCTAACCCGGCCGAAAACGCGTCGGTCGCCGCGAACGTCCATACCGCCACCGCGCCGATATTCAGTCCCGCGTTGATTATGCCAAAGACAACAAGCAAAGTGTCGGTTCAGATTCGAAAAAAGGAAGATGCAACTTGCAAACCAAAAAAACAGAGGCAATAATATATATGAAACAAGAACTTTTGTAACGAAGAAAAAAAAAAAAAGGGAGAGTAAGAACAAAAAAAAGGAGAAAAGAGATCTTGTAATACGAAAAATTTGAAAGTTGTAAGCATCCAAGATAATCAAAAGACAGTCCGTGGTAAATTTTTTTGTCTCTTTTTCTTACTTGTTTTCTTTACATGCATATACAAAAAAAAAAAGTAAATAAAAGAGGAGAGTAGTCTTACCAAGGCGTCGTTTGTGGGTCTTCCCTTCTCGGTGATAAGCCTTTCGGCTTCTACAAGCCGATCCGTGAACTAAAGGGAGGGAAGGCCCCCCGCCCCTCGGTAGTTATATTTTAGGTTTATAACTCTTTTTTTGGTTCGTATTTCCTAGATCTAGGGTGAATAAAGCGTATCCTCCGAATCCAACCACGGATTCATGTTGAGGATGAAAATAAGGTTATTTTGGTGTATTTTGGGAGCCTAACGGCGCCGGTTAGCGGCGGTCGGCGGCGGAGAACACGGCGGCCGGCCGCCGGATTCTGGGTTTCGTAAGAACAGACGAGAGGAAAACGAAGAACACATTCTTACAAAAATCAAAAAATGAAACGAATGACCAAAATCTGATTTCGCCTAAAAAGGGGGTTTTTATAGTTGTTTTTATTT